>MEIZ01000034.1:200060-218933 GCA_001723225.1 Globodera ellingtonae | reverse complement strand
TCCCCCCTCTTTCCCCCCCCCCTCACCTCCCTTCCTCTTTCTTCCTCCCCTCAGTTTATCTTTTCTTTTTCCTCCCCTCCATTCCATTGCTCCCTTCTCTTCCCTTCATTCTCTTCCTCCCTTCTTTTTCTTCTCTTCCCACTTCCTTATCTGTATTCCGTCATTTCTTCCATCTTCCCTTCCATTCATTCTTCCCCTCCTCCACTCCTTTCCTCTCATCTTCCTCTTTCTTCCTTCCCGCCCCCTCCTTTTCATTCTTCCCTTCCGTCTATTTCTTATTTTCGCACCATTGGGTTTTTTTAAAATAAATTATTTGGTTTAACAATTTTGTTATTTTGGTAAAAAACTTAAAAAGGATTTAAAATGTTTTTAGTTTAATATTAATTAATTGAAAAAGCAAATTCCGCATCCGGGAATCGAACCCGCAATTAGCTAAGGCAGGCTAAAGGGCTTATCCACTACACCAAACGCAACAGTGTTAATCGCGTATTTTTCTTCATCAACCCCCAAGCTCTGCCTCATTRACTCCATACTTTTTCTTTGCACTTCTACCCTCGCTCTTTCTTCTTTAATCTTTCTCTACACTCCCACGCCAATTGAAGAGCGCTGCGCACCCGCTGCAAATGAGCAGCGAGTGGCGTACGCGGCAGCGACGCGCGCGCCACAGCGGGCAGCGCAGCCATTTGGGAAGAACAAAAAATAAACCTAACATCCTCCTTACAGCCTTGACAATTAGARGAATTTCTCACAGGGGTCTAAAGGGGGTGCCCCAAGGTCCTCAAAGGGGGATGTTTTGTATGGGTGATTAGTTCAATCAGACGAAGTGTGTCCAATTCGATAGCCTCCTGTCCATCGCCATCGCGTTGGTCTATATCGTTTAAAGAATAACTTAAAAACACAACAAATTATTGTTTTTTGCTAAGTTAGCGCCGAACTACGTTCACTTTGATCGTTTTATATTTGGTCTCAATCGTTCTCTCAAATCCCTACGCAAATTATTCAATCTGTCAGAGACATCTTGGACTTGATCCAAAAACGGAAATAATTCTTGACGAACCGTCTACATCAAAATAATTATTGTTTCGAAGACGATCAGATACCTGTGTTGACTGTTTAAAAAAAGGGGGAATTGATTCTAATAAAAAGGACAAACAAACACAAACCTCAAAAGAAKATTTTCAAAAACCCATTGCGACAGTCAACCCCACAAATAGCAAGGCTCCTAATTCTTTGACCTCCTCAAAAAGAATTGCACTTWACGTCGAATTAAGCAGAATTGAAACACGTGCAGGGAAAATTGGAGAAATTTTAAATTTAAGGCAATAAATAAAATTATTTTGCAACAAATTTAAAGAAAGCTAAATTTGTTATTTTGTTTACGCAAGAAAACAAAACAAATTTGTCCAACTGTGCCGACCAAGAACCTTCCAATTGACACCCGAAAACAAAGAACCCGCCCCAGAGGAAAATTTTGAAAATCCATTCGACGAATTAGAAGGAATTTAAATAATACCCGAAGACTTAAATCCGGAAGAACACTTAAATCCAGCAACTGATTCTGATCTGGAAGATCAAAATCTGAGATCCAAAGATATTTTTTACGTAACAATAGCACTCAAACCAACATAGGTTCCCCAATCCTAACTGAATTCTAATTTGGCGGTGAATCTATTCAAGAGGTTAAACCTTTCGAAAGAATACCAGAAAAATTTAAATATTCATTGACTATTACAATCTTCATCATTCCCTTCAGAGAACAAATAGACAGCCAAATTCATTTATATTCCACTTTCATTGCCGATAATCACCCAAAAATACTCAGTAACTTCATACACTCCGTGGAAACAAACATCCAAGATTCAATTATCGGTATCGACAGACAAATGAAATTAACCAACTTTCTCGTTCGCATAGAGAAATATTAAAAACAAATCAACCTTTTCATAAACCAATTGACTCCTCTCAGTCTCTAGAGCACGAATCAGAACTTGTTTTTCAACTCAAAAAACCAATGTGCAAATGCTGTCTCTTATACACATCTAGATGTGTATAAGAGACAGGCTCATAACTTACTTCAAAGTTCGTTACGCGTAAAATATTTTCCAGATTCTCGCTTTCGAGAATCAGAGGAGTCGAATGGTATATGAGTTGGGTGATTTCGAGTCTGTCTGACCACATACCTCAAAAAGCAGTTGAATAGGAAGTGGGTGGGGGTAATTATTGGCTCTCCCTTCGCCCCTATAATGTTTAGGCATAACGAAATGGCTTTAAATAATTCTCGCTTTCGAGACTGAGAGGTGATTGGTATATGTTTTGCCCCAAATCTCTGTATAATTTCTAGCCTCAAAAAGAAAACGATAACCGCTAGTCTCTGCTAACTAATTGAACTCATCACGTATTTGCTATAAAATAAATCTCAAAACGTTAGGAGTAGAGCCCCGCTTATTAGTTTTGTCCGATTTTGGTCATCCTTTTATTATTTTCTCATAAATTGTACAACCATTTATTTATTCATCATCCTTCCTCCTCATTTTGTGTTCAATTTTATTTAGCTTTTTATTATTATCCTCCATCTTGAAGACCTTTTCAATTATAGATAATCTCGAGTTGAAAATAGTACAATTCAAAATAWATTATTTTATATCTTTAACAATGCGGTATTCCGTTAAAACTAGCCAAAAAAAGAATTACCAAAACTATTTMACGCATATTCAAGTCACTGTATTATTTTGTCTAAAGAAAATAAAATTAATTAATATACCTTATATATGTTAGCTTTTATTATAACTTTGAACCATTTGATTGAATGAATATGAATAAATAAGATACTTTTATTTTACTTTTCAATTAAATTATTGCTAACAAAGTGCTTTTACAAAAGCTCTCTCAACGAGGCCGACAGTGCTTTTCTCATGGCCTGAGTTTATGTGGCAAGGCGGCAATGTGCCGAGTAACGGCCTGAAGTCTTTCGCCACGCCGTGTTCTCTCGCCGTACACCGGCAGCCGTGGCGAAGAACATTTTCAGTTTTTGATTTATTATATTTTTCTTGCAACAGAAAAAATATTCAATTTAAAAAAAATTCAACAAAATAGTTAAAAAAAAACAGAATAATCTATAGCATCATGACCTAGACTGCATTTCTGCTTAAAGAGCGAAGCCGAAGCGAAAGCGTATTTCAAATCCATAAACTTCGGGATTTAAATAAACAAATTTTTTAGTTTTTTAAACAAAAAATGTATTAAATTTTTTTTCCTGTTTATCAACAACAATGTTTTTGTCTTCCATGAACTTCAAGATCTCAGATAATGAATTTCAGAAGCTTGACTTGTCATGTTAAGATTGCTTTAATTATTCACTAAATGTTTTAATCAAAGCCCGGTTTATATTTGTTGCTTATTTAGACTTTATTCTCTTTTTTTCACTATATAAACCGTCTTGACAATGATAGCATTTTCGCATGGGGAGATACAGATCCTTTTTTCCCACACTAAATTTGTGAAAACGGTCACGATTTGAACTTTAAAAATGCCAAATGGGAAAATGCCAAAAGAAAKAAATGCCAGCACGAAGTGGCACTGGAATCTTTGTTAGTGTTGAAATTGCCTTGCGCAACAGACGCGGGTGTTCAAATTAAATAATATTTGTTTTGTTTGACTTTTTCTTTATTCAAACTAAAATTACGTTTTAGAAAGAGTTATTGTATAATATTTAAATCGCGTTCAGTTTGATTGCTATGAATAAAACATATACCTAATTAGTACAAAATTAATTGTATAAGCGTAGGAATATTTAAATAAGTCGGGGTTCTTTCAATTGCAAATTTTTTAATATTTATTTAAATTTTATGTAATTATTTGGGTTTATTTGAGCGAATAAAAATTGCAAATGAATTTTTTATTCAAAGTTTTGTTTCTTTTACTGTACATTCATTCATTTAATTTATAAAACTATTAAGGTTGATTTGCATTGTTTGCTCCCAAAAGTGCCATTCTATTAGCCACATTTTTTGATTATTTAAACATTTGTCTTTKGAATTGATTTAAACCAAACATTAATTTTCTCACTTTGCAATTAAATTATTTCGGCGTTTATTTAGAAAAAAAAAGATTTTAAATTAAGGAAAAAAACTCTTTTAATTACAAAAAATATATATTGGCATGAATTCAACGGAAGACCCATCGGCAAGTCTRTTTTATTTAACCCCGTTGGGTCAATTAAATATTTATTTTAGTTTTATGATGCTTTCAAAGATGCCGATTTTCCCATCGGTTTCATTGTAATTTGCATCATACGTTTAATGCTTGCAATTATGGGCTTGACTTTCAATGGAACACTGATTTTTGTCACTTTTCGAAGCCGGTTAATTTAAATAAATAAATTAATAATTAATTAATTGTTTATTATTCATTTAACTGAACAAACCCACTGCTTTTCCTCGCCATTTAGACGCCTTCGAAGTCGCTGCAATGCGTTGTTGGCATTTGACGCTGCTTGTTCCGGAGTTGCATTTGTCTGTAACTTTGTCACATTTGCCGTCGTGTGCTCGGGACAAAAATTCATTCAACTTCGACAATGTTTTTGGCTTCAATTTTTGCCAACAATTGCCATAAATTTATTGCTGAATTCCATGCTAGCCATTGGCATTGAACGCCTTGTCAGTGTTGTGGCGCCGTTTTGGTAAATATTAATTAGTATTTAAATAAGCGTTGTTCACTATTTAACAATTTATTTCAGGGTGAATACAATTAATTCAACGCTTTATGTGGGAACATTGATTTTGCTATGCTTTGCATATGCCGTTTATGCGATGGTCAGACTTTACCCGATGTGTCTGATCGAAACTCCAGACATGTACAACATATAAATTTGTTTAATAATAATTTTTAATAAATCAAAATTATTCACAGGCCAGTGCCATGCACAATTACCGACCTTTTCCAAGGCGAAGTGGGCACGGTACTGTTTGGAAATGTCATGCTTTTCACCGGGCTGACAATTCTGTGCTATGCAATTATTTGGGCAACGCTTCGCTTCAAGAAAGCCAAACAGAACACTGACCAAAGTGAACTAATTACCTAATTAATTTAGAGTAATTAGGCTATTGATATAATAAAATTTAGCCCAAATTGCCTACACGAAGCGGATATTCAAGTGTTTGCTGGTGAATGTGATCTTTGTGTCCACCGGTTACTTTTTCAACGCCGCTATTCTGATTTTGCTCACCAGAATTTCGTTGAGCCAAGTGCAAATTGTTTTTGTCACTTACATTCTCGGCATTTTCACAAGCATTTCCGGAATTGGCATCGCCCCGACCCTTTACATATTCAGGTAGGTAGCGGCGGCTTGCTATTAATCAAAATGAAAAACTTTAATGTGAAATTATATTAATTTTTTAGTTCGGAGTATCGGGAGGCATTCAATGAAAAGCTCTTCCGATCAGCAAAACAAACTCAACTTTTGGCAACGGTTGTTGGCCTTAAGACAGGTCACGCTGTGGTGACAGCACAAAACGGCATGCAAAATGTTCACCGAGCCAGAATTGTGCGCGTTAAGATGGCCTCGACTTACACTTAATATTTACCGTATATACTGTTTTAATTCCACACCCTGTAATAATGTCACCCCCTGTAATAATGTCGCCCTTTCTGAGGAGGTTGGAAAATAATGTCGCCCCCTGTAATAATGTCGCAGTCTCACCCTTGTCGCACCCATTTCAAATTATAAATCCAAATTTATCATTTCTCTTCCACTGGCTAAAATTTGATGAGATGTAACGGGAAAAAACTATGATGTGTTTCAAGTATGTACCCAGTATTTTTTCGGGCAGGAGCTAAAAGTCGATTTTTTAGGGGTGCATTTTTGGAGTTTATTGCATTTTTCTTAAGGAATTTTTTCGAAAAAAAGTTGGAAAATTGTTTATTTAGTTTTTTGGAAAAAGTTATTTAGCACTTSCGATTTCCAAAAATACCGAATTTTTTCAATCGGTAAAAAATCGGTTCAGAGTCGATATCGACGGTTTCCCAGTGTTCATTTATTGAAAAGATTCAATCACAAATTTTCCCAATTCGACAAAATGGAGGTCATCATCATGTTCTTGTTTTTCAACTCAAAAAACCAATGTGCAAATGTACCAATTTGTGTGATTTCAGTGAATTAACGATGTAGCATAAATTGGAAAAATTGTAGTTTATGGGCATGTCACCGAATTTGACTTTTTATAGCTCAATCGACAGAGCTCGCTGTTGGCGGGCCGTTACACGGCCTTTCATTATTATATCCGGCTTTTGTTACTTTAAAATTCGTTTTTTCCCTTATTTTCTCATTTTTCTTTAATTTTCAAAATTTTAAACCGGTTCAAAAACGCATATAAATTCTCAATTTTGATTTTCATAAACAAATTCCTAATTTTGAAAGCCTATGTGAGTGATTTTGCCCATTTTTTAATCAGTGGACAACTGAGTCCTTAGTCAAAAGACACTTCAGTCCCGGGCTCATAACTTTCTTCATAGTGCTTGCCCCCYATTATTTTTTGCATATTCGTGCTCAGCTCAGCGAGCTCTGTCAGAATAGACACCTAAAAATTAAAAAAAAATTATAAATTATAAACATTAAATTAATTAAAATATATCCACTGAAAAAAACTCCTGAAAATTTGCCACCAAAATGCTGTTTGTATTGGACGAACAAACCGATTGGCGATACCAATATGTCCGACCGGGCTCAAGCGGACAAGTGATATTTCTGACGATGCAGGCATTTTCTGAAATAAAAATGCTTAAAAACAACAAATTTTGCGTTGGCACGCGCCGTGTGCATCGGCCCAAATGCGACCAAGACTGCGTTTTCAACTGCTCAACTCGGCGATTTTCACCAAGAAAAAGAATTAATTAAGCTTTTCCCTTTACCCGGCTTGAAGCCAATTTGAATTTGACGACTTCAAATTGTGACACTAAAAAAATGTGGCCCATTTTTTAATTTATTTTTAAATAATATTAAATTTATATTTTGCTTATTTACTGCAATTTTTGTAACCGCCGACAAAACAAACAAAAGACGAAAATTATGCCCATTATGACATTAAATGTAAATTTTTAATTTTGAAAAATTGAGAAAGTATTTAAAAAATAAATAATATAATACTAACTCCTCGCACGACATATACATAAAATATTTTTTTCAAAAGTTGCGCAACAAATTAATAATTTTGGCAAATTATGATTTGGAATCATTTGTATTTATTTATGTCAAATTGATTCCCGATTCTAATTTTAATTTTTGGCAAATTTATTAAAAAATTAGATTTCATCACTTACTTTTGCTTGCATTTTTATCTTCAAGAAACATTTTCAGCCACTTTTTAAACGCATTTTTTAAGTTTTTTTCTTTTTACGAACATTGTTTGCCCAGCATTTACAAGAAGCCTTGAATTAGGTCTCCTCTGACTGACTTTGTTGTATAAAGAGGATGAAAAAGAATAGCAAGCGCACTGAGTGAGTGTGTTCCTCCCCATTCTTTTTTTAAATGCTAAGACAGAAGAAGCATTCTGAACAGAATTCTGCTGCTGACTTTTCTCTGGTAGATGCGTAGAAAATCTTAAATCCTCAAAAATTTAATGGCCTGCGTTGAGATAAAAATAAATTTAATAATTTGTTACCAACAATCTTTTGAGTTAAAAAAATAATTAATTAAATTCAACTATTCGTTCAACAATTACTCTTTGGCCATAATTGCGGAATGAACATGTTTTCAGATATAAAAAATGGACTTTGCCACCGGTCCTACAAAGAAATTTTGCCAGGTATGCCAACGTTGGATTGATCTGTTTGAGGACAAAATTCAAGTGGAAAAGTTAATGAGTATGTTAATTGTTATTACCTAATTATTAGAATCTGTTTTTATACAAAAAATTATATTAAAAAAAACATTTGGTTAAATCATCTACCTTTATTGGTAAAAAAATGTTTAGAATAATATATTAGTGAAGAAAAATATAAATTTAATTTTTTTTTTTTTGATCATAATATTGTACAATATGTATTTAAGTTGTTTATTAAATTATTCTTATTAAAAGTGCACAAGCGTTGCTTTATCTGTGCAATCTGTGACTGTCCGCTTGAGCCGGGAAGCTGTTCGCGCGACGACGGGATCATCTACTGCCAGTTCATGTGCAATGATCGTGTGCCAATGTGGTTCTGTGCCGCGCATATGATGTTGGGATCGGGCGAAAAGTACCAAATGTTAAAGGCCAAATACTTTAAGAACGAAGAAGAACAGAAGACGTGAAAAACAAAAACAAAATTTGTATTCTTCGGCAATTCCTTTTGATGGATCAAAGGAAAATTATTTCATAAATAATACAAATGATTTTCAAATCATAATTTGCCAAAATTATTTTTTCTTGGTACCTATATGTAATTAAAAATATATAAAAAATTTTTCTAAAAAAAATTATATATTAAATTATCCAAAATATTTATGAATCAAATTTTATAAAAAAGATTTATAATATTTTTAAAAGAGAGATAGATTGTACAAGATTGTACATTATGATTTAATTTTGAGATTACCCCTCGGGGGTTGAGGATACTTCAATTCTCATATAAATTGATTTTATCGATTATTATTGATTTGACGTCATATATTTAACATATATAATTCATTAAAAATCGCAATATATTTATAAAATAATAATATTATTAAAAAAAAAATTAAAAATTTCATACAGGAATGACGCATTTCTTATTTATAAATATTTTAATTATTTTCTGCACTGGTTATGCAAATAGCCAACCTCCGACGGAAAGGCACGGAGGTTAGTTAATTAAATAATAAATAATTATTTTATTTCTAATATTTCCTTTTTCATTTTAAAGTAGGGTTGAGCGGGACCGGGACTTTTGGGAAAAACCGGGACCGGGACTTACCGGGACCAGAAAAACCGGGACCGGGACCGGGACCAAGATTTTCAACCGGGACCGGGACCGGGACCGGGACCAACCGGGACTTTTCAAGGAAAAAAAAATTTTCTTTTATCAAACATTAAAAAATTTTAATTTTCCGGCAACACATATTGTTGATCTTCCTGATCTTCGATGTCATTGTCATCATCATTCTTTTTTTTTTGAGATTGTGCTTTACTTTTAGGGAGGGTCGGGGTCGGCGGTGCCGATAGGCGCCGCCGAGAAAAAATTTTGAAATTTTGATAAATTTTGTTAAAGAAATTTCATCAAAATTTTTGCAAAATTATGAATTTTGCTCGGAATTTCAGAAAAAAAAACTGGTTTACGTAAGAGTGGAGGATGTCCGGCGGTGCCGACAGGCGCCGCCGGAGAAATTTTTACAAAAACTGGCAATCTTTGTTAAGGAAATTGAAGCAAAAATTCAGGAAGATGTGATAATTTTATTTCAAAAATTCTTCTATCTATTCTTTTTTTGCGCGTATTTTTAATTAAAAAATATTAGAATATTTATTTAAAAAATCTTTTTAATGAAGGGATACCTATTTGAGTAGAGGGGAAAACCAATAAATAAGTGCTTGCACTCAAGCGGGTTCGAACCCAACAATAACATCTGTCTCTTATACACATCTAGATGTGTATAAGAGACAGGTTGAAATTGTCGGTCGATGATGCCATCATTAGGGGTGTAAATTTAGTCCCGGTTGGTCCCGGTCCCGGCGGGACCAAAAAACCGGGACCGGGACTTTTCATTTTTAAAAAGTCCCGTCCCGACCGGGACCGGGACCTGAAAAAACCGGGAAATCCCGTCCCGGTCCCGGTCCCGGTCCCGCTCAACCCTATTTTAAAGTATTTAATTTGCACTCGAATAATTCGCCTACGGGATCATCGGCTGCATTTGAGCATCGTATTGACATACCTGAGGAGACCTCAACATTGTTGAGACAATTTGGTACGTACGGTCTATTAAGTAATAAATGGTTTTTTTTATCATAATTCTAGGTTTACATTAAAAATCAAGCTTTTTGCAGCAAAAAATTTTTGGACAATGCGGTCACGCTTTGCGCCCCTAAATTTGTGGCCAATCCAGGTGCACCCTACGGCCAAAATTTTGGCTAATGCAGGTGCACCCTGCGGCCAAAATTTGTGGCCAATCCAGGTGCACCCTACGGCCAAAATTTGGGCCAAAATTTGTGGCCAATCCAGGTGCACCCNTGCAGGTGCACCCTGCGGCCAAAATTTGTGGCCAATCCAGGTGCACCCTACGGCCAAAATTTGGGCCAAAATTTGTGGCCAATCCAGGTGCACCCTACGGCCAAAATTTGTGGCTAATGCTGCAGGTGCACCCTGCGGCCAAAATTTGTGGCCAATCCAGGTGCACCCTACGGCCAAAATTTGTGGCTAATGCAGGTGCACCCTGCGGCCAAAATTTGTGGCCAATCCAGGCACCCTGCGGCCAAAATTTCTGGCAAAAAAATCCTAAAACATAGCATAAAATAAGTTCAACTGAACTAAGTAAGTTCTAATTAATTTTTTTTTTTTTTTTGCAGAATCGACACAAAATGAACCTAAAGCAACGATTGAATTCGAAAAGGCCCTTAAATTTTTGCATATGTTTTCGGATGTGAGCTCAATTCTCAATGTGCAAAACTTCATCAGAGTATAAATGTAAAAAACACTTTTTAAATATAAACATTGTTTTTAGAAAAGCATTGATCACCAATTTGATAGATTTTACGTTGAAATCAGCTTAAGAATCAATGAAAATCAGCATGATATTGGTGACAATTTGACTGGTATTCTCAACAATTTTTCGAATTATTGTGAACAAATTGGTGTTGTTAGAAAAGAAAATGTTCCGAGAATTGTTGGAATGCATGTAAATAATTAAAATAATATTTTTTTTATTATGAATTCAAAAATTTTAAATTTTCTCTTTGATAATTAGCATAATAAAAACTATCCATTTTTTAAACACTTAATTAAGTATGAATATTTGATGGGGAAAAAATTATGTTTTATGGGATTGTTTATATCGCTGGCAGACATCATAAAGACTGAACTGGCCAAGATAATGTAAAGAAGTTTTTTAATATTAATGCTTAATTAACAATTTAGTTTTTAATAATTACTATGGGCTTTTAGGGGGTTTATTAACCTATTTTTTTGCAAACAGAATTTGACGAGAAAAGCTTCAAATAGCATTTTATCCAATTTTAGTCTATAAGGGAGTTTTGAAGAAAAACCGGGGCCAAAAAGTTCAGTACCAAATGAAAAAATTGACCATTTCAGTACTGGTACCGTTCTCGTGCCACCCTAAATTGGGTGGCACGACTTTTCGTCAATGGACTTTTCGTCAACGGACTCTTCGTCAACGACTTTTCGTCAATGGACTCTTCGTCAACGACTTTTCGTCATTGGACTATTCGTCAACGACATGTCGTCAATAAGAAAGAATTAAATAAAAACAACAAATTTTAATTAAATTTAAGCCAACACCAAATTTTCGGAATAGTAAAGGTTACTTGTCTCGCAAAAAAAAAGATTTAAGAGGGTTTTACGCAATTCTGAGAAGTACTCGAGGTTATTGAGGTTGCTGATCACGAATACGACAACAGATTCATCATGTGACATCATCTGATTATGATTTCAACATCTATGATTTTTTGGAAAATTTTAAAAATGCAGCAAAGGCCTCAAAATTATTCAAAAACACAAAATTACAATGAAAAGGCAAGTATGATCGAATCGTGCTTTTCGGATGATTTTGAGCGTGTTTTTGAAGGCTAAAATTGATTTCTGAAAAATTTTTGAAATTTTGAAAACCCTTCGAATTTGGGTCCAGGGTTCGAAATTGGTCGAAATGGAGGTCAGAACCGGCTTCTTCGCCCCGAATAACCCTAGTCTTTAAAGGTGTTTGCTTAAAGTTAATTAAAATTTGTTGTTTTTATTTAATTCTTTCTTATTGACGACATGTCGTTGTCGAATAGTCCAATGACGAAAAGTCGTTGACGAAGAGTCCATTTACGAAAAGTCGTTGACGAAGAGTCCGTTGACGAAAAGTCCATTGACGAAAAGTCATGGAACCCCCTAAATCGTACTAATTTTTGCCTTTTTAAAAATTCAAAATGAATTAATTGATTGATTTAGAGAGCAATTGATGTTTGCACGTGTTGCAAATGCTTGTGTTCGTTGGGTAAATCGCACTGTACGGCGGGGGCTTGGTTTTGCCAATGCAGACGTATCAAATAATGTAATTATTAAATTTATTTTATAATATTAAAAAAAATTCCTTTTACGATATTTTGTTTTCTTGAAAGAAATGACAAATATGAATCCAACCAAATTTAATAGTAAATCATAGGGTTTCTAAACAAATAAATTTGTTTTTTTACATCGTTTCAAGTTACATATCGACTTTTTTAAATTTAATATACAAAGAAAACTAAAATAAATAATTGTAAATTAATCATTCTTTCAATTTGCCAATTTCAAGTTAAATATGAGCGTTTATGCTATTCCGCTTGAACAAATGTTCGCCTTTTGGAGCCAAATGAAATGCCTTGCGATTGCTGAGAATAATTTCTGTATTAATGATACTTTTAACAATCATTTTGCAAAACGAATTCATACGCAGGAAGTCATTTTTTTAGTGTATTAAAAAATATTTTTTGTTATTTTTTTAAAGATTAAACAGCAATTGGACGAATTAACTCGTTATACATTGCATGAATTTATAACGAAAAAAATTGAAGTGGAATATTCATGCGAAAATTGATGGATGATTATAAAAAGATGGGGGAAAATGGAGATTTTCGATTTTGTTATGTCTACGATCGATAAATTTGTTTTTTAATATTAGTCCATTAAAATGAGCATTTAAAATAATTAATTGAAAATTTTTAAATCTGCATGAAAATTTTGGTGACTGATTCCGATCCATTTATCAGATTCTGCGCTTTTCCTTACAAAATGTTTTGGTGTGTTTTGTTTGATCATTAGATAATAGGGTTGGACAAAAATGGGCATCGGAACCGGGACCGGTACCCGGGTGTTTTAGGCAAATAAGCCACCCTGGCTTGGGGTTCGTTAGGCTTAGGCCCAAGCTTAATAAACCCCAAGCCAGAGTGGCTCAGGCCTAAGCCTAACGATCCCTCTTGCTTATGGGGGAATTAGAAGTTTAAATCTGCTATTTCAACACAAGTGGGTTAACCATGTTATCATAGCAAAACAAAACATTTTCAAGCTATATTAGTAGTAATCCTAATTGTTACCCGCAGATTCAAATTTTTTAAAAAAAAAGGCAACAAAATAGCGCTGGAATCATATATGGGGTTTTCTAGGGTGCTGATGACGAATATGACAATATTTTAGATCTGAGAACATCTAAACTTAGAAAATCTATAATTTTTGATTTTATTTTTTTTCACCATTAATCACCCAAACACTGCTTTAGGCCTAAGCCACTGGCTTAGGGTTCATTAGGTTTAGGCCTAAGCCACCCTGGCTCGGGGGTTTTGTTAGACTTAGGCCTAAGCCTAACAAACTTTTTTTAAAAGCCTTTTTTTTTATACGGGCTCATAACCGAAAAGTACCAAATTAAAACATGTATTCAAAAAAAGGCAACACAAAAATCCCAAATTCCATTTTTTTCTGACGGTTCCGCGGTTCCGGTTCCAAAGCGGTTCCGGATTTTGACAGTTCCGGTTCCCATGGATTTTGAGTTCCGGTTCCAAAGCGGTTCCGGATTTTGACGGTTCCGCGGTTTCGGTTCCAAAGCGGTTCCGGATTTTGACGGTTCCGCGGTTCCGGTTCCAAAGCGGTTCCGGATTTTGACAGTCCCAGTTCCTCCAAAGCGGTTTCGGATTCCAGGCAGTCTAGGCTATTAATAAAATTTTTATAGCTATTGGTTTACTCCAAAAAATGTACATATGGTTCAATTCGGTGCGTCCTTGGTGGTCCAGGTAGTCCGTCAGACCCCGTCGGTCCAGACGGACCTCTTGAGCCAGCTGCTCCAAATGGTCCGGCTGGGCAAGCTTCACAACGAGCATGGGCATAGCTAAACTCACTCCCGGGCACACCAGGTCGCCCAGGTTCACCGGGAAGGCCAGGCTCTCCAGCCAGACGAGCATATCCCGGTGGACCTGGCGGCCCAGAAGGACAACTAACTGGTTAAAATGTTGAATTGGCTTTGTTTCAACAGTTTGGTGGGAAAAATTTGGTGAAGAATGCCTTGAATGAAAAATAATGAAAGATTTTAGTTTATTACCATTTTTTTATTTATATTTGAATTGTTTAAGCATTTAAACACCATTCCCCTACCTGTTGCCCGACTTCGTTGACTCTTACAGTTAACCAAATGATTGCTTGTTCTTGTTGCTGTTGATTCTCCTCCAAAGTGACGATTTTTTGCCGTAAAAGGCGAAATTCCTCGTTGGTGTCTAAATTAGTAAACGTTGGACATTAATGCTCTGTTTATAGTGGCAATTTAAAAAGATTTTAATTAATATAAGTCGATTTTCAAACCCTGTCCTACCGGCGCTCTGATGATTCGGCCGGAGACGATTCGGCTTGGGACGATTCGGGCGGAGACGATTCGGCCGGTGAGACAGTTCGGTTCGAGACGATTCGGCTTTTATTTTCTCAAGAAAAATAAGCACTTAACTAACATAGCATTTCATTCAAAACATAAATATTTAGAAGCCATATTCCCATTATCAATATTAATCATCCCCCGATGATTCCTCTTCGTCCTCCCCTAGATAACCATAATTGTCATCAGCTTCCTCATCATTTCGCCCTGCGCTTCCTCATCAATTTCGCCCTGTTCCTCTTCATCGATCTCGGCGACGGGATCAACGCCACGGAATTTGATGTAACGAGAAGTCGCGCGAAGAAAACACACGGCGTCCGTTTCAACATAGCGCCGCAAAACGGTCAGGAGACGCTCATTAGCCTTGGATTAAAGTAACTGTAATCGGGTGCGCCGCTGTATACTTGGCGGTGGGCTCGATTACTGTAAAGCGGAACTTCCAATCCACTGGCAAGTTTGACACCAATGGCATTCACTCGAACATTTTCGCCACGAATTCCCTCAAAAATTTAAAGAAATTAGGGGGTTTTGTGCCAAAAAACGCCTGAAGTTCGAGTTTCTGCGCCGTACGCCATACTGCTTGGGCGATGTGGAAAAAAAGCCATGGATTGAAGCATTTGGCAGCTGTCGGCGAAAAGCATTCTCCTCTAGCTTCTCGAAATCGATGGGCATAACATTTGGGCGTCGTTCGGGCTGAACAGAATCGATCGCAGACAAAATGAAGCTGAGGGCCCTGTTGTACGTATCCTCTGTCTGAGGGCCCTGTTGTACGTATCCTCTGTTTTATCTGGCCGAAGGCAGAAAACAAGCGGGAGAACGCGCCCAAGATAATGGCCGTGGATTACCCACAACTGATAAAACATGCCATGTGCTGCACTAAAAGTGGCATCAGCGAACCACGTTGAACAACGCGTAAGCCGTAAGCAGTCCGTCCGTGAACAAAAATGCTGATTCGTTTTGGGTCACCAGCTTTGGTGTCTCGGATGCGAAAAGGCTCATTCGTTTCTGTCAAAGTTCGGGAAAATTCAGGAGGGATAATTATTTCAGTCAATGAGTGCGGGATTCGAACTCCCTGTGCCTTTCGGGTACGGTTAACATCTCTTTCCATCGAAGGAACTAATGGCAAAGATGCAATGGCATTATTTGAGCCGCCGGCGATGCATTCGTTGACAACGGTACGTGGGCCGACGACTACATAAAAGAGCCGTTTCTGATGACAACCACCGGAAATTGAGGTACAAAACATAAAAAATGATGTAATGGCTTAATTCATAAAAATGTAATTGATTACTTATTTTGAAGATTTAGATACTATCAGAAAAAGCATGAGAAATTGCCATTTGTTTTGATTTATATATTAAAAAATTGACTAAATCGTTCCGGAGTCGCATATTTAAAGACACATTATAAAAAAGTTTTCTCATTCGTAGTTGAAAGTGCGTTCATCAACCCTTTGCTTGTCATGCTGACGTTCGGTAAATAAATAATAAAACTAACATTTTAAGTTTAAAAAATGTTTTTAAATTTATTTTTCTACTTCTGGCCATTTTGTGTCGTTTCTATTGTAATTGGCTCGGCCTTCGCGATTGTGGGATAATCGATCAAATTACTTAATTGCCATTGATTATAAAATTTTTAATTGACATTTCTTAATTAATATTTTTTCATTGATTCTATGATGTGCTTAAAATGGGTTTCGCAGTTTCATTGAAGTTTTTGGATTTAGAAGTCTGATCATTATGGAAGCATTCGAAATATGACAACTTAATGGCCGTTTCAGATCGTCAGAGCGTGCTGATCAACAGCCGCATAGTGCACTAAATTGTTTATCACTTTTTTAGAGAATTTTCCTTTTTTTACTTACTTTGAATTTCCTCCCTTCCCCGTGTGGATGCGCATGTGCCGTTTCAGAGTGCCAGCCTGTGATGATAGATGGACACAAATTGTGCACTAAATATTTAAACTGCAAAATGACATCTTAATTTTGACTCACTTCCAATGGCCTCTCATCGGTGTGGATAAGCTGATGATCAATCAGTTTATGTTCACAATTCTTCAGCAACAACAAAAATTTTCGAGTCTGTTTTTGGTGGACTCCCGTTGAGGCTTCAATTCCAGAGTGATGACTTCCTTTAAAATAAAATATACATTTAGTATTTAAATACATTTGTTAAATGAATTTCTTTGCCCATTAGTCCCGGGTTTTTGGCCGGGATTTGATTAATTTTCCCCCTTATAAAATCCCGGGGTTTTAATTTTCTCAATCCCGATCCCGGGTTTTCCCAAAAATCCCGGTCCCGTCCTACTCTAATTTGAAGGTACCGGTGTGCGTGCACATGTTCAGTTTCAGACCGAAAGGGACCGGTAGCCGTTCCGGGGGGTTTTTGGCATCCGGTCACATCCCTGTGTTGCGTTGGAAATATGTGCCAACAGTATGGCCAAATTCAATAAAAATAAAAATAAACACACTACATTATACAAATCCATGGCTTCTATACATAATACAAATCCATGGCTTCTAGACTATACAAATCCTTGGCTTCATACATTACACAACATTTGCAAACACCACAGAAGATGGGGCTAACATTTGTTATTTTGACACGTAGAAAAATGTGCCAGAATTTTTTATTTATTAAGTAAAAATGTGTCAGAATTTTTTATTTATTAATATTACCTCAAAACCAAACTCACAAGCAAAAATAGTTGTCGAAAGATTATTTTAGTCATGAAAATCTCGAAATTGTAACAACGAAATTTCCGACAAAACCCATTTTGCGTGCATATCTCGCCAAATATAAAGGCGTAGAAACCCCTAAACAAAAGACTTAATATTTACAAATAATCCATCAATTTATTTTTTAGAAAATTATGATAGGAGTTGTACAATTTTTCTCTTTAATTTTTATTTTTATTTCTACAAATTCTTATTTTGTTTGTTCGACACCCCACAAATGGGAATTGACAAATTCTGCTAATAATGTCCAAAGATTTGGTCAATTTATTGATGACATGTTCAAGAACTATAACGGATTTGTTCGTTACAATATTTCATTTAAAATGAGAAAAATGCTATTGTATTACACATTTGTGAATTGTGTGTCGGAAATTGCCTATTTTCGGGTGATTAACAGCAATCCAGAAGTATGCGCAAATTTGAGGCTGGGGTTGCACTACTATGGACATAAACAAATTATTGAACAATTGGAGCAACATATCGCCAATGAAATCAACAAAAATATTTTGTGCCCTGAAGAAGCGCCATTGCCCCAGGCAGTGGTGGACCAACTTTTGATGCTGTCCTTCACATTCGCCTTGCGCTTTATCGCTTCTGTGGAGTCAGTGTTATTTTTTCTTCGAACGAATTATATAAAAGTATTTTTCTAGTCTCAGATATTATGATTTCTTTGGTTATTGGCAAACAGAAACACTTTTGTCGGCTTATAAAATTTTGGCCACAAGCAATGATGACACCAATGGGTAATAGCTATTAATTTTGACTAATGTTCGGCAAAATGCGGTTTTTCGGTATTCGAAAAATGGAGCTTGCTTGGGGTGGAGTCGGACTCCTGATCCGGAAGTATTAGCATGAATTTTTTCAGAATTTATAATGTCTATAAAATGAGTTATGGCCTCTGAAAAAGGTGGCTTTACACTTTTGAAACACCTTGTTTAGGGAAAAAATTTTAAACAAATTGTTTTTCTTCTACACTTCCCCTTTTTTTGTTTGTTTGAATCTTAATATTATGCAAGCGCCATAAATGCTAAAAATTTCAGCCCAGTCGGTTCAATATGAGCGTTCAAAAAATAGTGTTATTTTGAAATTAAAATACAATTTAAGAGTATTTCCATTTCAAATTTTTAAAATTTCTTCCTTCAAATCGTTGCGAGTGATTGAATTTACCAATCAAAAAATTACAAACCATACATCGGAACCCAACCAATACATTGGTACGAACTTTTTAGATCATCACATAGCAGCGCCTGTAAATATTTTTCACCAATTTCAGAAAACTTCAAATTCCTATTGAAGCTTTCCGATTATACATTGACATTATTTGAAGTGTACAAATTGCTTGAAACAATTTTAATTGAAGCAAAGGGAATGGACAACGAAAGCAATGTTCGCGAACTTGGAGAACAACCGCGTGCACTTTACACATTTGTAAAGCAGTATTTTGTCGACAAAATTGACTCCAACTTCTCTTTGTTGAAGCCGAACTTCTGTAAGTTTTAATTATTTATTTATGTGTTTTTGAACCAATTTTTTAATAACAATTATTAGGACTGGACAAAACCGGATATTATCCGGGTCCCCCGGA
>MEIZ01000034.1:177015-191406 GCA_001723225.1 Globodera ellingtonae | reverse complement strand
ACACGACCAATTAAAATGATTAAAAAAAAAATTAAAATTAACAAAAAAAAAAAAAGAATGAATCACCTTCACATAATTGTCAGCCGTCACAAATGCCGCGGCACTGGTTCCACCAACTTTCGCAATGCCTTCTGCCATCCGTTCTAACGCTTTCGCGCGCGCTTCCGCCTCTGTCTCGATGGCACGTGCCAAGCCACGGCTTCTGATCACCTGCTGCTGCTCGTCCGCCTTATTTTTAGGCATTTGCCAACTTGGCCAAGTCCTCCAACACTTTGATTATTCCGTCGAACAGCTCGGACATCAGCGGAATGGTCACTCAGGCGATGAGCATCTACGGCAAAATTGCTGATGCTGGCGCGAAACATACATCAAAAAATTAAGCGGAAATTCGATTTTCAGTAATTTTATTTATGGAATGATTTTAATTTTTTCATTACAAAAAATTTTTTTTTCAAACATCCGAAACAGGGAGGTGGCTGCACAAAATTCGTGCCGAAAATTGAAAAATTTTATTTTTATACAGCCCTGATTGCTTAAATTTTTTGTACATTTGAAAATTCCATCTTTTGTTAAAGTAAAATAATTATGTCGTTCCATTACTATTCTTGATAAATGTCTCCTTATTTTACACTCATTCTCTAATTGAGATCGGCCAAACCGATTTCAGTCTCTATTCTTACTTTAATTTTATTTTAGTCATCATTGAAGTTAAGTTTGAAGGGACCGGGACATCACAGGGGTGCGCGGAATTCCGTTGTTTTTTGGACTTTTTCCCCCTTTTTTTTTGTTGTTAAAATGCCCTTTTTTACGGAAAAATATGCATTCCCTAAGAATGGTTTTTTAGGTGGACAAGTTTGCGAATTTTTAGTCCAATTTTCAAAAATTTAGTGTAAATTTTTTAACAAAACAAAACAAAATTTTAAAAAATGTGTCCGTCGGCGCTTACCGGCGCCGACGGGCCCAGCTCTCAAAACCTTAATTGTAAGAACCTATGCAGTAAAATCTTATTTGGACTTTTTAACTGAAATTTAAATGATAAAAAACGGTTGATTTTGCCAGAATTTTATACAAAGTTTATTATCAAAATGCCTTAAAAATTTCAAATTTCACCTCGGCGGCGCTATTGGCACCGTCGATCCCCCACCGCCCCAAAACCTTCAAAATTTTTTAAAGTACAGTGAATATTTCAAAAAAAAATGATAATGACAAAATTTAATTAGTCTTAATTCGTTTTTTGTTTTAATTCAACTCTCATTTTCCAAGTCTCTCTCTGTTCAGAGACAAATCCGGGAATGGACTGTGACTAATAATTGTATCGCGTTCATCAATTTTTTGTTAAATTTACATAAATGATAAAAGAATGCCGCCGATCAATGAAGATATTAACATTTTTTTAAATCACAGTTTTGCTGGCATATTGGGGACACGTTTTAATTCAACATTTTTTTTGCAACCAGCAGTCCGCTCATCCATCACAGTTTATGGTCACTAAGCATCCAGCCGATGCGCAATGACAATCTGAATTGGATTTTCAACGGATTGGATAGGGTTCGCATCCCGATGTCGGGGTGGAGATTTTCGGGGACAAAAATCCCCGACAAAATTTTCGGGGGGTTTTCAACTAAAAACCTCTGAAAATCGGAAAATGTGGGGTTCGGTGCGAAAACCCCGACTATTTAACTAAAACTTTTGGCGTTGTGGTGTCAACCCTAATTGGAATAGGCAAATAAGGAATTTCCTAAATTCAAAAAACAAAAAAAGAATTCTAAAATCGTTTTTTATATTTTAAACAACCAGAATAAAAAAAACTGCACGGGGACAATTAAAACAAAAAATGGGAGGTCGAATGTTTAAACAAAATTACCTCCCCACATACCGCCGCCGCCTCCCCCGCCTCCGCCGTGTCCTCCTCCCCAATTTATGCTAGGCGAATATCTCCATGAGTGATAGCGTGTCCAACCTCCACATCCGCCGCCACCGTAATGCTGTTGTCCATAGTAACCGTAGCCGTAGCGTGAAGAACCATACCGATTACCGTAGCCGTAGCGTGAAGAACCATAACCGTTACCGTAGCCATAGCCATAGCGTGAACCGTAACCGTACCTGCGCGCGTCAACATTGTCAACACAAGAAAGGAGCAGAATTAACATGAGCAGGCCGAACATTATGGACGACATTGCTTTAATTTTAAATTTAAAATAAATAGACATTAGAAGAAAGTTGTTTTTAAAAAAGATATTTAAATCTTTTGAGCAATTTGTGCCTCATAAAAATAGTAATAAAAGCGGTTTAGCATTTTTGTAAATTCCGGATTTTAGGTTGAGAATTTTGTTGGTAATTGCTTTAACAAATTAGCCTCATATAAGAAAAATTTGGGTGAGCATTTATTTTTTTGAAACAAATTTTATTGGAAAAAAATAATTTTTAAACCTTTCAAATTTTAAATGCCTTCCTTATAAACGATGATTTGCGAGAACGCAGTTGGATTTTTGTTTGACCCAAAAAAGTTTTGAATACATTCAATGAGAATGTGTCAACATAATTTAATGGAAAATATTGAAAAGTGTTACAGACAAGAAATGGAGGTCAAAGAATTGCATTTTTAGTAAGAAATTAAAGAAAGACAAATACTTAAATTTTAAATAATTTTAACTGGGCGTTATCGCAAAATTGCAAAATAAATTCTTTTAGCATATTTTCCTCAACCTTTCTGTTGTTTGAGCAAAGTTTTTGCCAAATTTTATAAAAATGCTCGCAGGAATTTTCTAAAAAATATTTTCACTCGCAACACAAATTCATAGCGTTGGAAAATGCTTTAAAATATATTAAATATTTAAACAAAGATACGCAAATTATGCATTAAATATCATAAAACTAAATGAAATTAAATTGCCTTATTGTTTATCAAAGATTGAATGTGAAAATACTTAAAAGTATATATTGTTTAAGCAAGTTTATCTAAGATGACGTCGTCTGAGTGAGTTGGCATGCGTCATCTTGCTATAGGAATAATAGCTTTGGTATCCCTCAGGAAACGCGGCGGCTTCAACGTGTGGATAAGCTGAAATATTTTTTGAACAGTTCTTAATTATCTAATTAACAAAAATTCAACAAAATGGCAAATTAAAAATCGTTTGTATTATAAATATAAAAATTACTTAAATCGCTCTAAAATATATATACCTATAGCCTCCGTTAAAATGTTTTTTTGAACATTCTCATTACATAAAAAATATATGGAATTTTAATAAATGTGTTCTTTTAGTAACACATTTCCAATATGTTACAAAAAAAAAGAATTTTGTTTAAAACAAATACACCTCCAACTCCACCAGTTGAAATTGCAGCTGAACTTTCAGGTTGACCGGACTTAACATGTTCCGGTGGCTGACCATCAGACCGTTCTGGACAAGGACAATATTCCGCGTCGGCTCCTGAATTTTAAAAATTTTATATTTTTAAATTCAATAAACAATTTTTTAATTTTTGCTCAACTTGCCTTGGGCTCCAATTGGTCCCGGCGCTCCAGGAAAACCGTCTTTGCCCTGCTCGCCCGGTGGTCCTTGTGGGCCTGGCTCTCCGGGGATGCCTAAAAGGGACGAAAAATATTTTTAAAAATTCTTAAAAGTTTATATAAATGTTTGAAAATTGTACCAGGCTGCGCATCATCGCCACGTTCACCGGGCGGGCCTTCGTCACCAACCGGCCCCGGTGTGCCAATCTCGCCCGGCGAACCGGGCACACCACGGGAATACCCAATGCCGTCCTCGCCCGGTGGTCCTTTAGGCCCAGCTTCACCAATGTCGCCTTGATGTCCGATTTCCCCTTCTGGACCCTCATCTCCTATACATTTTTTAAAAGTATTTATTTATTTAAATAAATTTTAATTAGCAACAGAGATGTAACCGCCGGATGTCAAAAAATGTTCGGAATCCAATCGGAATTTCGGAAAAAATGTCAGAACCCGAAAAATTTAAAAAATTTTTAGTTTTCAAATTAAAAAAATATTTATGGCTAATAATAATTACAAAAACTATTAAAATTTCCGCTTTTCTTCACTATGTTTAGCAGATTTCTAGGGTTATTGTCTGAAATACTGATCCAAACCTACGAAAAATTCGCCAATTCTTTGTTCAAATTTCCGGATAATTTCAGGATTTTTTTTGCCAAAAAGTTTGGACTCCGGCATTCCGGACCCAAAAATATCCTTAAAATCCGGAATCCGGTTACATCCCATGGTTTACAAGTTGGTACCAAGCAATCCATCACGCCCTGGTGGACCGAATTCGCCTGAAACAATTAATAAACATTTAAAATTACTCGATTTAATTGGGTATGTACCTTTGGACCCTTTTTCGCCGCGAGGGCCGCGTTTTCCTTTATAGCCTGGTGGTCCAGGCGGTCCAGACGGGCTTTAATGTTTTAATGAAGAATTTCAAAAAAAAATTTTTAATTTAAATTTTACCATTTTCCACATGTCAAACTGTGCGCCACTGTAATTACCACTGCCGGCACAGTGACACCGCCGGCATTTGTTGCAGATGCAGCTGCTGTTGCCTCCTCCAATTTGTAGGCAGAAGCAGCTGCTGCTGCTGGTGCCAATTCGTTTAGTGGTGACAGCGCCACGCCGGGCTGGCCCGGCGCCCCGGGCGTGCCGGCGATGCCATCTTGGCCAGGTTCGCCCGGTATACCGGACGCTCCTTGTGGACCTTGGGCACAGTTGCCGCCGGTGATGTCACCATCGTTAAGAAAATGGTCGTCTAAATTTTAATAAAATTATTAAAACTCTTTCCTTTCTTTTTACGTATAATTAATGAAGAGCCCAAAAAGTGGTTCCAAATTTTTGAACTACAAAAAATATATATTTTTTATGTTATTTACATTGTCGACGTGATCGAACATTGGCATTGGCACGCTCCATTCGGATCGTTTCACTTTGTCCCATAACATCGTGCCACATATTATTGCTCTGAAATATTTTTGCAATTTTAAATTGGCATTTTTCATTTTTAAAAAGTAAATTAGGTAATCAATTACCATTTCTTTGTATATTTTTTGTTGTTGAGCCAACTCGAATTGAAGTGTTGCCACATCGTTGAGCATTAGTGGCACACCAATGAGAAGTGCCGCAAAAGAAATTGTTGAAAATATTGCGGCAGCCATTAAACAACTCTTTGGAAGATCTCCGCAATTTTCCATTTTTTTAAATTGTATTAAATATCTAATAAAAAATTAATTTAAAAATGTATTGTTTGATTAAACTAACAAATAAATTGCTTATAATTTTTGTTTTTTTGATTAATAAAATAAAATTTTGCTAATTAAAAATTTGGTTGTTGTTCTTCTTCATCCGTTCGTGTCCTTTCACACTTTTATACGGATGGGTCAAGTAACATTGGAAAATCAGGATCCAATTTGAGAGTGCATGTAAATGGTAAGCGGAGATATTCCACGCCGATAATAAAAGGAGGTCAAAAAATTGGGGGTTTTTTAATTCAAATTCTGATGGAAACAAGTTACTAATACGAGCAGATTTATCTGTTTTTTTGCGTGGACTGGCTGCAAAAGACGGCTTTCCAGCTGATTTCATGTTTTGACTGGTTTTTTAAATATTTAAATACAAAAAAATATTTCAAATACTGCCATTAAGGGGTGGACGAAAATAAAATGTTTCATTTTCGAAAATGAAACCAAAAAAATTTCTAGGACGAAAACGAAACACGAAAACGCATGACACGAAAAACCAAATGTAATCATAAACAAACCAATCAGCCAATTTTGATAAAACAGAAAAATTAGTCCAAAATTATTTTAAAGGCATGGCCCCGGCGTTTTTGGACCCCAAAGGCATGGCCCCGGGCTCAAATACATATCAATTTCGATTCAATTTTAGAAAGATGATCCAATAGGATCGAAAGGAAAATTCGTTAGTAATACAAATTATTTATAAAATAATTTAATATTATAGAATCATCTAAAAATGAAGCAAAAGCGCTGATTGCTTATGGAAATGCCGTAAAATTTTTGACAATGTTTTTCGAAGGGGCCCAAGGCTCAATTTCAATTCCGGCAAATTAATTTTTTATTTTTTGATTGGGTGATTTGACGAGTTATGCACGAAAAACATGTTTTAGCGAAAAATTTTTAACAAGCAGAGACCTAAAAAAACCTATTTTGGGATGCACCTAAAATAGAGGAGGCAACCATATTTCGGTCTTTCAATAACTTTTTAATAATATTTATTAAATTAAAAATTTCGAATAAAAATAGTTGTATTAAAGCAATAAAATTCAATATTATATTTATTGATTTTTTTTTCTTATTTTGATGACAATTTATTTATTATATTTATATGCTATTCTTATTTTGATGACAATTTATTTATTATATTTATATGCTAAACCTCTTAACATTTTATGTATTCAAATTTATTTTTTAATAGCGTCATAAATTTTGATAATATTATAAAACTAATAAATATCAAAAATTTAAAACAATAATTTAAAAAAAAGATGTCATTCCTGTTTATTTTAATTCTTGTCTGCTTAACTGAAATTATAAGTGATGCAAATGGGCAAACACCAGAGAGGCAGAGTAAATGATTAAAAACGATTTTTTCTTTTTATTTAAAAATATTTTCCTTAATTTGACTAATAAATAATATTCAATTTTCAACTAGAGCCAACTAAATTATTAGCAAATTTTTTTAAAATTGTTTAGATATTATAGAATCATCGGAAAATGAAGCAAAAGCGATGATTGCTTATGGAAATGCCTTAGAATTTTTGAAAATATTTTTCGAAGTTGACCAAGAGTTTAATTTGAATTCCAGCAAATTCAACAGAGTATGAAATTAACTTTATTATTTTTTAATTTTTTTTTTAAAGATGAGCAATGATCAACAAATTTCTTTCATGTTTACTTACATAAATATAAAATTAGAAGAAAACGAGCGGGAAATTGGCGAAAGTTTGCAACAAATTACCAATAAATTGTTAAATTATTGTGAACATTTTGGTAGTATTAAATATGGAAGTGACAAAAAGACAATCAATTATTTGTGAGAATTTAATAATTTTTTGTTTTTTAATATTTTAGTTTGTTTTAATGCAGTCTTTTGTTGGCAAGAAGAACGTGTTTTATTGGCATGTTTGTTTCATTGGCGGAATTTATCAATAAAAAAATGTCGGAAATAATGTAAACGGATTTCAAAGTTAAATTTATTTAAATATGTAAAAGAAAAATTTTCTTTCTAAGTTTAGTTTTTGGCTTGAAATAAATAACGACAATTACAAAAAAATTTGAGATCAAAATTAAAATTTGGAGATTGCGCTTTATGAAAACTAATTTAATTTTTTGGAGATGATCAGTGTGGTCCCCAGACTCACAATCTGTCGGGCAGCCATTATTAAAAGTGTAGAAATATTTTTTTGAGTGTGATTTTGTGCATTTTTGAATTTAAACAATAGACATTTTAGTCACCAGATTAAGTGACCATTTCAGTATCAAGGTCTAGAACCCGGTTTAAATGCGGAGCGACAATTTTAAATGCTATCATTTTCATAAAGCTAAAAAAAGTGGTTTTTTTGTTGTTGATTTTGAGTATGGGGGTTTTGATGTTTATAGTTTTGCCATCTTTAGTGAACATGCACAAATAATGTCTGTACGTGTACGCCGAGTTTGTTCCAAATGGTTCAATCGTAACTTTCGTCGTGGTCTTCATGGACAAGCTGCCGTCCCAGCACAATTTCTGGAACGTCAAAATGATTCACAAATTCAAGAAATGAATGTACCTAATTTAGCAAATTTATTAATGACATAAAAATTATATTTCTTTTAAAAAAATAATTGTTTTTTATATTAAAATCTTTCTTTCAAAGACACACATAAGCGATTATGCTATATCCGTTGAACATATGTTCATCTTTTGGACCAGAATGAAGCGCGATTTCATTGCTGCAGAACAACCACCCAATATTGGCCATGATGGTAATGTCAACGATGTTGAAAATGGAAGTTGGCACAAAGTATAAATTGTTTTATAATTGCCAGAGCTTCCACTTTTAGGCACGAAAAATTGCAAAATAGGTGCCTAAATAGGCACAAAAAAGTTCTAAAATAGGCACAAAAATAGGCAAATAAAATCTCATCCGATTGTCTGCCAAAATGTTTTTGTATGCCGAAAACGAACGTTCCACTTCGCACGATTGAATGGGCGGGCCCATTTTTTGCAAAATATCTCAAAATCCTGAAAAAAGTCGCCAAAAATGTCGAAGTAGGCACAAAAACCCCAAAATAGGCATTATAAAGTCCACTCTAGAAGCTCCAAATAAAGCTAAAAACATGTTTTTCGTGCTTAACTCACTGTGCCAAGTTCACAGAAAAAATAGGCATTTGCCTAAAAGTGGAAGGCCCTGAAATTGCATTTTAATTTGTATGTATAGGATTTTTTTATCTTTTAGATTAAGCAGCAATTGAATGAATTAACACGAAAATTACTGCATGATTTTGTTTCAACAAAAATTGAATTAGACTATCAATTCGAAAATTGAAATGAATGCAAAAATTTGAAGAATAGGTATGATGATGATTATCATTGGCATATTATTGGTTTGAGCTTGTTTTCGGAACATTGTAACTGTGCTTTTATTGGAACGAAAAAAATCTGTTTGAAAATATAACATAAATTAAAAACAATATAATTTAATCTTGTTCAAGAAAAATCCATGGCTTTGGACTTGGAGCCGGAAACTGATCCGGTGTAGCCTTAATCCAGAACTCCCATAGGCATTTGAATGGCAAGTACAGTAGTACTTGAGAAACTGCCCTTCGTACTTAAAAATTGGACGTGTACTTATTTTCAAGACTCTCTCTCAATTTAAACTGTTTACTCTGTGTTGGCTTCAAAGAGTTGTGGAGTCGAAACATGCAATTTTTTTGAGAATTTTATTTTGGATCTCTGGAGGGGGATGGGGTCGGTGGTGCCGGTTGGCGCCGCCGAGAAAAATTTTGAATTTTTGACTCAATTTGTTAACAGATTGTAACCATTTTAAACATTTTAGGAATGGTGGAGGTCCGGCGGCACCAATAGGTGCCGCCGGGAAAAATTTTAAGGATTTTAACGACATTTGTGAAGAAAATTTGTAAGCATTTTTACAATTTTTGGTTTCTAGGAATTTTTGAAACTGCTTTTTCACGCAAATTTTTCAATCTGAAATATATTTTGATGCTTATAAATTCCTATTTTTGCATTTTGCCTATTTTTTTGATAAAAAATAAATTTGTAAAATATTGAATTGGAAAACTAATGCGAAAAATATTTTATGCCTAAATTTAGCCAAAGAAATGTTGTCAAACAATTTAGAATTTTAATGCGTTAATTTTTCATTTGATCATTTTTTTCTTCAGTTACAAATTGCATCATTTCTAAACTTCCATGGGCAAACAAATGCTGTTCTTTTTTAATTTTTTCGATCAATTCTATTGAAAGTTTAGCACTTGCAATGTGTTCAGGCAATGTTATCGGACTATTGCGTACTTTTTCAAGCTCTAATTGAATCTGTTCTAAATTTARARTTTCTTCAAATCCTTCTGCTCCAATTTCAAATAATTTTTTTTCGCCAATTAGTGCATTTATATTCAAAAAATTCATTTTTAAAATCATTTTTTTGATAGTTGCTTCAACGTTGTTCACATGTTCTGTGATTTTTTTAGCTGAATTTTCTGCAAATTTTCGTTTAAATTCATCATCATCGGTGCCTTCATTAGCAATTTGTATTAATTTGGCCATTGGATTTGTACTCATAAAAGCAGAATTTTCAGCAGTCCCATAAAATATTGGATGAAAATTTGATGTCTTAAAATAAATTATAATAAAATAAATAATGATGGAATTTAAACATTATTAATTTATAAAAATAATACCAATACGAATTTTGGTTCCTTGTTACACAGCGGGCAACGAACTTTTTCTTTTGCTTCAATCCTATCAAAATTATTTGTAATCAAAAAATTTTAAACATACAAACCATTTTGTGATGCATTCTTTGTGAAATATGTGCTAAAAAAAATTAATTTTATATTGTAATTATCTTTAATTAATTTTATTATTATGCCTGGGAATTTTGGTTGTGATCTTCATGCAATTTCATTGTTAACTTTTCACTATTTAATGTGMCTAAACAAATTGYYCATTCATTTGTTTCATTGTTAGCATGTCGTTGGYCAATTAAATTYTTTTCATTAATTAATTGATTTGAATTACTGCCCTAAATAATATAAAATAATTAAAATTGAGATAGCAAATTAACATAGGATAAAATACCTCTTCGTATTTAAAAATATTCAAAGTTAAATACAACACTATTTGTTTAAAAAGTCGATTCGCATTTATTGGAATTGATAATTGGTATTCAGAGAACTGCAAACAAAAAATCTGATTAAAATTGCATTTTTTGTAATTAATTTATTATAAATTTCACTGGAAAAAATGTTTGACGACATTTTTGGCTTTTTTGTTTTTTGAGTCCTTTTTTAGGTTTGGATTTGAAAAGTTTGGCGTTTCGATTTGATTGATGGTTTACCCTCTGCTGCGAGTTTGATCCATCGCCGTCAATTTTTGATAATGGCGCATATCCCAAAAAAATTTCTTTTGGATAGGGGAAAAAATTTCGTTGATTCTTTTGCACTCTGGCATATAAAAATGCGTGATAATTGCCCGCGGCGTATTTCGTCTCAACGAAAATTCTCCGATTCCAAAAAAGCGCTGGAGGGTCAATTTTGCCCAAATTGATAGTGTAACGCGTCGAGAAGTTCGGCGCGTACATGCCAATCTTGACTGTTCGAACCATGGACCGAATGTCGTCCATTTCATATTCAAAATTTTGAGCATAAAACGGTTGGTCATCCGATGGGTTTTCGTCATGGCCATTCGGCTGATACTCGTTTTGAAGTGGCTTTACATAAATGTCAAATAATAATTGAATTTCTTCAACTTCAACATTGTCAGCAATAAATATTTCAAAATTTTCATCACTTTTTATATTTTGTCGAAACAATTGGGCCTCCATTTCATTGATTATAATTAATTCTAAAGAAATTTTAACTTTGCGCGACGGCACCATTTGCTCATAAACAACGCACACTTTGAGTTCTTTTGCATTGCAATTTGTCATAATGCAAAATAATGTGATAATATATAAATAAAATATAATCATTTTCATTTTTATGTCTAAAGAAATAATTTAATAAAATTAATCCATAAGCTTTTTAAATATTAATGCAAACTTATTCATTTATAGAGTCTGTTAATTTTATATGTAAAAGTCTGTTATTTGTTTTTTTATATAAAACTAAAATTTATCATGGGGCTGGCTGGCTATTGATTGCTTGTTGAAATGCCACATCACATTAATACAAATTTTATTTTTCGATTTTGGCAACAACAAAAAATTACGAGATCAGGAATTTTTATTTTGTAAAAGTTGACTTTTATTCGCGCAATATATAATAAGTAATTACGAGCACCCTTGATGCGAGTTCTATTCAATATTTGTATATGATCGGAAATTTATGCAAAATTTCTGTTTTTTATCAGCCTAAATTATATTTTAGCGTATTGTTAGAATTTATTTTTCTGAACCTTTGCAGCCCATTTAGGGCTTGGATACGGCTTGTACCCGGGCCGGCATTTTCGAGTATTCGGAAATGTGCCCCAGGCAGCCTTTCCGGGTTTTTTTGAATTTTTGTCCGGGCAGACTTTTCGAGCTTTTTTGAGTTTTTGTCCGGGCAGGCTTTTCGAGCTTTTTTTTTTGAATTTTTGTCCGGGCTGGTTTGGAACCGAACCGAAGCCTTTCGGGTATCAGAACCGGAACCGAGAACCGAACCGGAAAAATCCCGGTTCTAGGTCCGTTTTTTGGTTCGGTATCGCCATCCCTACTTTAGAAATGTCTTTTAATGCAAGTTGGGTGGGGGTGACAGAACAGGAAATCTACCGAATTTGCCTAACATTTCCAAATTTTTGCCTTATGGGAAAAAACAAAGTCGGAAAATGCTCTGCTCCTTTTTTTCAATTTATTTGTCCGCAAAACAAATGCATTTTTTATTCTGTAATTTGGCTCCATTTGATATTCTCGAATCAAAAATTTCTAAATTGAGCAAAAAAACGAATAAAAAATTAATATTGAAATGCGTACAAAATTCGAAGAATTGCTCGCCGAAATTCGACGGTGCCGTTAGGCACCGCCGAGAAAATTTTGAATTTTTAACTCAAATTGTTAAGAAAACTTAAAAACAAACTTGCAATATTAAACATTTGGTGATTGCCACCAAAATTTCAAATCGAGTCATAAGACCCACCAAAAAATTTATTTAATTTTTGTAACAAAGAATCATGTAGCAAGATTCAGAAATTAAAATTGACAAAATTCCGTATATAATTCCGTTTGCAAATTCGAACACGGAAAACGGAATGCCAAAAATACCGATTTTCTGCTGCTTTGTTTGATCGCCAAAAATTTGCACCTTTTTAGACAAATTTAAGTGTACGAATTTAATTATTAAAGATTGTTTGAAAAGTCGTTTATAAAACGTGTTAAAAATGAAAAGATAATGCAATTCAAATCCAAAAAATTTTGGGTTAGAGAGTAATTAAATGTCGAAAAATTGCAGCCAAGTTATAAGTGGGTGGATTCACTTCACAGAAAATAATTACATTTTTAGGTTRCGCGCCTGCAGGTTTTGTTCAAATCTATTCCAACATTAAAAAAAAATAGACTTAATTGGGCATAATGCCATTACATAATTGTAAATAATCGCAATTTGAGTGACTATAAAATGGAAGCATTTTATTTTTGCTTTAAAAAAATGAAAGCAAAAAATTTCTTTTTGTTATGGACCAGTGCTGGCAGCATTTTCGTCATTTCGTCATTAATCTCAATTGGATTTATTTTTCAAGTAAATGGAAAAAAATTGTTTTATTTAAAAAATTAAATATTGGAAAATTGACATTATGTGATATTTGAATTATTTTATTTAATTACTTAAAAATTTAAAACCTAATATTTAGGAAATCGTCTTACTATATCACGAAATTGAGACTGGAATGGCCGAATTCAAATTGTATGCAAATGATGCCTGGAAGCAAATGCAACAAATTCAGGAAAATATTATTTTATTTTTTTTCAATAAAATTAAAATTTTAGAAATCAATTCAGTTCGTTGATCGTGATCGTCGCTGGACAGTTTGCTGCGGCCATAATCAGATGAACTATCATTCTCAAATGTCTTTGGGAAGCAGGCTTGTTTTATTTTAGAAAATAAGAAAAATTTAAAATACATTTTGAATTAAAATTAAAAACAGCTCAATAAAAATATAAATCAAAAATAAAATGGTCACAAACTAAAATTTTTCATTATTTTTTATTCCAGGCATTCTTCACCAAATTTTGTCCACCAAACTGTTGGAACTCAGCCAATTCAACATTTTCAACCAGTTCGTTGTCCTTCTGGGCCGCCAGGTCCACCGGGATATGCTGGTTTGGCTGGAGAGCCTGGCCTTCCCGGTGAACCTGGGCGGCCTGGTGTGCCCGGGAGTGAGTTAAGCGATGCCCATGCCCGTTGTGAAGCTTGTCCAGCCGGACCTCCTGGCGCAGCTGGCTCAAGAGGCCCGTCTGGACCAACGGGGTCTGACGGACTGTCTGGACCACCCGGGACCCCCGGCATTGAACCATATGTACATTTTTACGAGTAAACCATTAGCTATAAAATTTATTAATAGCCTGGACTGCCTGGACCTCCAGGTGATCCTGGACCGCCCGGAAAGTTGGGACTTGCTGGACTTCCCGGACTACCTGGACAATCATGCGAATCGGGTGGCATTGGACCGGTAAAACATGGGGAAACATTCAATATAACTTCCAATAATCATTTTAATATAATTTAGCCCGGCCCTTCAGGGCCTCCGGGCCTTGCTGGACCTGCAGGACGCCAAGGGCCTAGTGGACATTCGGCCAATGAGGGGCAGCCAGGCAACCCTGGGCCTGCTGGGCCGATTGGCGAATCCGGGGTGCCCGGACATCCTGGTGTACCCGGCATACCTGGGCCACCAGGACTCGACGGGAAGGATGGCGAATAGTAAAATTAGCGCATTTTCAATGCATTTTTTTCCTCATTAAGTTGCCATTGTCCACCGAGAACAACACCCAAAGTCAAATCGATAAGGAAGGTGTTTCGACGGGCTTAAAACATTTTGAATTCGCGTATTGTTCTGTGAATAAATTGATTGTAGTTTAAATTTTTTTTTTTAAACTTAACTGAATGGCATCAGCTATCGACAAGAGCAGTTCACGGAGGTTCCACACGCAGTTGAATATAAAAGTTGTAAATTTAACC
>MEIZ01000034.1:154092-167711 GCA_001723225.1 Globodera ellingtonae | reverse complement strand
CTTATTTGTGGCAGAAAATTGCTCAAAACAATTGTTTGTACCCAGATAATGAAGAAATGTTGAATTTGCGGATTTTAGGTACTAAATGAGGATTTTTTAATGCTCCGATGCGGATTTTTAAAATTTTGATTAGACCTAGATTTCTTTTTGTTTCCCACCCAAAAGCACTCCGTTCTTTGTGTAAAAGATTTTGCGATTTTTCAAATTGACACCGCATCCGATAACGTCATCGACGCCAAACTCGGGAATTCCTTCGAAGATGTAAGGACGCCCATTGGCTTTCCGACATCCCACGAGCTCGTGACCCCAAATAAAGGCCTTACGGCCGCTTCCGTATGCGTAAGTGCCTTTGAGCATTCCAATCTCTTTGTTCAATGGCATTTGTTTGGGACCAACTCCAATGGAAATAATACTAAATATAATAATATTTCAAAGTATTTTTTTAATAATATTTATAAGTTACCCTGTTAGCGCTAACGATAATATTTTTACTTCGTAGTAGAACATGCCAGATTTACTTTTTGTAATTGGCTGTTCGGCGCGCACAGAGCGCGACTCTGAAAATAAAGCTTAATTCAAACAATTTTGTGGTCTTTGGATAAATTTTTTAAACCAAATCTTTTTAACAGAATTATGTTTTTACCGTAATTATATTCATTATATTTTACAATCAATCTGGAGCCAGGCAATTGTTCTGGCTCAGAGTGTGTGGAGTCAGACAATTGTTTGGGCTTATTGGAGAGCGTGAGGCCCTTGTTACATGCATCGGCATCCCATTGATTTTGCCCTAATAATGTATTTATTATTTTGACTTTAATTGCATAGAAATGCTTTTTACCTTTGATTAGAGTAGGCCGGGATCGGGATTTTTGGTAAAAACCGGGATTGGGATTGACCGGGATCGTGAAACCCGGGATCGGGATCAGCATCTCGAACCGGGATCGGGATTTCGCTTTTTCAAAAACCGGGATCGGGATTTCGCTTTTTCAAAAACCGGGATCGGGATTAGTCGGGATTGACAAAGCAAAAAAAATTTTGTAAAACTAAAGCAAAAGAAACATTGCACGCAAAGACCTTAAAGCTCTATAAGCGCGTCAACGCCTTAACAGCACGCTAACTTCAAAATTCTTTTTAAATTTAAAATTTTTTTTTTTAATTCCTTAATTGTCACTCCACCTGTGTCTGTGTTTGATGTCGTTGTTTTTGGCGGTGATGCATCTGAATTTTCTACGTGAGTAGAAAATGTAAGTTTAAAAGTTTAAATTTTTGCGATATTTACTAAATTTTTGTTAGTCAGCACCACTAGAGTAGGCTGGGACCAGGACTGGTAAAAATAGCATCCATAGTGATGAAATATTGTATATTGTGCCAAAATTTATGCAAAGAATTTTTCTGACCCGTCTCCAGCAGAATAGAGGCGACGACGATCAAGCAACCAGCGCCCAAGAAGAGAATGGTGCGCATTTTGAGGCAATAAAAATCGTTTTGAATGTTGCTTCTGCTGCATTTTCCACCGCTTTTATGCGACTTTCAATCGTTGGCTTTAGAAGGTGGGTGACTTTGTTTCAAAATAGCATTGCCCGCGAAGAGAGTGGAGGGGATACGGAGGAATGTGTTGGCATTAGTGTATGATTTTGGCCCTACTAACTAAAAATAATTCTCAATCACTAAAGAAATAGTGCGATGATTGATTGAAAAGATGGAAAGATGTAATGATTTTTTTAATTTTATGCACTTTACTCCAACAAAGAATAAGCCCAGAAATGGAGCGCGGCATTTGGGGCCGCCCTGTTTACCGTATATGCTCTTTTAATCCCCCACTCTCCAATAATCCCTCACTCTCTAATAATCCCCCACTCTCTTAGAAGGTTGGAAATTAATCCCCCACTCTCCAATAATCCCCCACTCTCTAATAATCCCCCACCTCTTTTAACAATTCGAATTCAATTTTATCTCCTTTTTTCACTGAGTAAAATTTGGTAAGATGTAACGGGGAGAATGGATAAACTATGTGTGTGTTCCAGGATATGTACCAAGGATTTTTTTTCGGAGGAGTGGCTAAAAGTCGATTTTTAAGTGTGCATTTTTTGAAAATTTGAATAAGTCAATCTTTGGGGGTGTCTTTTTAGAGTTTAATGCATTTTTTTACAAAATCAATTTTAGGCGTCAAATTTTTGGTTTTTAATGGCAATTTGTTAAGAAAATTGATCCAAAAACTACAAATTTTGCAAAACAAAAGGGTCCCCCTATGGTTTTTTTCTCGAAAAATTTTTGCCAGCTTAAGTATGGAAATTGTGTCGAAAAGTGAAGAATTTTCGTGATAGATGAACATATCGCCAAACAATTTGAAAAATAATCCCCCACTCTCCAATAATCCCCCACTCTCTAATAATCCCCCACTCTCTTAGAAGGTTGGAAATTAATCCCCCATGGGGGATTAAAAGAGCATATACGGTATGCCAATTTGGGGAGGAATTGAAGCATTACGGCTGCTGTATTGTATGGAAGAAGCGCCAAGGCAATATATGTATGGCCAAAGAAGCAGAGATATTTTTGTCGATAAATCCGTGGCGGGAACGAGAATTCAAAATCTACCGACAAACATTTTTGTCCGTCGGACTTTTAGTCGTGCTAATCCAATCTCTTTTCCGATCCATCAAGCACCCAACACGGGCTCTCAGATCACCTTCGAGAAAATGTGGCAACCGGCTCCAAAAATATGGCATTTTTATGGTATTGAGGGGTCAAAAATATGGCATTTAAGGGATTTTCAAAAAAACAATTTGTTTTTTGAGAATTTTGCTTCATTTCTGGGGGAGGGGGTGGCGGTGCCGATAGGCACTGCCGAGAAAATTTTGAATTTTTTACTCAATTTGTTAAGAAATTTGCAACCAAAAACTTCAAATTGTACGAATCAAAGACACTTTTTTCGGGATCTCATTTTTCCCTCAAAAAATAAGAAATTTCACAAAGTTCAAAAATATGGCAAAATTATGGCAAGTGTGGAAATTGGCAAAAAATATGGCAAATTTCCAAAGTTATGGCATTTGCCATAAAAATAGGGCATTCTGGAGCCCTGCCCCCAACCCGGACTCGATCGATAGGGGGGGGGGGGGAAGCGAATTGTCCCATATCCTTCATAAGTCAAAGAATTGATCAATAGAAGTTAAGAGAACACACAGTTTTTGAAGGATAGCATTTGAGAGACTATAACTATAAGAGCCTCTTATCAGCAATATGGTGGATGACCTTATTTGTTAGTTCTCATTTATGAGCGCACTGACCAATCATTTTCCCAATTAGCCCTTCTTAATTTTTGTTCTCAAATCTTCTGGCTCATGCGGTCACGAAGAATGCGAAATTGGTTCATTACTTTTTAAAAAGTCCAGTTACGAGCACCCCTGAATCCAACTAAAATCGTTTCATCGCCAGCAGAAGCAAAAAAAAATCTTTTCGACAAATGGACGCGGACATTTCATCAACTAATATTTGTCCCAAATTACAAAATGTCCATTCGGTGAAATGTACCCCCTCAGAATCGCGCTTTTGCCTTGTCGAGTGGGGGTCGTTTCGGCCCCAGACCTTTGAAGTGCCATAACTCTTCATGGAACCAACCAAACTAAATAAATTAGGTACCAATCGAAAGCTCTATATGTTTAGAAGCTATTATCTAGCAGGAACTAAACGATCATATAAACCTTTAAAAAGTTATGGTTTGAAAAAAGCCAAAAACTAAGTTTTGTGATAATTATCGATTATAACTTTTTTGAAAAGGATTTAATCACCTTGTTGATTTGAATACAAAATCTACCCAACAAAAGCTTTCGATTGGTACCTAATTTATTTAGTTTGTTTGGTTCCATGAAGAGTTATGGCACTTCAAATGGCTGGGGCCGAAACGTGGGGTCCGAAACGACCTGCCCCCCCCCCTTCCCTGTTTATGGCAACGTTCGGTCGCAATTTTTTTGTTCCAAAGGAATGTTCACTGTCTGCCTTTGCATCTCTCTCTGCTCTCCCATTATGCAAAAGTCTTTTATAATTCTTCGCCATTCGTCGATTGGTGACGTAATGATGAAAACATTCAACGAAAACAAAAATTAGTATTCGGGTGAAACGTCCGGTTTTGGCTTACTCGGCAAAATGTCCGGTAATAGTTGTTTGTTCCCCCTTCCCCCCCCCCTTTTTGAAAAAATACAAAATTAAAAAAAAATCAAAAACAAGTTTCCGAGGGTTTGGGGTCGCTGATCACGATTCTGACATTTATTTTAGCCAGTTCGAACCCCGGACCCGAATTCGAACAATTTTTCGAAAATTCAAAATTTTCCAAAATTCAATTTTAGACTTAACTATTACCNAAAACCATGTGAACCATACCCTAATTCTGATTGCATTCCAAGCCTGTTTCCTTTTAGCCATTTTTGACCGGTATTAAGACGTTCATACAGATCATCTTCCATCTCGTTGTATCGAGTTATGACAATGTTGACGTCACCTTTGCCGATTATGCTAGCGCAGGTACTCACTCGGCTCGCATTATTTTGAAAAAAAAACTCCGCGCTCCAAGAAGCTCCTGTCTCTTATACACATCTAGATGTGTTCCAAGGCTTTGGCTACGGCCCTGAATTCGTTATAAAATCTTTGTTTTGCTTATTTGACAGAATCGTTGACTATTGTCCATCATACTCACACCATTCAAATGAAACGATCCAGAACCCAATCTTCGTCGAACACTGATAGTGATAAAAGCAAAGGTAAAATGGCGGCTCAACGATATTCAATCAAATTTTTGTTGGATTTTTTGATCTTTTTAGCCAATAAGTACAAACGCGGCCAAATAATGTTTCGGATGGCGAACTTCAAAGAGTTTTCTGAAGGGCGTGGGCCGAAGGAAGTGTCCAGTGACCCGGTCGTGTACATCAACGGATTGCCATGGCGAGTCTGGATCGAACATTGGGATGCTTACATCGGCATGTTCCTGCATTGCGATGGCGATGAAACGGGTGGGCGATCTTAATTTGTGAATGCTGAGGATGATTTAACCCAGCGGTCGTATCTGTCCTTTTTTTAAAGATTTGTCCTTTTTTGGGGTAGCCCTATCTTTAAAACTTTGAAATGTCATTCTTTTAAAGATTTGTACTTTATTTGGGGTACACGTCCTTTTTTGTCCTTTATTTGAAATTTCTGGAGCTTTTTGAAGAGAATTTTTGTTTAAATTTTGAATAATCTTCAGACAGATGGCCAAATGTGTTAATTTTCGAGCATTTTCTCATTCTTTTTTGAATTTTCGCTTAAAAAATGTCCAAAATTGGAGAATTTGAAAAATGCTGTTTGTACTAATTTTTAGGATCGTATTTTTGGACCAAATCTCTAATCAAATTGAGTCGAAAATCAAAAAATTTTTGAAAATCCATGGGAGAAGCTGCAATTTCCAACCCCGAATGTTGAGGAAAATGATTTAAAAAAACAAGTTTTATGCCAGAAATAAACATTTTGCTGCATTTTTGTACATTTTGTAAAATTTCCTTTTTTTGGACCCCAAAATCTTTTGTTTTTTGCCCTTGATGTCCTCTTTTTTTTTGAAAATTTTCGATACGACCCCTGATTTAATCCTCTTTAATAAATTTCATAATAATTTATTTTTTAAGACGCGGCCTGGACTTGTCGTGCGGCTTCTCAATTCAGCGTTGTTTCTTGCAAGAAAAGCGGTGAATGCCTTATGAAGGAAGGAGAGTTGGGCACTTTTCATATTTACACAGCCAATGGTCCAAGTTGGGGTTATAGACAGTTTGTTAAAATTGAGGTAAAATTGTTTAATTTAATTTTAGTTTAATTTAATTTTAATTTATTTTATTTTACAGGAATTGATGGAGCCGAAGAATGGTTTATACGCTAAGAAGGATAATGCTGTAACATTCAAAGTCGAAGTGATCACTGAAGAGGGAATGCCGTAAGTTTGCTTTTTTAAAGAACTTTTTGTTCTTCTCATTTTCTGAATTCAATTTAGCGGTGTACGCCTCGAAGATGTTTTGCTGGTGAATGGAGAAGTTGTGTATGTGAACAAACACGTGAGTTTAAATTAAAATTTTAAAATGTTTTTTTTAATCATTTTCAGCTGTTGGCGGCCCATTCGAAATATTTTCGTACTTTATTTTTTGGAAAAAACGTCGAAGAATCGCCAAGTATTCAAATTGACGAACTTTCTGATGCCGTCACAAATTTTGAACAACTCATTTTCACAATGTTTCCTCACAACATGGAGTTGGACGGTAAAAATCATAAGCCATTTTTAGTGCATAAAACTAAAAGAATCCAAAATATTCAGATGAATGTGTGGAGGGCGTTTTGCTGTTGGCAAATCGTTTTTTATTGGATTCCGTTGAGAAACATTGCGTTGAGTTTCTGTTAACGATGAGCGATAAGTCGGCCATTTGCAAATTCCGACTGGCAGATCAGTGCGGCAATATTGCCATGAAGGTAGAGATATCACGGCTCTCAACTCATCTGCGACAAAATATGGCATTTTTATGGCATCGAGGGGGTCAAAAATATGGCATTTTTATGGCGTCGAGGGGTCAAAAATATGGCATTTTTATGCCAACTTCTTAAGGAATTTTCAAAAAATAAACAATTTTTTTTAAGAGTTCTGCTTTACTTTTTTTTGGGGGGGGGGGGTGCCGAGAAAAATTGATTTTTTACTTTTATTTGTTAAGACATTTGCAACTGAAAACTTCAAATTGACCGAATCAAGGAGCACCATTTTCGGCAAATTCTCTTTTTTCCCGTAAAAAAAGAAAATTTCCACAAAGATCTAAAATATGGGCAAAATTATGGCAAGTGTGGAAATATGGCAAAACAATAAGGCAAATTTTCAAAATTATGACATTTGTCTTAAAAATAAGGCAAATTGATAGCCCTGGTAGATATGTACAAAATGCAATTATTCAGTATTAATTTAATTAATTTTAGGAGCAAATTTTGAATGAGATGACTAGGGAGGATTTTTGCGGCGAGAATTATTTGGACAATCTTTCGGAAAACAACAAATTGGGGCCTGAAGCAGTGAAGGAATTGAGTGACCGCCACAAGGAACTTTTTGGCACTAAATGAACACTGGATGAGGATCATATTGATTGAAACCTATTCAAAATTTGATTAACATTTTTATTATTTGTTTATTGAACTCGGCATTTCTTTTGTATTTTTGACCATATTGCATAAAGAAATGTACCTTTTCGGCAAACGAACAAAAATAATCTCTAAATTAAGAGTGTAAAAGTTTGTCAGATGTTTTTTACTCATATTAATCCAGAAAAGCTTTATCAATGTCGATGAACATTATGGAAGTCACATGGGACCCCAGGGCTGGGCAAAACGGCGATCGGATATGCAACCGACACCAACGGAACATGTGGTGTTATTCTTTTTAAATATAACTTTACTCAAGAAAAAAGTAAAATTTTTTTATTTTATTCAGGAAAAAATCGAATGAATGTGATGACGACAGTACATCGACAATCGCATCTTCGGTACCGAGCTCATCTCCTGCTGATCCAAATCCCAGCACTCCGGATTCAAGTTTCAGCAGCGTCATAAGTAGAGTCCGGAAGCAAAACAAAAATTTTTTTGGGTTTTTTGCACAAAATTGGACCAAAAGTTTTTTGGGTTTGGGTCAACTTGGAGTAAAACCCAAAAAATGACCAAATATTTTGGGTTTTGGGTCCAAGTTTCCGGTCTCTAGTCATAAGAATGAATAAAAATGAAAGACCTAATGTTATAAAAGTTTTGATTGGGGGGGTTTTTTAAAAACATGAATTTTATTTTTGTGTATTTTTCTAGACTAAAAATAAAAATTTTAATTCTGCACTAGTTGAGCCCCACAAAGACTGTCTCTTATACACATCTAGATGTGTATAAGAGACAGTCTTTGCTTACATTGCGCGAGCCTGCTGAATTGATTTCATTTGTCTTTATTTAAACAACGAATTATTTTTGTGGCTTTTGTTGGGTTAAATAAAAAGTGAGGGGGCGGCTGGGCCCTTCCCATGAATAAGCCATGGGAGGGGGTAATATTGCGCATTTACATTAAATCGTTCAATTTTTACATTTTTCAAATCAATTAAAGATGAAGAATTTTTACATTAAATCGTTCATTTTGGGGTTTCAAATCAATGAGGAATGCGATTTGTGCACCAAAATGACTAAAATATGCATCACATCCCATTCCTAATCATTATTAGCGTCAGGGAGTGGGCCTCTAATAGTGAGGCCTCTATTTTTTTTTAAATTTCAGTTATCTTACTCTGCACTATTTATGCTTTGTTCTCATTATTTTATTTTTTTCTGTTTTTTCACTTACCAAATTTTGCAATTGAATGCATTTGATGAAGAACATAATGATATATTTGCTGAATTATGGCAGAAAAGTGAAGAAATTGGCACAAAATCCGGTAAATGTGAAGAAACWTTACGYACAAATMRAAATGYCYATTTAATCAGTCAAAAAATTGGGAAAATTAAAAAAGAAATTGTTGTGAAAGATGAACCATATGATTATGATGAATTTGGTCAATTTTCGAACGAAAGCCAGCAAAAAATCGCATTAAACAAAACTGTAAAGGAAGAGAATGTTGAAAAACGGGTTAAATCCGGTACTTTTAAATATTTCCTTTATTTTAATTAATAAAAATGAAATTAGAATTTATGGAATTTGATCGTATCTCTGAAAAAGAAGAATTCGATAATGGGAAGGATGGAGAAGAACAAAGCACGGATTCGTATTCGATTTTTAATAATTCGAATTTGAAGGAAAGCTCTTCAAAATCACAAAAAGGTAAAATATCGGTAATAATTTAACAAGAATTGATTAAAGGTGTTAGAAAGATTTATTCGGAAGTAGAAAAACAAGAAATAATCGCGGAGTTTAATATATTAAAAAAAGAATTCAAAGCTCGGGCGAATGGAATGTCTTACCATGTGAAAAAAGTTGATGAAAAAATTGCACAAAAATTGGGATTTTCTCTAAGAACAATTGGTAGATGGAAAAAGCAACTTGGAATTTCCAGTAAATTTTTCATTATTTGTTTAGTAAAATATTTATTTTAATTAAATAAATTTTAATCAGAAAAACAAAAGAGACGCACTGACGCTGAAAAGGTGGAATTGTTAAAAAATGTTCATAAAATACAAAAAGAAAATCCTCGACTCCGTAATGATGAAATTGCGCAAATGTTGAACATTCACATTGCAACCTTATATTTATGGGAAAGAAAATCTAAAGGTTTAAAACTTGGTAATTTTGCACATAAATCAACTTTAAATTGAAATATTTAAGCAAGTAAACAAAAATATCGTTTAAATAATTTAATAAATAGACATTTTTTAAATTTCAACAAAAATTAAAATTGATTTGTTTGTTTTTTGATTAAAGGCGTTAGAAAAATTTATTCGGAAGTAGAAAAACAAGAAATAATCGCGGAATTTGATCAATTAAAAAAAGAATTCAAAACCCAGGCCAAAGGAATGTCTTACGATGTGCAAAAACTCGACGAAAAAATTGCGCAAAAATTGGGAGTTTGTCGTACAACAATTTATAGTTGGAAACACCAATTTGGTGATTCAAGTGAATTTTCTTTTGTTTGTTTATAAATTTATTTTTAATTTAACTAAAATTTTGATAAGGAAAACAAAAGAGACACACTGAGGCGGAGAAGGCGGAGTTTGTGAAACAATTTTACAAAATTGAAAAAGATAATCCAAAAATGAATAAAGAAGAAATTGCACAAAAGTTGAACATCCCCTTGACAACCATAAATCATTGGAAACGGCAATTTTTAAATAAAGGTGTGATTTTTAATAAAAATTGTATTGCCGGAAAATCATTAAATTGGTCAATTTTTAAAATTGTATTTTTACCGTATACCGTATTTTTCCTATTAGTAGCCCCGGGGCTTCTATTTTTCAACGCCCCCTCGATGGGGGGGGGCTACAATTAGAGAGGGGGCTTCAAATAAAGAGGGGGCTACTAATAGGGAAAATACGGTAAATCGATACCTATTTTTACAGATAAATGTTTACATACCTATTTTAGTCAGGTTCTTCTTGTTAGACGCTATTACTTCCCAGAATTCTTAATTAGAGCCCGAACCGGGTTCGAATTATCCAGTTCCGGCAGCCCGGAATTCAGCTACTTCTGGGATCCGGTTTCCGAAAGCGAGTATAGCCAAATTCCGGCTTTATTGTAAGAATTAAATTAGTTTAATGATATTAAGCGGACATTGGTGGACCAATTGACAATGTTCAGCGACATGGCGGGTAATTTCTAATTATTGAAATAAAATTTAAAACTAAAAAATTCACAGTTCTGAACGCTCAACTTCATCTGCTAATTCTTTAAATGGTTTACCATGGAAATGGAATGATTTCGGAAAGAAAAGAAATGAACACATTTGAAAAGTTGTTTTAATTCTATTCCCTAATTTTATGACCACACTTTTACCATTTCTGTAAAACTTTCCCATATATTGGTGTCTTTATTAGATTTCAATTATTTATTGACTTTTTTTAATTTGAAGTCAGTAGTTATTGCCCCGGTCTGCATTCGGTTCGGTAGCCTTTCTTTGCAAAAAATGTCGAACAATGGCTGACTGCAACGTTCAGCAGAAGGGTTCTTTCCACGTTGATCTTCTCTTTTATCTTCGTGGAGAATGAATTTTTTGATCTGATCTTTCTTTGTTTTAAAAATATTAGTGTTGCACGAGACCCAAAATTCCCCGATACCCGAGACTCGATACCGAGACTTGCCCCCCGAACTCGATACCGAGACCGATACCCAAAAAACCCGAGACTTTTCTCGAGTCGATAATAATAATGGAAAAAGGTATTTAAAAATAAATTAATTTCCCTAAACTTCTAAACTCAGGTTATAATAATAATCCACACACTTTAGGTCTAAATTACGCAGCACACTGGCGCAACTCCGGAACATTCAGTGCTGCACAAAAATCTCTTCAGTGACATGCAAAGGACAAAAATTACGATTGGCATGCCCTTTCCAACCCCAAATTTTCTGCTTCAAATGCATTGAACAACCCATTTTTTGACATTTTCATGTGCTTATTGCCTTCATTGATTTTATTTTCATTTTTTATGACAATATGTGATAATAGACTTGCTGTTCTTTGTGTGTATCAAAGGACAATTTTTTAAAGTAAGAAAATTAGTTTGTATTTGTTGGCCACTGAGTAGAATGATGTGTCTAAATATTCCGTTTTGTCATCGTACGCACTCATTCCTCGGATTGTAGAGCCAGCAACTCCGACAGGAATTACACAGTCCTGTCATTGGGAATTTAAGATTTTAGTGGTTGAAAATCAAAATTCATTTTGCGATAAAAAATGTAACTACAAGATTTATTGCATTTTAAGATTTTAATGACCGGAAAAGGCCGGTAGCCAAACACTAATATATATATATATATATATATATATACATATATATATAATACCAAATAATTACCTTGGTAAACCATTTCCGATTATGAAGAAGAATGAAATTCCGAAAAAAATATTTTCCATACAAATTTTTCGGCGAAATTGCCTTTGATTTTATATATGATAAGATGACAGTCAGGTRACCTTTACCACCGTGTAATTTCAGCTGATTTCTAGAAATAAAAATTGTATTAAGAGCAAATTAATGGTGACTAGACACCCTTCCCCATACTTCTTCAAATCCTTAKAAAACCATGTGAACCATACCCTAATTCTGATTGCATTCCAAGCCTGTTTCCTTTTAGCCATTTTTGACCGGTATTAAGACGTTCATACAGATCATCTTCCATCTCGTTGTATCGAGTTATGACAATGTTGACGTCACCTTTGCCGATTATGCTAGCGCAGGTACTCGGCTCGCATGATTTTGAAAAAAACTCCGCGCTCCAAGAAGCCGCTACCACAACTTGATGGGTGAAGCTAAACATTTTTTTGGGATAATTCTCGTCATTTTAAAGCCAAAATTTAATTTCAGCTAAATTTTACATTATTTTAGTAATTAAATTATGAGAAAAACTTGCTCGGTTACAGCCTCAACTTTCACACCAAAAGGCCAACTGAAATCCTCCACTATTTTGGTCTTTGACATTTTTCCTTTGTTAATTTTGGTGGTAAAATTTCAGACTTTTATTAATTGTTTTTAAAGATTATTATTTTTTTAAGTCATTTACTAATTTTTTACTTACTTGTCACTTCCTCTTTCATTTGCCACCCTTTGAATGAGCGTGGCAAGTTCGACGTACTCTTTTTCAGAATAAGCTTCACTTCCCATGGCCTCAAGACTTTGGGCAATTATGATGTCCGGCCACGCCATTGCCTAAACATTTTTTAATAAAAAATTCTAATTGTACAGTTTTCCCCAGCAGTGCTTTTCGACGGTGCTAGGTCGTTTCGCAAAATCCGCCACTTTGGGCGTTTTGCAAAATCCGCCACATGTTCGCAAACACAAACAAAAAATGTTATTAAATTTTCAATATTGAAATATTTAAAAATAAATATAATCTGCATAATTAAGAAGTAAATAAATACGTCAGGTTTTATGAAAACTGGATAATTTTGTTGATGTAATATTGTTTTTGTTGATTAAGCTAGTATAAAAGATCCAGTCAATTCCACTTACCTAATATTGTATTGTAAATTTTTCTATAGCTTAAACTAAAAGTTTAATATTTWATATAATTCTTAATAATATTTAAAACTTTTTCAGTATGTGCAAAAATCATTGATTGATACGTTTATGATTGATAAGATACAATTTAATCATTCGTGTAAAAAACATCAATTTTTGATGTAAATAAATATTTAAAAAAATTGTTTAAATTTAAAAAATGGCGGATTTTGCGAAACGCCCATAGTGGAGGATTTTGCGAAACGACTCAGCACGCTTTTCGACTCCATCAACCAACCGCAACCGACCAGTTCATTGTTAATCCATTTCAGCATATGTTGTGCAATGTCCCTGGTCAAATTTTCATAAATTTGTATCTCCCGCTGATAATCATATTCATTTCCATTGGCTAGGACGGAAGAACAAACGATCCCGAGCATTTGCTAAATTAAAAAGCTGCATCGATTTAGCCAATCTCTAAGTAGAAAATAGCACGATCGATTTTATAATCAATTTGATTTAAATCCTTTCGATTTTTAATCGAAATCACTCTGCGCTTTTGTTTTAATATTTGGCGCAAAACTTTATTTACTTAGTATTATGTAATAATACATACTATTCTTGCCACATCAGTAATCACGATGTTGCTGAGCTCCAATAAAGGTTGCCGTCTCCGATTGTACCGCACAGTTATTGTTTTCAAGAAGCACCTGGTTAGCCCACATTTGCGCCCCCCACATTTGCGCCCCCACATTTGCGCCCCCCACATTTGCGCCCTCCACACTGGGGAAAAGTTAGAGATTTAGGGGTTCGTTAGGCTTAAGCCTAAGCCACCCTGGCTTGGGGTTCGTTAGGCTTAAGCCTAAGCCACCCTGGCTTGGGGTTCGTTAGGCTTAGGCCTAAGCTAGCTTAGGTTTAGGCCTGAGCCTAATTTGCGCTAATTCAAATTAAGGTTTGTCGGC
>MEIZ01000034.1:142996-153992 GCA_001723225.1 Globodera ellingtonae | reverse complement strand
CTTCCTGACCCGTCGTCCTACATCTTTGTAGTAATCAGCATAAATTGAATTCAAAAAGGCGTTAACAAAACTTTCAGACAACTGGGCCACCGTAGCCACTTTTGTTATATTAAAGGCGCCAAATTGTGTTAAGACTAAAAAGAATAGAGTATAAAGGTAATTTCATTTTAATCAATTAAAATTTTATGTTTGTCGGTTCGTTATTCAATTTTCCAATGGTTTTTTGTCTTTTTCAAAACGGAAAAATCCACTGTTCACACTCCCATACAATAATCGGAGTTCAAACCCTAATATATTTTAAAGATATTTGATGAATTTATGTATTTAAAATTCATCCAAAATGAATTTCTAACAAATATTTTGCCAACAAATACCTTTTTCGAGCATTTTTAAATGAAGCTTTGCAACATTGGGCGGCAATYCTGTTAACCGCATAATCATACCTTAATGATTTTGCTTAAACAAAAACCAACTTATAAATTCATTAAAGTAATATGTAAATTCAATTGATCATTTTCACCAATTTTCCAGTTTGTATAATCATTTGTTTTGGTGATATTATTATTGCTGCTGTGTAGCGAGGCCATTTTCTACCATCCATTCATTACAAGCATGGCGCCTAGAAAAAGGTAACAAATTGAGTGAACTACCAACCTCTAATCCTCCTTTTATGGAAGAAGAAGATGGCCTGCCTTTTTAAGGGCTTAAGGATGTAGTGAGCCAGGCACACGTTACCACTACCTTACAAAATGCCCTAGCTGCTGGGCAATTGGCCCATGCCTTTCTTTTTTGTGGTCCACGTGGGGTCGGAAAAACTACTTGTGCACGTATTTTGGCTAAGGCAGTGAATTGTTTACAACTTACCGCAGCGCTAGAGCCTTGTAATGAGTGTACCCACTGTTTGAGCGCTCTCGATATCCCAAAAAAAGGTAGTAGGGAAGCCCCTTTGTTGTTTATTTGTCGGAACAATGAAATGGCCCGTGCATAAGTTTTGGCTTCCCTTTTATAATTTTGGTGCAGCAAATTGCAGTTTGTTTTAAAGGAGCGATCAATAAACTTAAACATTTATTGATTGATTTGGTTAAAATAAATTAGGTAATTATTGCATGCCCACCAGTAACATCTTGAGGGGATTATGCGATTCCTTGCAATTTAGCTCGAATATTTCTCTGGACATTTGTCTGCGAGAGCTTAATGCCGATTGCATCAAATGTTCCAAAAATTGAATGTTTAAGCTTATTTCCTTAATAGGAACAATTAAACACTTCAAAATTAATTAATGCTATGTCATATTTTAATTTAATTATATTAAAATTGCCTAAAATTAAATTGCACGGACAAATACTTTTTTTACTTAAATTTTTGCTAGGTTCATATTTTGTATTAGTGGCAATATTTCATGTTACAAGAGATTTATAGGTAATTAAAATATAGTTACTAGGCCATAGGATCTCATTGATTCCGTATACTGACTCGTTGCAATGACATGGTCAATTTTTCTCGAAATTTCGTCAAATTTTTTTGTCATCGTTTCACGGAGACTTTTAATTGCCTGCAATTCTTCCGAGTCTTCCTAAAAAGCAATAATATTTAGGTATTTGAACTTTTGTTTGATCTTATTATCCACACCAGTTGGTCAGGCAGTTGTCAGTCTTTAACTACAATAAAACTCAAAAAAAACTAACAAAAAATGACCATTTTCCAGGACATAGATTTTTTAATAATTCGAATTGATTAAAGCTGCTCGACCTTGAGAGCCAATGAAATTCCGGTGTGCATTATTTGCCCGATTGGTCCGGCAAACTTCAACAGACTGTATGTGCCTGCTCCGATATATTTCAATTTGTCCAGAACATCGGCAGATGCATCGGTCATTTTCGAGAATTGGCCAATAAGGTTGCCAACATCACCCACCTCTGTGAAAAATATTTTTAAAATTTCAACGATCCCGAATTTGTTGCCATATGAACCTCAAGAGCGAGCAGTTTTGTGTGTCTAACCCGGAAGAGTGAAATAATCCCCACATTTTTTTTTTCAAAATTATGATTAAGTAAGTACCAATTATTTATTTGTTCATAAACATACTATTTGCATTGGCGCAAAAGAGCAAAAGGTTGAAGAAAACCGTGACTTCAAAAAATCCTCCACACATCATGTTAAAAGCCTTCAATTTAAAAAAATTTTTTGCTTTCTTTAAGTTAAATTTATAGTTTTTAAGCAATCGCTTGCCGCACTGACCACAGAAAGCTCGGACACTTTGTTCGACAATGCTCCTGAATTTAATGTGCGTAATTTTGACCATAAATAAATTTATTTTAACCAAAAAAATTTAATTTGTTAGTTAAATTCGTACCAGTCGCAGAAATTTTCGAATTCGAGACTAGAAATCACTAAAAAATAATAATTGTGCTTAGGTATTTATTTCAAAACCCGCACCAGCAAATAAATTTCAAATTGTGATTGATTAAATTTTTGATTATTCAGCAGCCGCAGAAAAAGCCTCCGTCCGAGTTCAAGGCCGGTTGCCGTTGTTGGCAGCTGCTGGCTGGCGGCTGTCTGAGTTGGCAAGGAAAAGCGCCGGCGGCAATTCTTGGGATGAGAAGGAAGCCATAATCAATTAAAGTGAGGGGAACGAGGGATGGCCCCGGCCCTCTCCCGATCAGGGTTGCAACGGATCATCCGAAATCCGTTATCCGTTATCCGAAATCCGGTGTTTTTCTCAATCCGATATCCGAAATCCGATCCGACAAATTTTGGGCACCAATCCGATATCCGAAATCCGATCCGACAAATTTTGGCAAATCCGATCCGAAATCCGGATAATTGTCTGATATGTTTGAACAATTTTAACAAAAAAAAATTGAACCAAAATGTAAAATATAATTGCATACCAAAGGAATTTCAATCTTTTTTACATTCGTTCCCCATTTAAATTGATAGCTCAGTGGTTTGCCTTTTCTACCTTGTGTTTGGGTTTCGAACCCGCTTCAGTGTGCTCGTTTTTTTAACCTTTCTTTGGACTTCACATTCTATCCCCCATTAACGGGAACATTTTTAATGATTTTCAATTATTTTTAAATTAAAAATGCGCACAAAAAAAGAATTTTTGAAATAAATTCATCACATCTTCTTGAATTTCTGCTTTCATTTTCTTAACAAATTCATTAAAATGTTCAAAAAATTTCCCGAACTACTCCACTCTTGCGTAATTTTTTTTAAAAAAAATTCCTAAATTCCGAAGCAAAATGCTTAATTTTGCTAAAAATTTTGATTAAATTTCTTAACAAAATTGAGTAAAATTACAAAAATTTTTCTCGGCGACGCCTATCGGCACCGCCGACCCCCCCCCCCTAAAAGTTAAGTAGAAACTCTGTCTCTTATACACATCTAGATGTGTATAAGACTTAGGGGTTACATTGAATAAATTATCATTTCCCGAAAATCTTCTAACAACAAAATTTCAGTTTTTTCCACTAAAAAATTTTTTCATCCGAAATCCGTTATCCGAAATCCGAAATCCGGTGTTTTTTCAAATCCGATATCTGAAATCCGATCCGACAAATTTTGGGTTATCCGATCCGAAATCCGTATCCGATTTTTTTCTCAAGGACAATCCGATCCGAAATCCGTATCCGACTTTTTTCCCAATCCGTTGCAACCCTGCTCCCGATGCCATTCTTTTATGACTAATGCACAATTACTTAATTCACTTTGAACATTACTGCAAAAGATTTTGCCATTTTGAAATTTGTCAATCTCAAAGAACGACAAAAACATTTGTTTGGACAATTTACACTGTGAAGATGCCTGCTCCGCATGGGCGAAACTCAAATTTCTTTTCCCACGAAATGAACAAAAAAAATTTTTACAATTGACGAAGCACGAAACAAAACGGACCAAAAAAATTTATCCAATTAGAGACACCTGCGAAGTCTGTTTTAAAACAACGGATCATTATATGTATAAAAAATGCATTCTTTTTTTAATAATTGAATATATCTTCTTTCAATGGTTCGTGCTTTGTCACTGCACCGGCGTTCACAACTTTAATACGTTTAATTGCTAAAAAAGCTTTTTTATTTGCAAAAAGTTTAAATAAAATCCCTTTTTTAATTTAATGAATGCATTTACCATTCAAAAATTCGTTTTGTATTTTCTTTGCTTCAAATGCATCGATACGATTGGCCAAATTTTGTTCGGGAAACATTGGCGAAATGATTGGCATTTCAAAAGAAAATTGTTGTCCATTAGTTTCTTGCATTTTGTCGAACCATTCGCGCCCCGGTGACCAGCTCAGAAATTCGCCTTCTCTTGTATAGTCAATTTTTGTTAAATGCAATGGCAATGGCCAATCCCTAAATTATTTTTTACATTTTAAATAACCTAAAATCTCCAAAAAATTTAAATTAAAAATTTCAAAATTTCCTTTACTGACCAACGAAAATTGAATTAGAATAACCAAAACATAAAATAAACAAAGCTTACCATATGGCATAAATTAAGAAAAATTTTTCAACCAAAAATGCCACTGATACATCGCCCGGGAACCACAAAAACACTTTCGTCAGCATAATGATGATAATTTGTGAATTAAAATGTCCAAATTTTTCATTAAAAATTTGAGCTTCTTAAATTAATTAGCATAAAATTAGTTAATAATAATTGGCAAGCATTGGTATTACTTTTTGCCCACAATTCCAAATAAGCGTACGCAGTTCTGAAGTTAAGCAATGTGCTTCCGTTCATCACATCTTTGTCAAACTGGTGATGATTGATTCTGTATAATTCCTTTTTGGTCAATAAAAGTTCGAGAATTTTTAGATGGAGTGCGTGGTCTAAATGTTTTTTAAAAAAATAATAAAAATTATTTTTAATTAAATTAGAAAACAGATCCTGGACAGCAACTTACGCCATAAAACGGTCAAGTTCGCTTTCATTTCCTCCATTTTCTCTCTATTCTTTTTAACATTTGCTTGAGCATTTGCTTTATATTCATTCAAATTCATCGACTCAATTTTATTCGATTCTTCATTTTTGTTTAATTTTTCAATTTTTTCCAACATTCTCAATATTTGCTCATCATCTTCTTAAATTTTGTTGATTTGTAATAATATTTTTTATGTTTTTTAATTTTTTATATTAAAATTACCAGCCATAAAGACGTCTTCTTCCAATTGTCTTTTTAACTGATCCTTCTTTTTTGGATCAAATTCATACGCCCCTTCGTCGGAATAATTTTCGTTGATCAGTTTTTTCAAATTTTTTCCAAAGCCATTTAAAAAAATTTGAATTTGTTGCGCATCAAAGTTTTCATTTGGAATTTGTGGTAAACCTTGCACAATAACAAAATAAACCACAAAATGTGTGGCCATAAAATAAATTTCCAATTTTGGGACGAAAGCAAAATTAACCGTTGAATGTTTTTTCAACAATTTCACTCGTGGGTCCTGTGAAATAGGTAATAATTTATTAAGAAATTTTGAGATTAATTTAAACTACCTAATTATAGTTTATTGGAAGTTTGAAATAATTTTCTACTTTTTTATTTTATATTTTCACAATTAAATTAAATCAATTTTTATTTTAATAAAAATTTGCCCTGCAAAGAATGCAGTAAAGTGAATTGTCTCTGCACATTTTTGCTTCATTCAAATTGCACTGAAAAGAACCAAAAATTTTTGTGATTGAATCAAATTTGTCCGGAAGCATGCAAATTGGCTTCAAAGTTTTATTATTCGGCTTCAGATAGTGTAAGGCAGGCATTTGGAAACGCGCTTCATCAGACTGAAAAAAGCAATTAAAATAGTTTAAAGTTTAAACGAACAAGCAATGAATTAATTTTATTCAAACTTTTAAATTTGATAATATATAATTTTATTATTACCCAAAAGAGAAATATTTTGCTTAATTCTTTAATTGCATCAAATGTTTCATTGGTATCTTTTTCGTTGTGTTCATTTATTTTGCATACATTTTTAAACTAGAAAAATTCAATACATAAAAATAAAAATAACTTTGTTATACCACATTGGTACTTTTCATATTCATAGCCATTGCTTCGTTGAAGTCAATTTGTTGCCATCCGTCAACAATTTGGTATAAATCGATGTTTGTTTTCCTTGATTTATCATCAAAATTAAGAAACTGATCATATTTGTACAGCTCAAAAAGATCTTTATCTGTAATTTTAATTAAATATTTATTTTGAATTCTAAAAAAGTGTGTAAACTTTAAAAAAAAATACCCAATTTTCTTTGCAAATTCAATTTTTCATATTTCTTCAAAAGAATTTCAAGGTTTTTTAATTGCTTCTTTAACACGGAAGTTTCAAAACTATTTGGCCAAAAAAGAACACGTATTATGCCAATTCTTTTTGTGTCGTTTAATTGATACCAATTTTTTGTGTCAAAATTCTCAATGATAAATTTGACGAATTTTTTAAAAAATAATTGATTTCTGACAATAAGTTCCTCATATTCTCCCGTATTTTGCTGATTTTTAATGTCGAATTTGTCCATTTTGGCGACAATTTGTTTCAACAAGAAAAAAAGAAAAGCAATTAATTTTTCTGCATATTTAATTTTTGATAATTCAATTCGTTTTATTTCATTCCATTCCTTTTCGATTTGATCAATGCAAATTTCAGGCAGTACTTTCGTTAGCTGCTTTATGAGTTTTAACCGATTGAAAATTTCGTTGGCATAAATGCCGAGATGTAACAGTTGAAGATTTGAATTGATCAATGAAGTTGCTAAATTATAATCGGAAGATTGTTTAAGTTAATTATAAATGTTTAAAACCTGGCTCATTTATAATCATGTCAAGGAATATTTTATAGCGTCTAGACAAAAAATTGTTATCTTCGAAACTGCTTAATGTTATCCCGACAAAAGCTTCCCGATAATTATTTGAAGTGTCAATTTCGAAAATTTCGTTCAAAATTGGTTTGTGTGGAATTTTGTTCGCATTCGTACAAAGTTCGTCTTCATTTTTCATGGTTTCACTAGGCTCAGCAGATTTTTGTTCGTTTTTCACTTCATCCTCAATTTGTTCTATTTTAGGCGAATTGTCAGTATTTTCAGCCCAATTTTTTTGTTCTTTGTTCTCTTCGTTTTCAATTTGTTCTCTTTTAGGCGAATTGTCAGTATTTTTAGCAGACTTTTTTTGCTCTTTGTTCGCTTCATCCTCAGTTTGTACTGTGTTAGGCAAATTGTCAGTATTTTCAGCACAATTTTTTTGTTCGGTTTTCACTTCATCCTCAATTTGTTCTATTTTAGGCGAATTATCAGTATTTTCTGAATTTTTATTTTTCTTTTTATTCTTAGTTTTTTTTGTTGCTTTCGTCTTTATGTCAGATGACAAACTGCCTAATTTGTCGTTTGTCTTTGTTGAATTCGATTCAAGAAAAGATAACATTTTGAATTTATTCACGGTAACGATTTCTTCTGTCCGATCGTTTCGAAACTCTTTTAGAATTTCTTCAACATTTTCGGTTTCGCCAACCAGTTCAATCAACGATTGTTTAAATGCGGTGTTTGACTTGGCAGATTTTTTAGCTTAATTAAAACAATACATTTTGTCCATAAATACTTTTTCTATTTCAAAACTGAAAATAAATACCGTTTTTTAATCGTTCAGCAAACGCTGTATCATTTCTGATCAGTCTGATCACGGCACATTTGTGCAGATGCCACATCCATTTTTGGTATAATCTCTGTTCTTCAGCAGCAACCGGTTGCACTAAATCATCGCTGAAAATGTCTGTGATCCGTTCATCCAATTCCGACATTTTTTTGTACATTTCCAAATCCTGCTTCAGTAAATAGATAAAATGGCGAATTTGATCAGTTCTTAACGCTAGGGCATGCTCGTCCTCATCGTCAATTTGATCATAAATTGCGTTAAAAAAACTCTTATTTTTATCCCAAATGCGCGACATGCGTTTGTTGGCAATTGTACGCCGTGCCAACCCAAATTTGTCCTCCATCCATTGGACAAATACAGCGATTTCGGCCTTTAACATTTCAGCATTTTTATCGGATGAATTGCCCGATTCACTGATTAACAGACATTCATATGAGGCTGGCAACAACATGGGGTCGGCGAAGACTTAAGTTGAGATTGATTTGGTTTTATTTTTTGATTTTAAATTGAATAGATCAAAATGCGCAAAAAATTGATTTGCAGAAATCAAAATAATAATGAGACAAATGTCCACTGAAACATTGTTGTGCAGATAGAATGTCCAAGTACAGATTGTCTAAGACAAAATGTCCACTGAAACATTGTTGTGCTAGAATGTCCAAGTACAGAAAATAAATAGATCAAAAAATGCAAAAAATTGATTTGCAGAAATCAAAATAAAAGAATGAGACAAATGTCCACTGAAACATTGTTGTGCAGATAGAATGTCCAAGTACAGATTGTCTGAGACAGAATGCCCACTTGAACATTATCAGCAGATGAAATGTCCAAGTACAGATTGTCTAAGACAAATGTCCAAAACATTGTTCTGCAGATAGAATGTCCAAGTACAGATTGTCTACGGTAAAAATGTCCACTGAAGCATTATCAGCAGCTGCAACATCCAAGTACAGATTGTCTGAGACAAAATGTCCACTGAAACATTGTTCTGCAGATAGAATGTCCAAGTACAGATTGTCTACGACAAAAATGTCCACTGAAGCATTGTCAGCAGATGTCTACAGATTGTCTGAGACAAAATGTCAACTGGAGCATTGTCAGCAGATGAAATGTCCAAGTACAGATTGTCTGAGACAAAATGTTCCCTAAAAAATTATCATTACTCACCGTTCTTGTCCATGCCAGCGTCTTCCCAGACTTTTAAAAATTTACTGTCCGTGCCACTTCCGATTCTTGGCCTTTTGATGTTATATGTCATTTTCCATAGCCGTGTCTTGGCCCCGGCGATCGACATCAGTTGGCCTCTAAACCATTCATTTTTTGGCAACGGTTCCAACAATTTTGTCAATATCGAAATATGATGAAAGCCAAAAAGGTTTTGTTTTTGCTTAATCGTTTCTTTGATTTGATCTTCATTATCGCATCCTAAAGTAAATAATAATAAAATACATCATAATGAAAGGGCTTATCAAATACTTTTAGTTAAAATTAATATTTATATTATAAATAAACATATTTTATTTTTGACTTGAACGAAAAAAAATTTGTACAAAAGTTTTGTTTTTTACAATAAAACTCCAAAAGTTTTTGCGTGTTGGGTCCGGTCCTCTATACATAACACATTTTTTATAATATTTTTATAATTCAGCTTAATGAATATATAAAATTCAAAAATAAAATAATCCATTCCTGATTTCCATCTGACAATTTCCTGCACAGTGCTTTGTTTATTGGTTAATAAATGTGCGCTTAAAAAATCATTAAATTTCTTTAGAAGGCACACACTTTCGCGCCAAATTGATGGCTCTTCAATATTAAGGCTACCATAAAATTGTGTCTTTACTTCAACAATTTTTGTTTGAAAAGCATTACGAATTTGAGCGTTTACAATCTTTGAACTGGTTAAGAAAGCTGCTGCTTGATAATTGATCATGTTTAATAGGGTGGAATTTTCAATTCTGGCCTCGTAACATTCGGACAAAAATGTGCCCGTTTTGTGCTTCAATTTGTTCAAGAGAAAAACGATGTAGCGGGAATTAAGCATAGAACCTGCAAAATAGATTAAAAAAAAACTTCTTTTAATTTGGGCTTTTATCTAACGCAGGGCTCCGATTTAAAATTTCTATTCTGTCAATGAATTTGCCAGAAAAAATGGTCAAAATTGACCAAAAATTGCTAAAAATTTGTTAAAAAATTACAAATTTTGTTAATATTTCCTTAAAAAAATATGTTAAACAATAAAGCCCCAGCCCCTTAAATCTGTCTCTTATACACATCTAGATGTGTATAAGAGACAGGAACAATAGAGCCTCCGGGAGCTCTATTTTAGGAAAAACGGTATTTGTATTCTAATTTTAAAAGGGAAAAAAAATTTGCTAGAAAAAATCATGCATGTCCTCATGAAGAAATCAGAAATTTAAATGTCCTTTATTCTACCATTAAAATCTTTCGTTTTTTTAAATGTTGTCCTGATTTTTATGTTCTTTTAGGGCCATATGAAAGCCTGCAGAATTTTAAAAAATTTGTTAATTTTTTATTACTTTTTTGTCCCTTACCGTAATTTAATATTTCAGGAAATGTCGCTTCAATTGCGTCGAACACATTCGGTGAAACAATCCAGCTTAGTCTTTCCTTCATTTCACTTTTGGAAAAATGATCTTTTCCGTAACAAAAAATGCATTGGAACTCAACGAATTTCGTGATAAATTTTGTAATTGCATAATAATGAATTTGATCAAGCCAATTTGGCACTTTTTTGATCGAACGCATAAATTTTGTTGCAATTTTGTTGTCCGTGCAATCAATTTGGGCCCAATTAATTCCCCCCTTTTCGGGTGTAAGAATAACCAATTTCTTAATAAATAAATAAAACAAGCTCACCAAACTATAAAGCCTATTATCAACAATTTTTTTAGAATTTTAGTAAAATTCGAATTTTACTAGTAAATTTTGAAATTTATATTTTATCAAAAAAAATATAGAAACAAAAAGACTAATATTAAAATTTGAATTTTACTGTGTTTAAAATAATTTTTTATTCAAATTTTACTAACTCCATGTATTATTTGACAATTTTCAAATTTTAGCTATGTAAATTCGAATAATACTAATTAGTAGTGCTGCACGAGACCCAAAATTTCCCGAGACTCGAGACTCGAGACCGAGACCGAGACTTGACCCCGAGACTCGAGACCGAGACCGAGACTTGCTCAAAAAAATTTACATCTTGGGAAATTTCTTAACCAAAAACGCAATAAAAGGGAAAAATACACCCCCCTAAAAAACAAAAATTTTCAGAAAAAATGCAATAAAACCCTATAATACACGCTTAAAAATCGACTTTTTTTCGGTA
>MEIZ01000034.1:110140-142945 GCA_001723225.1 Globodera ellingtonae | reverse complement strand
ACCCCGAGACTCGAGACCGCCGAGACTCGAGCCCGAGCCGAGACCCAAAAAACCCGAGACTTTTCTCGAGTCGAACTCGAATCGAGACTTTTTTGTAAAATTTTTTTGCAATTCACTGAAAATGTTCTATTTTAGCTTCTAAAATTTTCAAATGATAAAAATCGTGTTTAAAAATATTCAACCGCAATTTCAAAGGCAAACTTAATCATTTTCGGGCAAATTTTCTTAACAAATTCCATCAAAAAAGTTTTACCGGCGGCGCCTCTCGGCATCGCCGGACTCCTTCCATTTCTAAACACTTTAAAAATTTAGAAATTTGAAAAAAATTGCGTACGAAAAATGTAATACCCCCCCCCCCCAAAATGCACCCCCTACGACTTTCTGTTTCGGGGGCCAAAAAAGCCGGTTTTCGGTTCGGTTAACCGACCGCCAACAACCTATTAAGAAATATTGGAAGAATTCAAACATTTTTTTGCGGATTCTGCTTTACTTTGGGGGGGGGGTCGGCGGTGCCGATAGGCGCCGCCGAAAAAATTTTTGAATTTTTTGACTCAATTTGTTAAGAATTTGCAACCAAATTTTAAAAATGTGGTAATTTTTTTTAAGCTTTTATGAAGAGGAATGGTCCGACGGCGCCGCCGGGAAAAAAATTGAAAGTTTTAGTGAATTCAATTAGGAAAATGTGCCTAAAATTTGCAAAAAAAAAAAAAATTTTATTTCGTTTTATAGAGATTATTTTTGGTTTCTGACTAAGAATCAGGAAAAAGAGTATTAAAATTAAAGAATAAATGGATTAATCGGGGATCCCCCCCCCCCAAAGCAAAATCCTAAATACGTGCCTGGGCACACCATCTTTACTTTTAAACCGTTTATTTTTAGTCAAAATCAGGATAAAAATCATTAGATTTGGTCTAAAATTGACGTTATCTTAGCAAATTATGACATTTTTGAAGTAATTAAAAATTTTACGAAAAAAAAGTCTGATTTCGAGTATCGACTCGAGAAAAGTCTCGGATTTTTTGGGTCTCGGGCTCGGGCTCGAGTCTCGAGGTAAAGTATCGGGCTCGGGCTCGGGCTCGAGTCTCGAGGTAAAGTATCGGGCTCGGGCTCGAGTATCGAGAAATTTTGGGTCTCGTGCAGCACTAATACTAATATTCAACTATGCGCCGACACAAATTGAAATTAATTTCAATTAACCGGCTCGTAAAGTGTTGTCGATCTGTCCATCAAACTCTTCACATGCATATGCCAGCGAACATTTTGCTTCAATGCTTCGTCCTCAACCATTTCGAGGGCAAATTTGTGAAGTTCACAACACATTGTATTTTTGTCATTTTGTCTATTTTTTATCCACAAATTGTCCGATTTCGCTTGGTACGCGGCAATCCTTGCAACAAAGTCGGCATTTCTGTGCACAATTGAATTGGCAAATTTGAAAAGTTCGTCATCAATCAACTCATTATAAACCCATAAAAGCACAGCGCTCTCCACATTTTGAAATTGTTCTTTGGCTGCTGAACTGAGTTTCAATGAGTTTTCATCTTCAATGTCCGTCATTAGTTGAACGTAGGCGTTCATTATGAGGAAAGCACCTTTTAAATATTTTTAATAAAAAGAAATAAATAATATTTATTTATTTCAAATAATTATTAAATAATTTTTCTTTTTTATATATATTTTTTTAGATAAAATTACTTTTATCACGATTATCGATGTTCTCATAATGTTCACTCAACAATTTTGGAGGACATTCTTTATATAATTTTGGCAGGTAAATTTCACTTTCACTGCTGGCACTGGCACTAACACTCACTTGATCAACTATAAAAAAAAATTATTTTTTAATATTAATAAAATTTACAAATAACAAAACCTTCAAAAAGTGCCCAAAATTGTTTGGACAGAATTTGTTTGTCCTCTTCGATAAATTGGAAAATGCATTTCATCTTTTTTCTGATGAACAATTTTTCAACAAACATTTTGTGGAATTGATTGGTCTTACTGTACAGTTTAATAAAATACTGTTCGTACGATCTGGTCAAACTTATGTAATTTGGTGGCATTGTTAAAGTGCCAAAATTGGTTTTCAATTCATTCAAATGGGAATACAATTTTTCTAATTGATCTACAACCGTTTGATTTTTTTTTTCCAAAATTTTAACAAATATTTCCCAAAAACTTTTAACTTTCTTTTTCACACTTTCATTGTCCTTTAACTGTCGAAAATACGTTAAAATTTTCAACAAAACAAATGAAAATTCCAAGCACTCTACTTCAAAGGTGGCGTAATTATTCGAATTACTGCCAAACATTGCATCAAACAAAGTAATGAATGAGGCTTCAGTTAACACATCTAAAATGGCAAAAAAAAAACATTGTTATTTTTCTTTTAAATTTTATGCAAAATTATTTATTTTAGGTCGTTTTGACGCAACGGGATAACATTTTGGTACCAAGAAATAGTCTTGTACTATGTCTGTAGATGCTACATATATTAAGAAAAGAACTAGGCAATTCAACTTAAACAAAGCGACAATTTTGCCATGACGCAAAAAATTGAGATTTTTTTGGAGGTTATTTTGGCATAACTTTTTTGTTTTTAGTCTAATCAATTAGATTCCTTTAAGAGATAGTTCTTTTCATCAATAGCGTTCATTTGGAATAATTTTCTACCTAATTAGTTTAGTAATAGAAATCTATAAAGCATTTTCGGGCCGGTAGCCTCTGTGGGAACAGGAATTTACATATCCAAGACTAGAATGATCATGACAACTACAATTTGGATTTAAAAAGTAGTTTTAGATTTATACCTAGTTTTGAGCTTTTCAGCACCTTATCGATATGGAAACCATGGCGTGAAGAGCAACTACATAGAGCGCGTCTTGAGGACCGAGCGAGAGATTTTGATCGAGAATCTCGATCAAAAATCAGCGAATCTCGATCGGTCCGAGCTCTATAAGCAATCCCTATATCACGAACTGACAAAACTAACCGGCAGCCATTGTGAGTGGATTTTGAAATTCCAACACCTTCATGTCGTGATATTTCAATATACACAGCTCCATCACTGTTTTGACAGCATTTATTTGATCAACATCGCCTCGGGCACTGATCAGGCGAATTTGATGCGACAATTCACTTTCACCCGCCATTTTGTGTTGCCCAAACCATTGCCAAATGTCCTCCCGTTGTGTGCTGCCGAAATCCAACGCCAATTTGGCGTCAATGTATTTAAAATTTTTGCGTGACAAATGCTTATCAAATTCTTCCCACCAAATTGGCGGGTTGCCACCACCGATGCTTTCCAACTCTTTGCAGTCGTAACTATCAAAATGTTAATATTTATATGGCAAAAAAAAAAGTTAAACAAAATTTATAATCATTTTAATTATTTTAGTTAAATATGTTTAATTTTGCATTTAGTACCTTCGTTGGTAATCTAGACCTTTCAGTAAACTTATGCCTTGTGATTTGTATTCGTTTAATTCATTTTTTACCTTTTTTAAAATAAATTCAAAATCACACAATTTGCATATATCAATTGCTCCCAAATTGTTGTTTGGTTTTTGTTCAATTTCGGCGAGCAATTCTTCAAATTTTGTACGCATTTTAATATTGTCATATTTTTTATTCGTTTTTTTGCTCAATTTAGAAATTTTTGAGTCGAGAATATCAAATGGAGCCAAATTACTGAATAATATGAGTTTCAATTTAAGGGATTTGCGTTTAAAACGCGTTTTAAACCGGTTACCGGTTCAATTTGTCCAAAACCATAGGGGGGAGGGACCCTTTACTTTCCTAAAACAAAAAATCCGTTTAGGTAATTCGTAATTTTTGTTTTTATATTCACAATTTCGTATGGGTGGGGGTGACAGGACAGGAAAGGAAAGTGCCATTTTGGCGTCAAAACATTGTGGCAAAATCTGCCCTATCTAATTTCAAAAACAATCCTGATCCATGCCTTTCAATGTCTAAGCAAATTAGGACCGCCGACAACTGAGTACTGAGCTGTTTTTGTGCATTATTGTCCAACGTTTGATCAAATATCAGTCGTATATATTCATTGTCCAGGCACCGAACTTTTATGCCTGAAAATAGAAAATATTTTTTATTATATTTAAAACTAAAAAAATTATACCAAACAATGTTTCCGGCAGTTTCGCATATATTGCCGTAATATTAAATAATAAAAAGTAAAACAGTTGTAATATTTTGTTTCCTTTCATGACTTTAAATGTATAATATATAAAATATGTTTAAATAAAAAAAATATGCAATTTGTTAGGTTCAACCACATCCATAATCAATAAATGGCTTTATTTATTAAACGTGGATGAGACGAAAACTCTCTTATAGTTAGGCTTAATAGTAGGATTGTACGGGACCGGGACTTTTGGGAAAAACCGGGACCCGGACTTCCCGGGACCAGAAAAACCGGAACCGGGACCAACCGGGACTTTTCAAGGGAGCAAAAAAATTGTTTTTGTAATGTTCAATGGTAAAACAATTTTTTTTTAAATTCAAAAATATTTTCCTCATTGTCTTAAACTTCATTTTTATCATCATCATTCTTTTTCTTTGAGATTCTGCTTTACTTTTAAGGGGGGGGGGGTGTCCGAGAAAATTTTTGAAATTTTGACTCAATTTTGTTAAAAATTTAGGGCGCCGACAGGCGTAGCCGGGGAAATTTTTTTGAATATTTTAATGATTGTTGTTAAGAAAATTGAAGCAAAAATTCAGGAAGATGTGATGAAATTATTTCAAATTCTTGTTTTGCTCGCATTTTAATTTAAAATTATTTAAAAACTATTAAAACGTTTTATTATTGGGGGGAAGATTTAATAGTTTTTAAATATGCGAGCAAAACAAGAATATTTGAAATAATTCGCTCGATGATGCCATCATTAGGTGCCGATTGGTCCCAGTCCCGGCGGGACCAAAAAACCGTAACCAGGAAAAATTTCAAAATTTTGCCATTTTAGACTCTCATTAAATACTTTGGAGCTTTTATCGAAAGCATATTCAACCCCATTATGGGTTAAAGTGGGTTTTCTAAAATACTGGGGGGGGGGGGGGTTGGACCCCGATTTTGTAATTGATTTCTTATAACATTCGGTGAGTGTCTGTGCAAGAGTAAACAATTTTTAAAGACCTTTTAAACAATTTCCGATTTTTAAAAATATTTTTGGACTGAATTAGAACTAACAAGGGAAAAGTTAGAGACTTGGGGTCGTTAGGTCTGGAAACCGGAATTCCGGATCCAAAAATGTCCGGAAACCCGGAATTCGATTAAACATCCCCGGTTTACACTGATCTGTTCCGGTTCTAGAGGTCAGAACAGATCAGGAACAAGCCGAAAACGAGCACCCCTGCCTCGCATACATACAATAATCACTAGAGACCGGACCGATATGCTCCAAAATTCGCCAAATATGCGCATATATATGCTCCAAAAAAGGCCAAAATATGCATCAAAATATGCCAAAAATGCCGAAATATGCACCAAATATGCCGAAATATGCACCGAAATATGGCACTTTTGGTGCACTAATTTGCGTAATACTTAATTTTTTCTTCTTTTAACGTATAATTAAGTAGTTTTAAAGCTTTTTCGCGTATTATTTTATCATTTTTGGATAGTTGAAAAAGATCGAAAAATGGACGGTGGTTTTAACTGTCAGGCCAATTCATCGCCAGATGGCCATCTCCGCGCCAGCCACTCGAGCGCTGAGCCATTTCAGCGCTGCGATTTTTCCCCTTATTTTTATGAAAATGTTCAATTCTTCAAGCATTTTTTTCGAAAATGACTAAAACTTATCGTTAAAAATATGAATTATTTTTCAAAAACAGCCAGAAATCCATGATTTTGGGTTCATTTTTACAAATTTTTGGTCAAAAATGCCAAAATATGCTCGAAATATGCAAAATATGCCAAAATATGCAAAATATGTAAAAGATATGCAGGAACCCCAAAATATGCAAAATATGTTTTTTTAAACTTGACCAAAAAAGCTCAAACCAACGCGAAAAGGCTATTTTTAAGCCGTATTCCTCAGAACATATGAGCATATAAAATATGCAAAAAACATATAATCCGGTCTCTAATAATCACCATTTTAATTCATTGCTTAATCAGAAATCCACAAAAAAAAAAACCGATTTTTGGCAATTTTACATTATAACTTTTTTAATACTTATCAAATTGTTTTTACTATTTATTTAGAGCTTTCCAATGGTATAAGGTGTGAGGTGGCACTGTAACGAGCAATCAATAGCCATCCAACCCGCCAATAAATATTTGTCTTTTTAATGAAAGTAAATAGATATATAGAAAAACAAATAACAGACTATAAAATGACAGACTAATAAATGAATAATTTGCATTAATATTTATAAAGAGCATAGGTAAATTAAAGCTATTAAATTCATTTCTTTAGACATAAAAATGAAAATCTTTTTTTTATATTTATATATTATTACAACATTTTTGATTATAACAAATTGCAACGCAAAAGAACTCAAAGTGTGCGTTGTCTATGAGCAAACGGTACCGTCGCGCAAAATCAAAATTACCGTAGAATCAGTTTTAAACAATGAAATTATAAGCAAAAATATTCGACAAAATATAAAAAGTGATGAAAATTTTGAAATATTTATTGCTGACAATGTTGAAGTTGAAGAAATCCAATTATTATTTGACATTTATGTAAATCCACTTCAAAATGAGTATCAACCGAATGGCCATGACGAAAACCCATCGGATGACCAACCGTTTTATGATCAAAATTTTGAATATGAAATGGACGACATTCGGTCCATGGTTCGAACAGTCACGGTTGTCCTGTACGCGCCGGACTTCTCGAATCGATACACAATCAATTTGGGCAAAATTGACCCTCCGGGGCTTTTTTGGAGTCGGAGAGTTTTCATTGAGACAAAATACGCCGCGGGCAATTATCACGCATTTTTATATGCCAAAGTGCAAAAGAATCAACGGAATTTTTTCCCCTATCACGAAGACATTTTTTTGGGATATGCGCCATTATCAAAAATTGACGGCGATGGATCAAGCTCGCAGCAGAAGGTAAACCATCAATCAAATCAAAACGACAAACTTTTCAAATCCAAACCTAAAAATAGAGTTGGCCAGGACTGGGATTTTTGGGAAAATCGGGACCGGGACCAGCATTTTGAACCGGGACTGGCAATGGGAAATTTTTTTTTTGTAATGGTCAAGGTGTAAAAATTGTTTTTTTATTATTCAAAAAATATTCCCCATTGTCTTCAACTTCAATTAGCCCATCTTCCATTTTTTTTGACTTTTCTGCTTTACTTCTGCTAGGGGGGAGGAGGTCGGCGGTGCCGATAGGCGCCGCCGAGAAAATTTTGAATTTTCGACTCCGATTTGTTAAGAGATAGTCCCGGCTCGACCGGGACGGGATCCGGGATTCCGATTTTTTAAAAACCGGGACCGGAATCCTGACCGGGATTCCAAAAACCGGGAATTTCCCGACCGGTTCCGTTCGGGATCCCGGTCCCGGCCAACTCTAACTAAAAATAAAAATGGACTCAAAAAACTAAAATGCCAAAAATGTCGTCAAACATTTTTTTACATACTTAATAAATTAATTACAAAGAATGCAATTTTAATTAGATTTTTTTTCAGTTCTCGGAATACCAATTATCAATTCCAATAAATGCGAATCGACTTTTTAAACAAATAGTGTTTCAATTAACTTTGAATATTTTTAAATACGAAGAGGTATTTTATCCTATGTTAATTTGCTATCTCAATTTTAATTATTTTATATTATTTAGGGCAGTAATTCAAATCAATTAATTAATGAAAARAATTTAATTGRCCAACGACATGCTAACAATGAAACAAATGAATGRRCAATTTGTTTAGKCACATTAAATAGTGAAAAGTTAACAATGAAATTGCATGAAGATCACAACCAAAATTCCCAGGCATAATAATAAAATTAATTAAAGATAATTACAATATAAAATTAATTTTTTTTAGCACATATTTCACAAAGAATGCATCACAAAATGGTTTGTATGTTTAAAATTTTTAGACTACAAATAATTTTGATAGGATTGAAGCAGATAAAAAAGTTCGTTGCCCGCTGTGTAACAAGGAACCAAAATTCGTAATGGTATTATTTTTATAAATTAATAATCTTTAAATTTTATCATTATTTATTTTAGTCTAATTTATTTTAAGACATCAAATTTTTACACAATATTTTATGGGCCTGCTGAAAATTCTGCATTTATGAGTACAAATCCAATGGGCAAATTAATACAAATTGCTAATGAAAGAGGCACCGATGATGATGAATTTAAACAAAAACTTGCAAAAAATTCAGTTAAAAAAATCAAAAATCATGTGGACAACTTTGAAGCAACTATCAAAAAAATGATTATAAAAATGAATTTTTTGAATATAAATGCACTAATTGGCGAAAAAAAATTATTTGAAATTGGAGCAGAAGGATTTGAAGAAAATGTAAATTTAGAACAGATTCAATTAGAGCTTGAAAAAGTGCGCATTAATCCGATAACATTGCCTGAACACATTGCAAGTGCTAAACTAGCAATAGAATTAATCGAAAAAATTAAAAAAGAACAGCATTTGTTTGCCCATGGAAGTTTAGAATTGATGCAATTTGTAACTGAAGAAAAAAAGATTGAATGAAAAATTAAAAATTGTTTGACACATTTCTTTGACTAAATTTAGGCAAAAAATATTTTTAGCACTTAATATTCTTCGCATTAGTTTTACAATTCAATATTCTACAAATTTATAAATTATGTTGTATCAAAAAAAATAGTCAAAACGCAAAAATAGGTTATTATTTATAAGCATTACAAAAAGATTTTAAACAAAAAAAACATTGACTCCAACATAAGCAGTTTGAATTGAGTGGAAAATCATTTAACATTGAATTTCAGAAGTAGAAGGGCATAGTTAAAAAAATTGTCTAAAATTAAAAATCTTTAAAAGGATTTATAAAATGACAAATATTATTTTAATCCCATGCTTTTAAAAATTTTAAAAAGTTGTCCTGATTGTGCTTTCCAATTTAGGTAAAAAGTGGTGTAGTATTATGTAATTTGAGCGGGCCAATTGTTAAAACATTCAGCAATTCCTATTCGGATCTCTTCCATTCCTAAAAAACTTCAAAAAATGACCAGATTTAAAAAATTTTGATTGCAATTTATTAACAATTATTCCCCGCGGCGCTTCCAGCCCTACGCATAGAAATTGAAACAAAATCAGGCGCAGCAGTTCGCTGTCCGCTTTGTAACACGGAACCAGAAGTAATTTTTGGTGTTGTTTTTTTCTGGTGGGTGTGAGATGATTTTTAGTGCACTATTGTTATTGTTGACAAAAACAACTGACCAGTTGTTTTTTGCGAGTGTGGGGATGGTCCATTCATTTTCGTCATTCAATAATAATAAATAGTTTTTATAAGTATTTTTGACCTAATAATAAATTATTCTTTTAGATTTTTTACTCTATTAAAAATTTTTAAAAAAAATGGGGAATAATTTGGAGAGAGTGGAGGAGGCGGAGGAGGAGCAGAACGGTGGGTGTGCATATTCTGTTCTAAAAATGTGTTTTTTTTACAAATCAGCAGTAGCAGCAGGTGCCGGCGCTGCTGCTTTTTTGTGGACCGAGCGCGTGGCCCTGCTGCTGCTGCTGATCCTGTTCGTGTTGCTGGTGCAATACGGCTACTGGCACTCTGTGGTCTGTTGATCATTAAATGATCTTTATTATTTTCATTTTATAAATGTTTTTTAAATGTTTTTTAATAATTTTTCATTTTGTAAATGATTGATTTTATAAATGTTTTTTTATAATTTTCGAATTATATTTTACATAATTTTGTTTTTATATAAAAAGGGGGGGGGTGTTTTATTATTGAAAATAAATTAAATTGCGAAATATAATGCTGAGCGCCAGCTTTCGTTGATACCTTGCGTCCTTTTTTGTTTTACAGATTGCACCGGCGGAAGAAGATCAGCTCGCATTGATCAATTTGGACTACGTGCAACAGCAGCAGCAGCAGCAGCAGTGGGACAACGGCATGGACGGCATTGATGTTGCCGCATTCGTCGATGATCGGCCGATTCTGGAGCACCTGCAGCAGCAGGAGCATCAGGAGCAGTGGGAGGACGACTTTGACGCCATCTATGCCGGCGTCGACAACGGTAGGCATTCAGCTTTGTGTAAATCAAAAGAGGGACATGTTGTAGGGGCGTTGTTCAACACGCCATGGTCTCCACCTAGCCCCCAGGCTATCAAGCCTTTCAAATTCAGCAGGAGGTGGACGGCTTACGCCAGGATCTAAGTTAGAATTGAGATGGGTGGCATTKAAATTTTGATTTATTAGTGTACGAGCGACTGATTCGGCGCTCGCAGCCCGTGTGGCCTGGTTACCATAGGAGTTACTGTTTTTAAATGTTTGTTTTTTAACAGATGTGCTGCTCTACGAAGACGTGAGCAACAACAACAACAACAACCCGAATGGCGGCTGCTTCCCGTCGATGCTGCATGGGAGACGCCTCGTCGGCGTCCGCCGTTCGAACGCCCCGTTTTGAGGTGTTCACAGATGCCGTCGGCGCCGCAATCGCCGCCCCTGCACTTTGGACAGCAACAGCAGCAACAACAACAACAACCACAATCGGATGCTGCGCCAACAAGCATCGAAGGAAACTGATCTTCTCAGATCAGTGTCTGCTGTGCAGGAGCGAACACGACTCCTCCGACAACAACAACGGCAGCAGTGTCTTCAACTGAGGCAACAACTACCTCTGACGATCTGTGTCGTGTGTCGCCAACGGCTGGTGGCAACACTACATAGAGAGCAGGGCAGCAAACGCGGCACTCGCCATGAAAGCAAATGAAGACCCGTTCACGGGTCTTCCGCGCGAAGGACCGGAGTTCAACCGCGCTTGGGTAAGCATTCTACTGGTCTATTCATTTTATGATGAGAAATTTAATTTAGGTCGAGGCGCATGATGTGAGCCCGCGGTGCTTGCGCTGCCATGCGCAACGCGTGGACTTTTTGTTCCCGGTGGCCCGCACCCGGCGTTCTACCCGAAATCAAAGGTGAAGGCGCTGTCTCTTCTGCCGCGACTGATCGACCGAATGTATTTTGTTTTTATTTGTAATTGAAAATTATTTTATTTTTTAACTTTATTATTTTTTCAATTTTTAAATTTTCATCATTTTTTATATTAATATATATTTTCATGTATATATTGTTCATTTGATTATATTTAATTCCTCATTTTTTTAATCTTTAACATCAAAGTGCCGTCAATATGATTAATTACTCTTTCTGTTTTATTCATACTTTATGTATTTCGTGCAATTTCATTTATTTACTAACTACTGGTTTTCAATCGTGTGGGGGCATTGCATTAATAGCTTAAACCTGGGATTTTATTGTAGAACGGTCAACTATTACAATGATTTCCGCAATAGGTGAAATTGGGGAAGGGATAAGGATGATTTCCACTAAGATGTAATTACTCGCATACAGTTTAATATAGAGTGRAAMAAAGCGAGAGTGTCCGTGTTGGACGGATCGGGGGCGGTGGATCGGAATGTGAGAAAAAGGGTTCGGGAACCGGCCCCTTTAAACCAAACGTCAAACGGTTTCAAAATGCTTTATTAAACCAAGGTTCCAAACGATGAAATGTGATGAGCAGAATGGCCAATGAAAAGGTGAAGCTGATCGGGTCGGACGATTGATGGGAAAGCCGAAGTGGGAGAAAAGGGACGATGAATGTAGAGAAAAGGGGAAGCCAATATTGTGGACGGAATTGAGAGATTGCGGAAGAAAGAATAAGTTGAATGTTTTTGAACGAATGAATAAGAATGATGAAGAATGAATGATGGAAAAGGGAAGGATGAAAATGTTTTCAGAATCCAGTTTAAGAAACTAGTCCGAATTAAAGAAAACCCCAATTTATGTGAGTCTATTACACGCTTTTCCAACAATCATAAAGTTGCACAACTTTGAGGGGTGGACGGGGATCGAGGAACGATCTACCTCCTCCTCCTCAGCATCGTTCACCGGCGCAGGTCGGCGTCCTCCACCTCGTCCCCCGCGCCCAGCTCCGCGCCCTGATCCGCGCCCTGCTCCTCCACCGCGCTGTTGTTGATGACGACTGCCGCCTCCACTGCTTCCACCTCCTCCTCGGCAGCCTTTGCCGCTCGTGCTGGAACTGCCGCTGCCCTTGCCTCTTCCTCCTCCTCCTCCGCTTCATCCGCATTGCACGACAGAAGGACTGCTGATGATCAGCGCCCAAATCAATTCAAGAAGAGCGCAGTTGCGTCTCGACGAGTTCACCTGAAAATTTTTGATAAATTGTTCGAATTTGGGCCCGGGGAATGTCAGATTCGATTCTATTCCCCCGAAAACCTATAGGAAAACTCACCTAATTGGCCGTCAAAAATTTCTATAAAAACATTTAAAAATAAAACCGGCAAACCTCCAAATCTTTTCTGTCCTTTCGTCTGCCCGCACTTTCCAGAATTGACGCAGCGTCTCGTCCGCCTCCATATTCAGCTGGCTTTCCTAAACCAACAAATATTAAACCAAATGATACAATTACCGCACAAAAACTATGCACATTAAACGGTATTTCAAACCGTTTTTGAAGAGTTTCAGCGTCGGGTATGCGCGCACTTCGAAGTTGGAGCCAATTCCGCATGGACTGCCACGTCCACATTGATCAATTTCATTTTAAAAAACCCAAAATTGAAATGCAAACCTTTTTCAAAAATATTGCATTTACTTCTTCCACAATTTTCGGCAATTGTTCATACGACCACACCACAGAAATATGGAAGAGAAGTCCAACGAAGCCACATAATAAGACGATTCTAGCCATGCTGTGAATTCAATATCCAACCTGAAAATGGCTTTAATTACTAAAAATGCTAAGGCAAAATTAACACTCTAACACCAATATTTAATAAATAATTTAAACGGTCTTCGTGCGCGAAAAATGACTCCCCAAAGGCATAGCTTAACCAAATCACACCACATCCACCGAATTTATTTAAATAAAAAAATTTGAATTCAAGCCAAATTCAAACTCGAGTTTACGCGAAAATTTGAATTTGAATTTGGCGCCATTATTTGTTAAAACTACAGAGCTAACTACTATTTTTTAAAATCTATTTTTCAAATTTTTAAATAATTTATTTTTAATACAAGAATTACAATTTTAAAAATATTGTGGCAATGAAATCAAAGAAATGCAAACTTAAGTTTAAAAACATTATTTAGGCGTCAAGATTTTATGCGATTTTTTGCGGGTCTGACGAAATATCTCCATTTATGTGCATGAATTGATYACCAAATTACTTCAAATTGCAAACGGATACGACAGGGACAATGTTGATGTATTTAAACAAATTCAGGCAATAAATGGGATTAAAAAATTGAAAAGTATTTGGAACACAATAGCGAAATTTAATGACGAGAAATTGTTTAAACTTGGAGCACAAGGACTTCTTGAAGAAAACCCAATAATGGAATATATTRAAAAAGAACTCCACAAATTTGTCAACAATCAACAAAATTCGAATGAAGATTAACGCAGCGGATACGCTGACTTTATAAACASAATAAAAAATAAAACAAAAAAATATGCCAATTACTATTTAGCAGATATGCAACTTATAAGCACAGAAAATCTTTGATTTGAGAKCATGCTATTAGGTATATTATTGAAATTGTTTATTTTTTGTTGATAAAAAACATTTAACATAGAATTATTTTTAACTTTTCTTAAAATGTTTAAACAGATACACGCATTTGCTTTATTCTAACAATTTATCTTAAAAAGTTTTATTTTACAGATTTTCAATTCAAAAATTATCGCATGTTTTTAAAGTCCATAAATTTGATTAAAATCCCATAATTTCAAAAAGCCATATAGTACTAAAAATGTATGAAATTTTTTTATAGGTTCAAAAATTATAGATAATTTAAGAATTCTCAGAAAAACAAAAAACAGCAAAGTTAGTCCCATCAATAACACTGTTTGGTATTTTACAATATTTTGGCTGTTTTTTTTAGTAAATATTTTGAAGTTTGTCGCTTTTTGTCAATATTTAAAAGTCCATATTGGGCGATTTTTAATTTCCTGGCACGAGTAARTAACCTAAATTTTTGGATTCTGTACAAATAAATATACAATTAATAATATTAATTTTAAAATTTTTGGTGGACCTGTTTCAAACAGTCCTTTTCAATTGTATTTACGACGAACGGCGAGCGGCGACCTTGACAACATTTCCAATATTTATTTTTACGCATCGCCAATTTTCTTATTAAAATTAATTATGTCCCTTTTCCGTCTTCCTTTGTTAATAAACAATTACTCACATATCAATTTATTTTAATGTGCTCGGTTAATTGGCAATTAAGAAATGTTATTTGAATTTGGTGCGCAAACTTTCCACTTTAATAAGAATGTTCAATTTGCAGTCTATCTATTAATACATTTATTTTACCAAAAGCATTTAAATTTTTATGATACATTAAAATGGCAATTCAAAGTTATAAAAATTGCCTCACCTCACTCCTCAGTAGAGACCGGCCATAAACCTTTCGGGATCACGCAAGATTTTTGGTGTTGAGAACAATTCTCAATTTTGCCTGAGGCGCCGTCAAAATTTTGTTATGTATTGTTATGATTATTTTCAATCGAAAAATATCGATCCCGTGTGATTGCCGAATGTTTGTGGTTGGGATTTTGACCAAATCCCGACTCCGACCAGAGCTTGTTAAAAAAAATTCAAATTTCTTTCTTTTTAAATTGCCGCAAGCAAAATCGAGAATTGTTGATTCCTCAAATTACCATAATAATTTTTGATCGTTAGTCAAATTGCCATAAAAATGTCTGATCGTCAAATGCCCATAAATGTTCCGAAAAATCAATGCATAAATAAACCAACAATCAAAGCCCACCCCCCCCCCATCATTTTCTTCGCTGAATTATTCCGCTCAACACATTTATTCATGTGATCAGTAACCCGGGGGGGGGGGGCTTTGGATTATTTATTTATAAATGTGAAATGATTGTATTAGTAAGATTTGTTCTCGGCCGAACTTAAAATTGGGGAATTTTTGTATTATTTATGAATTTGCTGAATAGTATTATTAGTAAGATTTGTTCCAGGCAAAAGTTGCCTCTCTAATATTGCACAAAATTGCCTAAATCACTTCTCAAAAAGATTTCGAAACTTTATATTTAATTAAAATTAATTTAAAGCAAAATTGATCAATTTTTTTTATCACAAATAGAATTTTAAATTGATTTTGATTAATTTTTTTATTTTTAGATTTCTTCTTTCTATCTAAACTATTTGTCTTTTAATTTTTAACTTTCAACTCGAGAGTCTCTTTATTATCGGAGTCAATCTAATTACATTTTTTTTTTGTTAGCTTTCATTTAATTCAAAATTCATCTTAAATTTTTCTTGGTTTTCCCTCAATATTATACTTTAAGCGACCACACTAGGGATGCGATTTAAGTTGCTAAAAATTTCAAAATATTTAAAAAATATATAATAAAAACTTTGCTAAAAAATCGATGGAAATGAATTGTTCGTGCATTTTAGCGCAGAGAACATTCACGCAAAAATTATTAAGAACTAAAAATAGAAAGCGCACCAAATGATCACGTTCTGACAACACTCTACTGACAAAAACCCCCCAATCTGAAGAAGTCTGATCATTTTGTGAAGACCAAAATGGTCATTTTTATGATGGATTAGGCGATCTGGGTAAACGAAATTAGGCAATCATTTTTCATTTTAATAAAAAATTTTGGAGTTGTTTGTTAATGAAAATGATCTTTGATTATCCCAACTAAACAAAATAAAATTCAATACCCCGAATATTTTATATTGAATAAATTCTGTCATTTTGAAAATTCTAAAAAAGTGTTTGAGTTTTGCAATGTTTGTTTATCTGGGGACTTCCATAAAGGTAATTTTGCTCATAATTTTCCTCACAAAATAAAATTCAAATTTAATGGTTTACATAGGTATTCTAATTTAAAGTTTTATTAATTTAATATAAAAATTTTAATTATTTGCATTTTTTTAAACTGTAATGGGAACAGTTGAACAAATGCGGAATTATTTGTTGGATAGGACCATGATTCATACTAGTAATTGTATTCTCGCAAAACTTTTTTCACCTTTTTATCATTTCAATCGATTTCGCGTTTACGAATAAATTTTAATTGGTTTTCAATGTTAACAAAAAGATTTTCGATGTTCGGGAGGAAAAATAATTCAACAAAAAAAATGTTTTATTTTATTATTTCAGAAAATCCGCGTAATGTTTTTTTTTCGTTTTTGTTTTTAAATCAATTTTCATTTTAATCAGACCACACAAAAAAATATTTTTGTTGGCTAAATAAATGCGAATTGGCTCAGCAGACGACAAAAATGATCGGCAAAAAGGCCAAGAACGAGGAGTGGAAGAGCAAATACACATCGACTCAACAGACGGGACYGCGGAATTCAGAGCAAACAAAKCGATGAYCGKATCAAACAACCAATATGRCGACGAAAATGGTGTAATAGAATTGCGCCAAAAACAACAAACGGTCGGTCAGAAGCCAACAAATGCCAAAAATGATTATAAATTAAATTTAATTCATCCATTAATTTTGATTGATTAATTTTAGACTAGAAAAAATGACGATGCAAACAGCAGAAGCGGTTGGGATCTGATGGAATGGGTTGAACAAGCCCAGCAGAGTCTTTTGCAAATTTTTGACGAAAATCAGAAGATGATCAATGCCTCCATGCTGATCATAATCCTCTTGCTTTACCATGCGCTGATCGGTAAATGAATTTGTTTGTTTTTTTTTTGCTTTTCTGTCACTGTATGACTTTTACCAAGAAAGATCGGACGGGATTGGGGGATGCTGTCAGGATTTTCTCGGGATTCCGCAGGGTAAATTCAGGATCCCGACATCGGGATCCTGAACGAGCCTTTTTTTTATTTTTGTTATTTCGGGATTCTTCAATCCCGCGGGATTGATCATTGAGCTCTTCTGTTCTTAACAAAAATCGACCCGATTTTCAAAAAAGTCACCCTCAAAGCCATTAAAAAGCTCAAACGCACAAAAATACCCCCATTTTTTTAAACCCTGATAGCTCATTCAATAAGATAAGGAAATTTTGATGGCGCCTCAGGTAATATTAAATCCTGCGGGATTCCACAAAAATTTTCTGGATTGTTCGGGATCGGGATTAGCCCGGAGATCCGGATTCCGAAAAATCGCTTTGGCCGTTCTCTAATTACGATCCATCATATTAACTCATGAAAAATTTCTACAGCAACAGAAGAGGCTGATAATTTTAAATTTGGTGCAAAATTTCTAAAAATTGTTAAAATATTCATTTTACTTTAATTTAAAAAATCGCTTGCGTCATTTACGAAATTACCTGTATAAATTTTTACCTTTAAAAATCCATAAAATTACAGGTTTTGCACTGTTTCACAACTTTAACAAGGCCGCCACCCTTTTTACAATAACGGTGCTCGGATGGCTTTATGTTATTTATCAACAAATTTTGTCGCCGTTTTTGAAACGACAAAAATTAGTTGGACAAATAAAAATGCATCTTTTGGAACATTGGAACCGGTTGAAAGCAAATGCAATTATGACACGGTAAAGTAATTCATTAAAATTCAGTGAATTGACCGGAAGAATGGGATTTTTAATATAATTAATGCAAATTTTAAATAACTTATTTTTTCGCAGAGGATTATGTTTAAAAATTTGTTTTAGCGTTATTGAAATTTAAAAAAAAACTACAATTGATCACAACGGTGGGGAGGCACAAGAAACTTAGTTTTTGACTATAAAAAAATTGTTTAAAAATTTTTTAATTGAATTAAAATATTTTAATTTACGTTGAGACAGATTGTTTTATGGATTTGCCGCCGGTTTGCCCATTTTGTTCGTTGTTTGGGACACCAGACAGTTAGTTGACCTTTTTAATTAATGAGGAAGCACACATTTTATTTAGAACTTTTTAAAAATTGTTTGATTGATCGTTTCTATTAAATCAAAAGCACCATAAAAAGATAACAATAAAATTAAAGTTTAAATAATGATTTTTTATTTGTATGTAAAACTTTAGCAATTTGGAACGTCTTTCTGGCCTGTGTGGCCTCATTGTCTTTCTCATCATTATGTGTTTAATTTCTCATAAACCAACCAAAGTTTGTTGTCAAACCTTAACATTATATAAATTAAAAATATTAATTTAAAAAAATTCTTAATACAGAAATTATATCTTCAAAGATAATAAGCAAAAAAATATAATTAAACAAATTAATAAGTGGAAAATTTAGGTTTAAAAAATTATTTAATAATTTAAAGAAAATATTTACAGGTAAATTGGCGACCCGTCCTTTGGGGCTTTCTGCTTCAATTTATTTTTGGAATCATGGTCTTGCGATGGGCAAGTTTCTCTATAACATATTTAATAAAAATAAATTACAAAAATTTTTTTTGTTGAATTTGATTCCAACAGTTCTTGTGGTGGCCGGAAAATCTGTCAGTGGAAAATGTGTCAGTGATTATTAAGAGTCGAGAAAAAAAGTGTTTCTAGGAATATTCAGGGCGTAGAATCAGATTCTAACATCTATTTCGACCAGTTTCGAACCCCGACCCGAATTCGAACATTTTCGAAAATGAAATTTTTTAAAAATGAATTTTGGCCTCAAATCGTTCAAAAAGCACATAAATTACAACAAGAAAACAAATTATGATTGAAGAAATCATGCTTTTGAATTTGAGGCCAAATTTCATTTTTTTTTAATTGGAATTTTGGAAAAATTGCTTGATTCGAGTCGAAATTGGTCGAAATGGATGTTTGAATCGGATTCAACGCCCTGAATACCCATAGGAACACTTTGGTCTTGACTTTGATAATCACTGACGCATTTTTCCGGAGCCGTTCTTGTACCGTTTTTATTACTCTTTAAATAAGAGGTCACAATTATTTCAACAGGAATATGGAGCGCAAAAGTTTGTGGACCTGTCAAATATGGCCATCCTTTTTTTGGACTTCACCAAAAATGGTACCGATTTTACTTACGGGTTTCTATCGGCACCGCCCAACATTTGCGGCATGGAACCCGTCTTGGCATTTCAGGTACAATTTATAAGGATATAAATTTGTACAATTTTTATCTGATTTAATTTTTGGCACATTTTTTCAGTAAAACAAAAATTGAGAAATTGCAAATTTTATAGACAATCCAAGTGATCATTTACGTTGGTGCCATTGTGTCCGTCCTTTATTTCTACGGCGTCGTCCAAGCGGTGTTGAAGCGTATGGCAATGCTTATGCAACTGACCTTGGGCACAACAGCCACCGAGTCGTTGAATGCATGTGCATGTGTACTGCTTGGAAATGTGCGAATTTGAAGAGTCGTTTTTTATTTTCATAAAATTAACAAATATAATTATTATTTGTCACTATGAAGAACATCGCGCTCCAGTGTCAGCTAGCTATAAATTAAATTCATTAAATGATATAAATTTTAAACAGGAAATTATTTTTTACTGACGACAAAAATTCAATAATCATTTTCATTTTTTAGTTGGAAAACTATGTTAAATAAACTAAGATCCGATATATTTCAATATAGATAGATTCTGCTTTTTTTAAAATAAAATTTAAAATAATACAAAATGCAGGCCGAGTCACCGCTTTTGATCCGGCCTTACATCGAAAAGATGACCGCTTCAGAGCTGCACGCTGTCATGACCACCGGGTAAAATGAGGCGGCATCAAAAAAAATAGTTTTTTTTTGTTTATTGGAATTAGGGTTGAGCCCCGAGCCCTCGGGGGAGGGAAAAGTCGGGGTCGGTGTTTTCGTCCCCGACCAAAAAAGTCGGGGTTCGGGGTTTTTCCCAGCCAAAACCCCGAAAAATTCAAAAAAGTCGGGGTCGGGGACGAAAACCCCGACTAAAAAAAGTCGGGGTTCGGGGACGGGGCTCAACCCTAATTGGAATTATTTAAATAAAATCTTCAACGACGAACAAAGCTGTGTGCGAGCCACTTTATTACATTGAATTGTTGTTGTTTTTTTTAATCGAAATTTATTTAAGTTTTTCTTGCATTGCCGGCGCCGTGTTCGCCGCTTACATCAGTTTTGGGGCGTGCCCGCGCTATTTGCTGTCCGCTGCTGTGATGAGCGCACCGGGCTCGTTGGCCTGCTCGAAGTTGCTGTACCCGGAAACAGAAAAATCGAGCGTGAAAAATGTGAAAGATTTGGAGTTACCACCGAGGTATTTTTATTTGTTTTGTGGTTTTTTTTAAAAATTTTGTAAGTACATCGTTTTTGGGTTAAATTGAATTTTATATTTTAGGTTTTGTTTATTATTTTTTATTTATTCAGTTTTTAAAACTTATTTTAAATGTTTTTGGGAGGTGGCGCCCGAGAGTCGGGACCGCTTTAAATATAAAAAATGTTTCAGCAACTTTGAGACTTATAAAAAGTGATTTTGTAAGAGTTTTTAACACTAATCCTGACGATTTTAAAGTCATTCGAAAAAGATCTTGACGCAAGATGAAGTTTATTATTAAGCTAAGCCTTTACGATTGGATGCGCAACGTTTAGAATTGTTTAATTGAACACGCTTAGAACACTTATAAAAGTGGTTTTGGGTGATTTTTAAACTTTGGGCCACTATGATCTGATCAAAATATTTGTTTAATAGCGCCAAAATTCCCATTAAATTACGCGCAGCAAGGAAAGCAACGCGTTGGAGTGCATTTCCAACGGTTCACTGATGTCCGTGCAGTTGATCACCGCTGTCTGTGCCAATTTGGTCTCATTCATGGCAATAATGGCACTGATCAACTCCATTGTGGGCTATGTCGGCATACTGATCGGCTACACTGATTGGAGTTTGGAGCTGTTCCTTGGCTATACCTTTTTCCCGGTTGCTTATCTGATCGGTGTGACGGAGAGTGCTGAACAAACATTCGTATGTTGGACACGAATCTATTTGACATTCTGGGGTTTTTATGCCTGATCAGTTTTCGGTTCCGATCAATCGATATTTTTTTTTGAATTAATGATTCGCATGAAACATTTTAAAAATGAATTCATGTAATTACATTTTTATGCTTCCAGTCAATTCAAAAGTAAAGAATTGATCAAAATTACTTAAATTTAAATTTTCTTCAATATTTCAGCTTGTGGCCAAGTTGCTTGGCGTAAAAATTGTGATCAACGATTTTATGGCGTATCAGCGGCTTGGTGTCATGCTTAAACAAAATTTACTTACCGTATGGCCAGTTTTATAAATAATTATATGAAAGAATTTTTGCCAAAATCCATTGCATTAATTTGTTAAAAATTTTAGCAAAATTCTTTTTAATTTATAAATACAATAACGCTTTTTACAAATATTGACTTAATTTAATATGTAAAAAATCCAAATTTTAGCCGCGCTCCGCGATGATCTCCACCTATGCGTTGTGCAGCTTCTCCGATTTTATTGCAGCCGGCATTCAATTGGCAGTGCTCAGTGAAATGGCACCAACTCGACGGACGCTGATTGCCCGTCTCGTCCTCCGCGCACTGTTGGCCGGCTGCATTTCTTGTTTCATGAGTGCCGCAATTGCCGGTATTTRAAAATGGACAAAAGTGGCACTCTTTGAAAAAAAGGGCACTGGACTGACTTGCTTGCTTTATTTTAAGAAACCGAAATTTGCAAGGTTCAAAATTACGAAACATTTTTAGAATTTATTCGATTTCGGTCAAACCCGAGCATTCGAGCGGAATTTTGATACAATTTTTGGGTGCCATTTTTCTTGGCGCTATGGTTGTATCCAAAAATAAGCGAGCCGCTAAATAAATGTAGACAAATAATCAATGTTAGCCTAAACATAAAAATGCCAAGAATGCATTTATCGAAACAAAAATGTCGGAATTAAATTTTAAAAAATTATTTTTTTAACATTTTTCTTGTGATTTGAATTCAAATTTTGACGCCATCAACAAAAAGAGTCACAATGCCAAGGTATTCTGATCGAAGTGCCGGTGGCTTGTAAACCGAGCGGCGGCAACGCCGGTGCAAAATGCTTCGACCTTGGCGTACATCAACGCTTTATGGAAGATATGTTGTTGAGTAATTCGACGTCGATGCTAAATTTGAGAGACGAGCTGTAGTTGATAAATGCTATTTTTGTACATTTTGTTCAGCATAATTAATTTTTAATTGTAAAATTTTAATATTGCATAATTATTAATTAATGCTCATTCAACTTCACACAAAATCTGCATATTGTCTTCTTTTTTTAATTTTTGGAATAAATTTAAGCCTTTAGATACATTTAAATGTTTTATACATATATTAATGGCGTTATCTACGGTTAGGTTACGATATGCATTAAAAAAACCGCAAACCCCCTTTATTTTCATCAATTCCAATTTGAGTAAAATATATTTTTTGGGATGGTTCGGTAGATGAGGCCGAAGCAAAAAGAATTTAAAAATTTAATTCTTAAAAAAATAATTCTAAATAAATGTGTTCTTTTTTTTAATAAAAATTAAAAGGAATCGGTTTTATGATCTTAACGTTTTGAAAAGTTTGAAATTTTGTTTTCTTAACTTAGTCTATTAAATTTAAACTCCACCAATTCGACAAATTCAACTGGAACAGGTTTTTTGATTTTTTTGTTCAAGAAATTGTCGAAAAAATGAACAATGTTGGGGGGTGGGGGGTAAATGAATTACTGCCAAATCGCGGTGATTTGTTTTCCCAATTTTTTGATTGGACTGAAACAAAGCGAAAAGACCAATGAGTTCGCCAAATTTGGTTCCTACTTTTGTTTAAAGTCTGCGCGTGCCCAACATATCACGATGTGATTCAAAATCACATAAATTTAACGAAATTTTAATTCACATTTATACACATTACACATTATTCTCATTTTGTTGCCCGCCGCATAACCACACAAAATATGTTGTTCCAATCAAAATGTGCCGTCCTTATTCTGCTAATCGCCGTTGCCCTTGTGGCATTGGCTATTTCGGCACCGATTGATGAAGGGAATGGAGCTGAACATAAACATGACGAGTTGCAATTGGACGGTGCCAATGTGTAAGACAAATATTAAAATATTTAATTATATTTTAATTTAAAGTTTTCTTCTCAAGATTGGGCGTAAAAGGAGGGCAAAAATAAAAATTTGGCGTCAAAATAATAATTTTTAATAAAATAAATGGAATGCGCTTTTTGTAAAAAAAAGTGTGACAGAGAGTGAACAAAAAAACAGTGTTTCAGTATAGAAAAATTCGGGAGTTCGAACTTCGAAGAGATCGGATAAAAGCAAATACCGTATTTCCTATAATAGAGCCTCCGGGGGCTCCATTGTTCAACTTCCCTAGAGGAGGGGGCTTTATTGTTCAACATATTTTTTTAAGGAAATCTTAACAAAATCTGCTAATTTTTGCACAAATTTTTAGCAATTTTTGGTCAATTTTGACCATTTTTTTTCTGGCAAAAATAAATTTTATTATTGAATAACAAAATTTTTGTCCTCTTTATTTTGAACATTCAAAATTATCAGGTTGCTTCGTCAAAAACGTTACGGCTACGGCTACGGCTACGGCTGTAGCTGTGGCTACGGGCGCCGTTGGCGCGGATGGGGCGGCGGCTATGGCTACGGTTGGGGCGGTGGCTACGGATACGGTGGTTATTGGGGAAGAAAATAAGGATACGGTGGCTGGCATATACAGTGTGTTTTTTTCTATATAAAATTGTAAATTTTTTAAAATAAATATTGCTGTAAAAATAAAATTGTAGATACCTACCTATACTATTTTATTTCTTCAACAAATTAAATTGTGCAGGTTTTCAAAAACAATTTTTTGAATATTTTTTCCCTAAGCGCCACCGAAAAAATTACAATTGATCAATTTGAAATAAGTAAAATATCTGTTACACATCTTATCAAAATCGTTGAGGATACAAATTCAGAAAATCCTAAAAACCAAAAGAATTAAATGGACATAAATATATAGGGAAATAATAAATAGCAACATGAAAATGAGGTAAGAAAAATGCGCGTGAGGTAAATTTTTTGCAAAATTTGATCAAATAAAGAGGGGAGAATTGCTGAGCCCACATATCCATAAGTTCCTGAGCACAACATTCGGCCAAATTGTAGGCCATTTTTGGCATGCCAGAGCGCGCAAGATTCTGATCAGGGTACTATTGAGATCTCTTAAATTGAGTACGAACAGGGCTCTCAAAATGCCCTATTTTTATGGCAAATGACCTAATTTTGGAAATTTGCCATATTTTTTGCCATTTCCAAACTTGCCATAATTTTGCCATATTTTAGAACCTTGTGAATCTCATTTTTAAGGGAAAAATGAGAATTCCCGAAAATAGTGCTCTTTGATTTGTACAATTTGATGTTTTTGGTTGCAAATCTCTTAACAAATAAGAGTCAAAAATTCAAAATTTTCTCGGCGGCGCTCGACCCCCCTAAAAGTTAAATAGAATTCTCAAAAAAACAAAATATTTTTTCTAAACGTACTTAAGAAAAATGCCATAAAAATGCTATATTTTTGAGCCCTCGATGCCATAAAAATGCCATATTTTGTCGCAGATGAGTTGAGAGCCCTGAGTACGAAATCAAAAAAAAACAACCGGTTCTGGGCTCAGCGCCCGTTCTCTGCTGATCACAACAATCGCTTTTTGTGTCACTTTTCGCCGCTTTCAATGTTGGGAAGCAGCAGCAGCAGCTTTTTCCACCACAACCTCCCGCCTTGGCCCCCGGGGCGGTGGCGCACCATTCTTTTGATGTTGTTGTTGTTGCTGTTCTTTGTTCGGACATTCGGAGGCCAAATGTGCCATGGAATGGCAAACATAACAAGCCTTCACATTCTTCTGTGGCATTCGCTTGCAATGCGATGCCTTGTGAAGTCCGTACTTGCCACAATTATAACAACTGAAAACAAAAAATGCAGATGACCCCTACCCAGGGACACCGGCGGGGTTCGCATTGTTAAGTGACTTCAAAATTCGTCAATCTTCTTTATCAGTGTCCTTTTCATAATTGTAAATTTATTCATTTTCACATGTTTAAAAATATAAAAAATAAATTTAAAACATTTCGGAATTATTTTAGTCCCCTTTTACGGGTGCATTTTTATTTTCAAAACTTTTTCCATAATACCTAAAATAGGGTCTAAAAACGCAAAAACGGCGAAATAGGGATTTATATTAAAAAAAGTATCAAAATAGTTTTTTTTTTTTGACTTTTTTTCAGAACAATTACATAATCTTTTATGAATTGATGAACAGATTCAACTTTTGTAGAAAGAAATCCCATTACAAATGGAGAAAAAATCCATTAATCGAGTAAAAACGTTCTCAAAAAGGGCGAAATAGGGTTTTAGGGACTAAAAAGTCGCTCTAATTCAAAACATTTTCAAAATGAATGCTATTTTTGGGCTTCTCTCGACAAAAAAAAGAGCTCTAATAAAATTGTTTTGCCCGCTTCTTTGTCTTCAGAATAATTATTAATATATTATATATATTAAAAACACGGACCGAATTTCTTTTTCCTTGCGCTTGCCAAGCGGATGGATTCGATGGCCCCGGAGGGGTACCCCGCCAATGCCGCACACGTCTGCCGCTTCCAAACCGCGTTTGCCCAACCGCACCGTGAACTCCACCTCTTCACCTTCGTCCAACGAACGGAAGCCGGGCATTTGGAGTTCGGACTGACAAAACAAAAAACATTTAGTGGGAGTTAAGCAAAATTCAGTGCAACTCAATGTTTTCAAAAAGTTGAAACGTGCAATGCTTTCAGGTCTCGTAAAACAGGGAAAAAATGTTCAATATGGAATTCTTAAATTCCGCCACATTTATTTTATAAAGTAGTTTTAGACATCATAACTTTTTCATACCGCACTAAATCAGTCAAACCTTATATCAATGGAAAGCTCTATATGAATAGAGAAAGCATTACAGCACCGCGTGCTGTTTGGCTTCTTCCACATCTGGCACAATAAAGCCGTACAGCTTGGTGACATTGAACCATTTGCACTTCTTTTTAGAGTTTTGAACATTAAGAAGTAAAAATTAATTGTTTTAATTTATTAACAAAAATAAATCCACCGGTTTTGATCTCAAAATTTTTAAAAGCACCACCCAAAATGTGTCCATGATTAATGCATTCTTTTTGCACTTCGCGCGCGACTTACTCCGCTCCATTTTTGGCCAACATAAGCTTTGTAGCGTTCAACGTCCTCTTCGGTGGGTTCCCGTCGCTCGTACGGGGCGAACTCTCCGCCGCCGCCGCCAGCAGAAGAGACCAATTCCTCCTCCATTTCCACCTCTTCAGGGCGTTTGGACGAGTCATCGGCACTGCCGCCCGGGGTGCTGCTCGCCATTCTGTCTCCCATACACCAGTGAATATAGATGTACCAGGGATGGGAGCCGACGACCTCAAAAAATTTCGGAAATCGGAATTCCGAGGCCTTAAAATTTTTCGGAAGTCGGAACTCGGAATTCCGACCATCCCCCGAAAGCACCGAAGGGGGGAGGTGGTAGGAAGCAGGGGTGGGTCGAAAGAGAAATTTTTCGAAATTGAAAATAAGCCAACAATAACAGTTGCCTTGCATACGAAAAATGTGGTGTAAAGTGTCTCGAAAAATACAACATTTCTTTGATACAATTTCTCTTTCGACAAAATTCGAAGAATTTTCTCTGATTTTCGTAAGAAAACCGAAAGAAAACCCTAGAAATTATCGAAATCGAAAGGTTTCGACCCATCCCTGGTAGGAAGCCGGGGGGGGGGGAGGAGTGCTGGAATGGTCCTATACCTAACTCAAATACTGAAAATTGCCTATTTTTATCAGTCTCTATTAATGCAAAATAAAATTGGTCGAATTGGTATAGCCAAAATGCACGAGATTCGAGAGAATATATGCTTCTCCGGTTTAAAATTTGTCTTCAGGGAAAGAAATAGTGTGACTGCTGTTTTTGTTTTTAACGAAATTGTCGTAAATATCTGTCCGTGGCTACGGGGCGACCGACCCACGAGTGTAGTCAACAAAAACAGAAATTAATCCATAAAAAAGATGACAGATAATAGTAAAATTCAAAAGTTTTTTTTTGTTTTAAGCACAGAAAGAGTTACATTTTTCAACCCGGAATCGTTAACAATTTGTTAGGTTTTTGCCGTTAGCTCAACGGTCGCCTCACCAAAATTTTAAAACTAAGATTTGGGGGCTTTAAGATGCTGCTGACCAAAGAATACTTTTATAATATGAAATCCAGAGCTTCCATAAGTCCTAAAAAATTAAGGACAACAACATATAAATAAATAAAGTTTTTGATGGTCGGAATAAAGGGCATAAATTTTTTCATAAAATGATTTTTTCCAACTAATTTGCTGGGTTTTTTATTTACCAAAAACAGGGAATTTCATAAGAAAATAGTTGAATTTAAAAAAATGAACTGAATTTAATAGGGGAATGACAAATTTAAATAAATTTACAATTATTTACACATTTACACGACAAAATATAACTCTTTAAACATCAATTCGAATTTTTGTGATATTTATAAATTTTTCATCTTCCATTTAAAATATAAAAAAGGAACTAAAATCGCATAATTTTTAATTTCCTCAACTAATTCTTTCAATCCCATGAAAGTTTCCCAAAAATTTCGTAAATTTCCTCAACAAAATTCTTTCTTCAAATCTTTTCCATGCAAAACGTCTTCGCCTTCTCCAACTTAGCATTGAGAATCACAATTGAATCAAAAGCTCTTTTTTCATCACTTTTAGTGCCCTTTCCTCCATCAAATAATTCATCAAATTCTTTCAACTTATTGCAAATTTGCTCAATTTCTTCAAAATTCTCCAAAGTTTGCAACTTTTTGTTTTTGACCATTTTTACCAACTCTGTTTAATGAAAAAAGCAATTTATTAAAATAGGAATCGAAAAATTTAAATGTACAAAACTAACTGTAAAGAAATGCTTGGGCATTGCGACGACTGGCTGTAAAGTTTCCCAATCCGTTTTGCACACACAAATCAACGTAGTCGAAATTTTGTAAGGTGATTAATAGTTCTTTAAAAATAAATGGGAATTATTATTGAAATTAATTATCGAATTGAATTAATCAATATTTTGTTTATTCAAAATTTGAATCAAAGATTTTAGTGATGTCATCGAGGCTGACAAATTGTGCCCTTTGAACTGAAAAACAATTTTACGGAGGAACGATTGGAGTTGCGACGCTTCGGCGAAAACTATTGGCTATTGGTTCGGTGTCCGCTTGAGCGCGACGAACAGAAATGGACCATGGCAAAGGAGGCTAACTATTGGGAATGGAATCCCATCTACTTTAACATCAAAGCCACGGACATCGAGGACAATGAATGAATGGAGGACGACGAATCGAATTTGGATGGAAAAAATATTCAAATTGAGAACACAAACGTTATTTTTTTTTATAATTTACAAGCCCTCAAGTTGAAAACGAATATGACAATAATATTTTGCTACTATTTTTATCCGCAGGCGACAAATTTCGCATCAGCACGTGTTTTCGACAGTAGTTGATTTCGACAGTGATAGTTTTTGTTTAAATTTGAGAATGCCGTTTTAAACTGATTTACTTATTTCATATTTTTGAATTTAACTAACAAAATAAAACACATTACTGTACTTCTTCGCGCTCTACTGATAATTATAGTTCCATTGCATGTTGGAGGCAGATGGGGGTGGGCACTGCGGATACGTACATCAACTGGCAAATTGCCTCGGACTTCCTTTGGTAGTTGGGAAATCACTGCGCGCCTCCCAACGGAGCGTTTCATTTGCTTCTCTTACCTATCCAAAAAGTATAATTATTTGTGATTTAATTTATAATGAATGCATTAGTGTTTTTGATCTTTTTGATCCAACCAGCTGTGTGCCCAGAGTGGCTGTGTGATTGTGAGCAGCAGTAATGCGGCCTTCTTTACATTGAGTGTCGGCATCATCCACTTGCCACCCAATCAACACTGTTGTGCGTCCTGGACCTATGGAGGTCTGCGTGGGCACCTCCAATATTCCCACCCTTCCTCCGGGTTGATAACGCCTTTGCAATTAAAATATATATTATTTAATTTTTTGATTGGAAAATACTTCAAAAAAATATTCAAAGCCTCCATTTATAAGAAGAGTTTTGCCGCGACTTGATTTTGCCACGAGAAAACGTTGCAAAGCCATGAAAAAATAAATTTACTGAAGAATGACCACTCCAACCACACAACATATTTAGTTGTGTTAGGCAAATTGGGGTTTTCGGTATTCGGTATCGGTATTTCGGTATAATACCGATACCGAAAAAATACCGAAATCCCAAAATTTCTTCGGTCGGTGTACCGAATCGGTAATACCGAAAAAATACCGCGTTAATACCGTACTAATAATTAGTCTCGATATCATCATGTTTACTATTCTTATCTCAAAAGAAATTAACTGAATGGCAGGTCATTCGGAATTCTTGTGAACTGTTCGTTTGGTCATTTTATCGATAAAAAACAAGGAATAAAAGAGAATTGAAATTATTTGCAAATATATTTCTCAAATTTAAAGATTAGAGATATACGCGAACATCTCTTTCTGAATCTTGGCCATTTTTTATTTCGATTTTTTTTTAAATTGTGTTACTGTCGAAATCAACTACTGTCGGAAACACATGGTGGCGCTTCGTCCCCCCTCCACGGCCGGTTAAAAAAACCATAACTCTGTTTTTATAGTAGTCAACCGAGTTTTATATTCGAAGTCTAAAGAAATTTCAAATTTTTTAAAAAGTCTCAAAAAATTGAATTTTCTTAAAAAATATCCCTAAAAATGGATTTTGCACATCCCCGTACGGAGAGCCCAGTTCCCCGGTTCTTCGGCCGTCTTTTTTGTCCCAGAAGATCAAAATCCGGGATTCTGCCCATTTAACGTTTAGGTATTACCAAATTTTGCCGTTAGACCAAACAAATAAACGTCAGATTCGGGAAAACAAAATTCAAATTAAAAGGGAAAAGCAACAATTTCAACGTTTGCTCTGTTATGAATTTGAATATTTTCATCCAAATTTGGTTCGTCCGTTATTCATTTCGGGGCCTTCGTTTGCGTCAAGCATTCTAAAAATTTTAGAATAAAATATCACAAATGTTTGGCAATTCAAAGAATTTTTTGTATTTAATGAATTCAAATTTCATCCTTACCCCTCGCCGATGTCCTTGTCTTCGAAGTAAATGTCGACGCTATTCCCCTGACACCAATCCCACTCAACCGCCTCCTTTTCCCAATTGTCCCATTTCGCTTCGTCGCGCTCAATCGGACAACGAATCAACAGCCAAAAGTCTTCATCAAATTGTCGCAACTCCAATCGCTCCCCCGTCGAATAGTTTTTCAGTTCGAATGGCACAATTTCATCCGAATGATAAAGAAAGATGATGAAATTGACTGCGTGGGTCGAATTGGCAAATGCCTTAAACGGAATAAAGGATTTAAAACAGTGTCCAATTAAACAAATTTAGAAACTCACCATTTTCTGTCCCTCCATTCTTTCGGAATAAAAACAAGTGCTTTGCAACACTTTCGGAAGTCCATCCCCGCGGGGCGTGTGCAACCATTTGGCCAAAGCTTGTTTAGAAGAAGCTCCGGCACTGTCATCGGCTGGAAACTCGGGAAAAAGCAAATCGGAAGTGATCAATCGGAGCTTTGGGCAATCGCCGAGAATGGTGGGAGAGCGACGGCGAAAACGTTCGAGTTTGAGGGACTCCAAGTAAAATCCACAAATGTTGTCTTTGAACAAAGGCCAAAGCTTTTTCCAAATGATTTCCCAGTTGCGGCTATCGAAGGCGTATGTTCCAATACAAAGTTGGATCCCTTTAGAGTTGAAAAGTGGACGAATGAGTTCGAGAAATTCAATGACACTTTGGTCGATGTAACTAAAAAAGAAATAAAATATTTGTAAAAAAAGTTTGAACGCCTTCAAAGAATTTTAAACCGAAATGACCTTATTTTAAGGCGTTCAAATCCAATAACATAATCTGGAAGCGGCTCTTCCGGAATTGGCAGCCGACGCTCGACTTCTTCGCCAAGGCGTTTGACAATTTCACCGCCATTTCCATCAGCTGCGCGTTGAATTTGCAAATCGCCCAACGCCCATTCCTTCGAATTGAAATGCGCGTCCACCAAAAAGTCAAATCGATCGCTGATCAACGCAACTTTTAGTCCGAGCAGGACGGGGCCACAGTATTCGAAGACTTCGAACAATAGGTCGGCACAAATGGAACTGAAAAAATTTTAATGGCTGAAAAAGGTTTGGAAGCATAAATTGTAGAGCCAAGATTTGGGTTTTGAATGGGTGCCGCAAATAGACAATTTCCCGTTTTGTTAAAATGGTCAAAAAAGAACCAAATTCATTGTCAAGGCAGGAATAGCGTGAGAATCTTCAAAAAGTGTCAGAAATTTGCTCTTTGCTAATGAAGAAAAGCCTTTCATTTTGGTGAGGGCGGGGGGATTCCCTTAACAAATAAGGCAAAACTCACATTTTTTGCATTTGTTTCTCCACTTCCTTCGGGTTGTCCGACATTTTTTATTGTTGAAAACAAATGATTTTTATGATTTCAATGAGCTAAACACTGAAAATGGTGGCAATCGAGAGGCGAAGAAAAATCTCTTCGAATGATTGTGAAGCAAATGTGCGAGAGGGGAGCAAAACGAATTTATGGCCGATAGAGTAGACACAAAAATCGATAACAGTTAATGGCTCGTCTGATGAGACAGCGAAGTGAAAAAAACCATTCGGCACATTTGTACAACCAATAAATAAAGGACGCGAATTGCAGAATTTTCTCAAAAATTCAAAAAGGCTTCTAATTTTAGTTAGTCTTTTTTCTGAACGTCCCCCGCTTTAACCCGGAAACCCCAAAATACACTAAAAATGGGGGTAAATACGGGAAAAACGCCTGTGGGCATGGATAACAATTCTGCAAAAAATAACTAGAGTATGGCCAGTCAGATAGGCCACAAATTTCTATTAAAAATTTTTGCCTGCGCACAAAAATATTAGTGCGCAAATATTGCACGAAAAAATAAATATTGGGGAGATTGTGGAATATGAATTAGCTAAAAACTAGGGTTGGACAAACCGGGTTATCCGGGCGGATATCCGTGTGTTTTTGAGCTATCCGGTATCCGAGGGACCCGGATTAATATCCGATTTGTCCAACCCTACTTTAAACACATAAATTTGTCTGTGTTTAATAACCGGAAAAATTATGAATAAACATCGAAAGGACAAATTCCGTCCGTGTGAACGTTAAATCGATCAATCCGAGCACAAAATGCCACAAAATTTAAAGACCGAACAAAACGTTGTCGCAACGAAACTGAAAAACTTTTTTCCTAACGGAACAGGAAGCCAAAAATACGTGAACCAAACCCGGTTTTCCTTTCCGGAACAGAAAGCCAAAAATACGTGAACCAAAACCGGAAGCCAAAAATATGGGAATTAAACCCGGTTTTTTACTTTCCGGAACAGAAAGCCCAAAAATAAGTGAATTAAAACGATTTTTCCTTTCCGGAATAGAAAGCCAAAAATACGTGAACCAAACCCGGTTTTTTCTTTCCGGAACAGGAAGCCAAAAATAAATGAACCAAACCCGGTTTTCCTTTCCGGAACAGA
>MEIZ01000034.1:80498-100746 GCA_001723225.1 Globodera ellingtonae | reverse complement strand
AGAGCTTTTGAGCCAGCTGCTGAATGTAGCTGTCAGTGAACTGACAATTGTGACCAATTTATTCAAGACAAAAGATGCACTTTTACGTGAACTGACCACATTATGCATGTAAACACTTGTTGCGCAATAAAATTCAAAGTGATTGGGTTGGTGTGAAAAGCCCATTCAGCCTCTTGCTGGGAGTGGAGTAGAGCGGAATCGGGACGGAATTTGATACTGAAATGTCCTTTTTAGGACAGAAATTTGCCCTTATATGATTTTTTTTTATCTGTTAGTCCAGTTTTTTTGACCAGAATTTGGTAAATTTTTTGATATTTTATTAAATCCCGATCCCGAGTTTAAAATCCCGATCCCGCTCAACTCTAGTTTTTTCTGGTTTTTGAATTGGTTTTTCTTAATTTTTTTTATTCAACATTTTATTTTTTAGAGTCAACTTTTTACTCAATCGACAATAGTTCTACTCGTTTTCTTTAACATTTCATTGAGAACAAACTCTAATTTGAAAGGAAATAAATATAAAATAGAAAATTTTGTGTAATTTCTCATTTATCAATTCCATTCAGAATCAATCTTTATTATGACATCATACTATTTGCCTAACATTAATAAAAAAATAATATATAATAATTACAAACAATATTGCTTTCCAATCAATAAATACATTCCTGTTTGTCAAATAAAAATATTTTTTTATTGCTTTATTCAATTACAAATAAAAATTTATGAATAAATATTTGTCCAATGATAAAAGTTTAATAAAATTCATCCATCATATAACCCAGACTCCATCGACCTTTTTAACCGGCTTTTAGACCTTGTTTAGTATTTTGAATTGGTACTAATGACGGAATTTATTCAAAATTCAAAAAACCTAAATTAAAAACAAAGTTCATTAGATTTATTTTAGAAAATCAAGCTTCAAAAAATGCGTTTTACGATTTTCTTACAACTTTTATTCAATTTAATCCAATTCTCATCAACTAAACTCAGAAATTGCAATGGCAATTCTACGAAAAATATGCTTTTGTTTAGTGAATTTGAATCGGCCAAAAGTGATGATTATGAAACTTTGACAAGCCGAAAAATTTGGAAAAACGCTTTTGCCATCGATTCCAAGTCTTCTATTGGGAGAGTAATTTTTATTTATTTAATTTAAAAATTTCTAAACAAATAGTGTTAAGCGAAAGATTAACTTATGAAAACTTGTAGGGGACGATATGAGTGTCGGGGGTCGAGCTTCTTCCAGAGCTCATGTAGCTTGTTTATTCATTAATTTTAAGGAATTTTTAAAGTTAATTTAATTTTTTAAAATCAAGATTTATTGTGGTTATGTATCCGAAGAAAAAGTTTTGAAAAATTCGCATAAAATTGTTGAAAATTGTGTCGCCATCAAATTTGCTTACAATCATTTGCAAGAACAACGTATTAACAATGAAATTCGAATTTCGAATGCTTTTCAAGAAATTGAGGAAACAAAAAGGACACACATCATCGGGATGATCGATTAGTGAGTGAAGCAAACATTTTCCAAAAATTTTTTATTGAAATTAAATTTATTAAAGTATTAATTAAACATTCCAGTGGCACTAGTTCAAGCCGACCTTCGGAACACGAAAATTCGTATTCCGTACTTGTCACGGAACTTGGTCAAACAAATCTGCTTGATTATTTGACGACAAAAAGACAGAATGAAATGTATATGGACCGTACTGAAATAAATGAATTAATTACAGAAATGGCACAATCCTTGAAACAAATGCATCAAGGTTCAACATTAAATAATACGTTTTTTGAAAATATTTATTATTTTTATTATTATTAAACAAACATTTTTAGTGGCTGAGGTTCAACAAATACGTTTTTTGAAAATATTTATTATTTTTATTATTATTAAACAAACATTTTAGTGGCTGTGCATCTTGACTTTAAACCGCAAAATCTTGTTTATGTGCCAACCGGGCCGAATGCAACAAAATCAATTCTCAAATTAATTGATTTTGACAGGGCCGTAATGATTCCGAGAAATTGTGAAGTTTGCCATGAAATAGAGGAAGAAATCGTTGCGARAGATTTATTTTTTGAAATAAACAATTTATTGAACATCGGCAAATACAGTAGCCCGGAAACCTTTTTTGATAATAAAAAAGTTAGTTTTAATTTACAATAAATAATTAGACATTCAAATTCAAAAAAAAATTTGGAAAAAATTATTATAAATATTGCAAATAAATTTAAAGAATATATTTTAGTTGTCGGTGAAAACGGACATTTGGTCATTCGGAATTTCAGTTTATGAAGTAATTTTGTTGGCAAACAATGGATATATTAAAAAATTGGTAATCTTATTAACGAATTTATTATATTTACCTATAAAAGCCATACATTTATTTATACTTTAATAAATTGGAATTTTTTTAATATTTTTAGAATTTTAGGAAAACATTTCGAAAATATTGGATTTAATTGCAAGTCTTCATCGGGGCTTTTTAGTTGATGAAAAAGGTTCTAAAACGCAAGAAATTAATTATAATGACAACAATTGGCTACAAAACAACGCTGACTTTAAAGAGGCGCTAATAAAGATTTTAAAAGTTTGGAAGGATCGGCCAAAAATTGCACTTATAATTATGGTACAAAATGTTTTTACATTTATTATTTATATAAAACAATTTTTTATTATAACAGAAATTTAGCAATTTTATTTAAAGAAAATTAAAAAAATTCTTCAGAGTACACTTCAAGTCAATTCATTGGACAGAATTACAGCGATTGGAATTGTGGACTTTTTGAATGATCGCTGCAAGCCGGACATTGTTAAAGTTGAAGCCGCCGACAACCTGCAGATTTTTCCAAATCTCACACTTGGCAATTTAAATGAACAAATATTAGGCTTAAATCAAACAAAAAAATGTGCACCATGCATATATTTAACAGGCAAAAATAATTTGCAAGAATTGATCGGAAAAGTGATAAGTAAAATTGCAAAATTATTCAATGAACTCAATTCCAAAGACATTGAAAGTTGCGATACTAAAAATGTCAATTTTTGAATTGTATAGCTGCTCAAAATTGGCGTTTAGCATTATTCAGTCTTTATCATTGTTATGACTTGAATAAATATTGCAAGTTTGTTTTTAAATTTTTTTAACAAATATAATTTTCCAAAAACTTTCGGACCTCTCTATTTTTAAAAAGCTTCAAAAATTACCGTATTTAAAACAAATTAAGTCAAAAATGAAATGTTTCTCGGCGGAGCCTATCGGCACCGCCNGAAAAATTGCTTAACAAAAATTGGAAAACATCCGTAAAAATTTTTTTTTTTTCAAAAACGATATTAAAAATCGACTTTTCTTAATAAAAATATACTCCCAAAATCGGATACGTTGATTAAATATTTTAATTTAAAAATTTCTATATAATTTTTGCAGCTTGATTTATAAAATAAAAATCATTATGCTTTTTTATAATTTTAACGAAACGATGGAAAACATTCGTATTATATTAATTATCAAAGTTTCACCCGGCCCACGCAGGCTTCTTCTACTTATAAGCCAAACTCCTTAACTCTCAGGATTTTAATTACAGATTTAATTCTTTATATTAAGATAAATGGCTAAATACTAATTATTAAGTATTCACCAGCCAGCCACAATGAATTTTTTTAAAATTAGTTTTTGCAATCTAAGATTTATGAATAACTCTATACATTTGTAAACATTTAAAAGTTCTTCCCATTTCACTTAATTCATTTATAGGATGGTAATTTTGTAAATTATTTGCAGTTAGTAAAATTATTTTGTAAATAATCTATGTAGCCTTTTGATCCTGCTTTATGCAAATTCCAACCTCTGGTTAATATAAAGTTTCTTACTTTTTAATTACAATTATAAACATTAATTAATTAGCTTTAAATTGCAATTGGTGGGTTAAGTTTTTTGAATTTTTTAATAGGATTTGGAATACTGGATAAATCTTGTTGTTACATGAATTGGAATTGATATTAAAAAAATTTATTAAAATGATAAAACTTTATAACCGAAAACAAAATGATACAATAAATAGAATTTGGTTAAAATTGTGGTCTTGTCCAACCAACCCTATTAGAGCATCGAACTACACGAAAATCCGTTTCCGGTCCGAGTGCCGAAAATTTTTTATATGACTGAACCGGGCAAATTTGAAGAAAGTTATTGTGTTTCGACACTCGTAGGAAGTGGTGAAATCTAATAAAAATTTAACTCATTATTATAGACTAGTAGAGTCCGGCGGAGGATTTTGCAGGATCCGGTCCGCAATCCTGCACTTTTTGGGCTTTTGCTGGTTTGCAGAATTTGCATTATTAATACTGCAGAATCCTTGCAGCATTGCAGAATTTGCAGGATTAATACTGCAGGATCCTTGCAGGATTGCAGATTGCAGGATTAATACTGCAGGATCCTTGCAGGATTGCATAATTTGCAGGATTAATACTGCAGGATCCTTGCAGGATTGCAGAATTTGCAGGATTAATACTGCAGGATCCTTGCAGGATTGCAGAATTTGCAGGATTAATACTTCAGGATCCTTGCAGGATTGCAGAATTTGCAGGATTAATACTGCAGGATCCTTGCAGGGTTGCAGAATTTGCAGGATTAATACTTCAGGATCCGGTCCTCAGAAAATTTTGAATTCCAATCCTGCAACAGATCCGCAAATTTGATTTGCCGGTCTCTATTATAACCACATAACAATACCATATAAGCCCCATTGAAATATAACAAAAAATAAAAAAGAAATTGCGAGAAAAAAAAATAATTAATTTTTCGTTTCATCAACAAGGCCGGTATCGCAGTAGTTGAGTGCTTCCAAAATATGCAATTTTCTTGCCCCAACCTGTGCCGTAATATGTGCCGATCGTTTGTGCCGTTGCCCAACAAGTTTTTTCATATGAATATTTTTTTCTTCAAAAATAGCATCCATATCCGTTTGAAATTGGCATTTGCCTTTTAAAAAATCCATAATTCCTTTCGCTGTTGGTCGTTGTTGTGGGTTTATATTCAAACATGCCTTATAAATTTGCAGATTTTTTTTTTGTTTAAATTAAATTATTAAATTCTTTTCCATTTTTATAAAATTTGTCGTGTTTTAACTAGGGTCGCCGCCGAGGGGACGGGGACTGGGAAAGCCGGGGATCCCCGGCCATTTTCATCCCCGTCCCCGTTCCCCGGTTTGCCCATCCCCGAAAACGGGGATCCACGGTCCCATCCCCGCCGGGGATTGGGATGAAAATGCACCCCTAAAGATGGCCATCAGATCAGAAATTTTAATGATATATTGATTTACTGTTTGAATTTTGGTTGAGACGTGTTTTTTGGCAAAAGATTTCAATATTTTTAGATGAATCCTCCCAATTTGTTAATTTCATTTTTTTGAAGAATTTAGCAAACCGCCTTTTCGATATTTCGTTTTTTTGTTTGTTTTTCAATTTTACCTTGATTATTGCGTAGAATTGGGGGTAAATGTCGTGCATTTTGGCCAAATATTCCGCGCTTTGTTTGCGTGTCGCATTGCCCGTCGGCGAAATTGTATAATGTGAATGATTGATGGCAAGCACGGCGTTGTAAATGTTGTTCGCCTCACTGGACCGCTTTATCACGATTGGATCAATTTCGGGAAAATTTGGTGTCATCAACAAAAATTCGGCAAGCATCACGCCAACGGACCAAATGTCAGCTTTTGTGGAAATCTGAAACAAATTATTTAATACTTTTTTTACGATGTTTTTATAAATATAAATTGGACAAAAATGACGGATCAACAAAATTTGATTAAATGAGAAAATTTAAGTAAACTGTATCAAGAAAAATAAGACAATTTTTGAAAGAACGGAAATAGAGTTTTTTTGTAACAACAAAATTTAGATTTTTGTTGTTTAAATAGATGTAAAAAAATTTTACATTATTTTGGCACCTTGTGATGATTTTTTTTTGATTTTAGAATCCATTTTTTTATTTTACATAATTTTTAGCACCTTCTGAATTGGATTTTTTTATTTTAGAATCCATTTTTACAGAACAGAACGATTCTTAGAATCCCTTTTTTGCCATTACCGGAAAGATGTCCGGGCCGTGCTCGAGGCAAGCATTGTTTTGCTCCGGGCTGCTGTATCTGTCGTCACTCCACATGCCTTTGCGCAACCGGCACACATTGGCCACGGATGCCACTTCATTCGATTTTTCATTTGATGGGTCGATTATTTCACTGCCCCCAAAGTCAATGACCTTCAAAATTTCGTTCTTTTTTCGCCCAAAATTATCTTTTATTTCAACAAACAGCAAATTGTCAGGTTTCATATCCAAGTGAATTGCTTCTGAACACAAAAAAAGTAATATTATAATTTTAAAAAATATATATATTTTATAATTAAATCTAAGAAGTCCGTCGATTTTAATTTCGTTTAAAATCTAAGTATAACACAATTTGTTTTCATAATAAATTTTAAGTTGGTGTCCCATGTCTATCATTTTCAGACTCCGAAATACTGAATAAAATTTTAAAATACCGTAATAGGTGGGATAAAATGTCAAAATCACAGAATTATACAATATATCATCTAAAATGGAATCAAAATCCCCGGCATTATTGGTCAGCAACCCAAAGAGACCAACCAATAATCATGATAATATTGCTTAAAATTTCACAAAATCTCCTATTTTTTTCGAGAATTTGGTAGATTTTTTGTCTTAGATTAGCTCTATCTCCTCTCTCTGTTGTGCAAATAAAAACAACAACAACTTACTGCTATGCATTTCATCAACCGCTTCAAGCACTTGCCACAACAACTTTTTGATCTGTTCGTCAATGCTCGTTTTTGTGGAACCCCAATAAAGTTTCCACTGGTTTCGCATCAGCTGCAAGCGTTTCATCAGATCGTGTTTGCCCAACTCCAGGATGATGATAAGCCGATTTTTTTCATAATCTTTTATCCTTTAATATACCAAAATAACACACATTTTTTTTATTAAATTCATTGTTATTATAAAAAATTCGCGATTTATGGGGCAATCGAAAATGTAAATTTTGTTTTTTAATTGGTTTTTAATTTTCACAAGCTTTGGTCATTTAATATGCCAAAATAGGTAGCATTTTTTTAATTCAATTAAAATTTTGTTGTTATAAAAAATGCGCCATTTTTGGGTCAACCAAAAAATGTAATTGTTTGTGCTCTTTAATTGGTATTAATTATGTAATTACATGTCATGGAGATGCACAATGTGCGTAACGCTTGGCTTGCCCCTGAACATCATCAAAAAGTGTTCCTCCTTTTCAAACCCTTCAATCACTTCTTGCGGTGCCTTAGTAAAATTGAGCATAACCGACTTAATCGCCACACAGTTTGTGATTTGCTTTCCGTCCATGTCCACAGCGTCAATTGGACTTGCATGAAAAACCTGTTATTTATTTGTTTTTAAATTGGAAGTGTAAATAAATATTAAATTGATTTATTGTTTTAAATTGTAAGAAAAGTGCCAACAATTTTAAAGCAAATATTCATAAACAATGTTTTGAAAAACTGCTTTATCTCTTGGAAATTTGAAAAAGTTTATTCCAGAAACCATCAATTTGGCAAATTATAGTTGGTCAAAAGCCTAATTCGAGATTCTCTAAAACTCGGACACCAATTTACACATGATCTAACTGAAGTCTTTTTTTTTGTAAATTTTTAGATTAATTTCTTTTATTTTAATTAAAGTTTTTCTGGAACGTTTTTAAAAAAAACAAAAACATTTTTTTCCAATTTAACTTGTTATCATTTGTACCTTCATCTCAAACATAATTTAGACACGATCTGAGCTCAGGTCTTTTTTTTTAATAAAATTTTATATTATTTTTAATTTAACTTTGTTTTTTGTTACCTTAGACGTTGCGCCGCCACTAACCGGCTTTGGTAGAACATAAAACGAATTGAGACGTCCATTTTTGTTTTTCATTTTGAACAATTTCAGCTCACTCAAATAAAAATGACCACATTTATCTTTGAGGTGTCCAACTTCATCAAGGTTTGGAATGTTTTCTAAATCTAAAAATGATCCTTCTTGGTGATTTTTAATGACTTTGAAGGGATTCGCTGATTTCCTTAAAAATAAAAAATAAATGTAATGTGTATTATTTATTAATATTTAAATTTTCTTAATTCAAAGTTTTTTTTAAATTCTTGCCAATATGAAAATACCTTTTTTGTTGTTTGACCAAAGTGTCTCTTGTTTCGATGATTTCAGCCTCAAAATTGTTTCTCGGTGTGTATAAACGCTTTTTTGGGGCAGTGGCAGGTGTACGTGGCGCTTTATTGCTAGGGATTTTTGGCGTTTTCACAGCTGCTAACTGTAAAAGCTTGTTGATATTATTGAAATTATTTCTCTTTTTTTCATTGGATTTAGCTAAATTCAAAAATAAAGTACTTTTTATTAAACTTATAGTTTATTTAACATCCATCCTCGTTAAAATTTCCATAAGTGCTCATTAAGCTCCACCCCCCTTTTTTAGAGCTAAGGGTGTCAAAAATAAATCTAAAAACATCTTTTAGACTTATTTCGATATACAAATTCTGATATGGCCGAGTTTAAAATGTTGTATTACAGTTTTGAAATTTAAAGTTAAAAATAAAATCATTTTTACACCTTATAAAAAATATTTAAAAAATTAACGATTTATAATTTTGTTTAAAATGAATTTATTTCACTAATTTGTTTTACTTTAGGCAACATGGCGGGTGGCGGCGGAGCTTTTATTCTGGCTGATTTGCTTATGTCAACATCATCCAGCGGGTGCATAGGCAAAATCTTCACTACATGTTGTACTGAAGATGGGGTTTGGTACTCTTGTGCTTTGATGGCAACATTGACGCCGTGTGCAGATGCATGTTTGTTTGCAGCAACAACAACAATTGCTGCTGTGCGTGCACGTTTGTCGGCGGCGGCACCTGCTGCCGCGTGCACTGATTTGTTGACGGCATTTGCGGCAGCGTTTTGTGGTGCAGCATGCTCGGCTTTTGAATGTTTATTTACAGTAGTAGTAACCATATTCAATGGCGGCACACTTTTTGCATTTGCTTTTGGCAAAACGTTGTTGTTGCCAAAATTGTCAGAAAGCGTCAATTTGTTGTGCAAATTGACTGCATGCTCGTGCAGCGGTTGCCGGTTGACAACATTCGATGGTTGCAGCGGTTGTTTTTTGTTCAAAACATTGTTTCCGCCTCCTACATTTGCGTTGCGTGAAAGCCTTTTGATAAAATTTACTACACTGGCATTTTGATTGCCAGCAGAATCTACAGTATGCTGCTGGTGATGATATTCATCATTTTCGTCATGTACAGTATGCGTATGCTTGTTGTAAGCTGTCGCAGCAATATGTGGACTTTTTTTGGTGTTAAAATGAATTGGGGCGTCTTCTTTTTCGTTTTCGGCTTCTTCACTATCCATTTTTCTGAACTTCCAATTATTCGAATGCGTTTCAAAGAAATCACGAAAGTTGTCGCCATCATTTTGTTTGTTGATGTGTGTGTTCATTTCATGCGGATGTTGAATGGCTCCTCGACGTATTAAGGGCGGACCATCGAAGAATTTTGATGGACTGTCCCCATAAGCACAATTCATAAAAGCAGTCACCACAATTAACAATATTTTTATCATAATTGTTTTTAAATCTAAAAAGAAAATGTTTCTTTTGTGTTTAAGTGAATCTTTTCTTAATAAAACTATAAATAATAAAACAAAATTTTCACATATGTTGTGCTAACACTTTTAGTTGCTGGTTAACAGCAATTTCCGATTTATGTCCTCTGGACCATGAAGCAGTTGGAATTAGTTTTTCCAGCATTGTTACTTTGTAACAGATTTAAAATTGAAACAAATCCTTTTATTGATAAAATAAATATTTTTAAGTGATTCAGAGAAATCGGACTAGAGTTTGTCTTCCAATAAAACAACGGAAGGTAGGGGGATCTGGGGCCAATTAGAAAAAAATAAATTTGTTTAGAATCCGAGTTTTACCAAAACTGGATTGGACCATTGGGTGGTGGTATAATTTTTACATTTTATTAAAAATATTAGCAATGTTTAGATGTGAATGCTAATCTTCTGACATATACACTCATTTTTATTCTTCATCATTTTATTAATCAATATTGATTTTCGTATTCATAAATGATTGATTACGTATATTCTATGCAGAAGCACAAATTGTATTGGGAGGAAATTAATATTATCAAAATAATATTAGTCTCATTTCCTATCATTTGATAACGTAATTCAACCATTTTACAAATATGTATGACGCAAATTAAAAGTCTTATTTTGTTTGAACATAGTCGATTTGTAAAAACAGATTTATTACGTTGCATCATCATTTGGGTTCGCAGACTTGGAGAATTTTATTGCAACGGTCGTTTGAAACCAGGGATGTGCTCTGGTCGACTTTTTAAAAATCAGAAACCAGAAATCAGAATTCTGGTTGCATAAAAAAATCAGAAACCAGAAAACAGAATTCTGGTTGCATAAAAAAAAATCAGAAACCAGAAAACAGAATTCTGGTTCCCAAAACGACCAGAAATTCTGGTAAATCAGAAAACCAGAACAGAACAGAGCACATCCCTGTTTGAAACTACAGATGTATAACAATTAGCACCGTTTCAATGGGAAAACCGGCACTAAATTCAGTCCCAGAAAAGTCATTTCAGTACTGGTGCCCGTTCCGGCTTACCCTAGTTTCAATAAGGTAGTACGAAACCGGGACCAGTACTGATATGGCCCCCTTGAGGCTAAATTTATTCCCAATTTTTCTAAAACGCGTTAAGTAAATGGTCCCGGTTTTTCAAATCTTTATTTTTGTCCCTAGTCCCGTTTTTTTGACCGGGACTAAACGGATGCTACGTATTTTTTTGTTGTTTAATCCCAATACAATTTGTTCGTGGAAAAACAAAAATCCATATTGATTAACAAAATAATGAAGAATAAACTGATTTATAGGCGAAGCATTCACATTAAATCTAGGTAATATTTTAAATAAAATTGTAAAAAATTAGTCCATAACCCAATAGTCCAACTCGCAGTTATTCATTTTTAATTCAATCAGCATTTTTTCGTAAACCATAATTCATTAATGAGTTTATGTATATATTTTAAATTACAAATATTGAGAAGAAATACCCAAACTTAAAACAGATTTTGGCAATTAATTGATCATGTTTCAATTACTTTTGAAAAGCAAAATATTCATTTGCATAATAATTTGGCTTACTTTGAATGGACAAAAAAGCAATGCAATAAAATGCCAAAAAGGTTTAGAAAAAAGTTTAATTATTTAAAATTAAATATTAAAATTGAAAATTCAGATCCGATTGCAACGGCTAATGATTTGCTTGACTCGGCTCAAAAAGCTTTTTTTGCTTTTGATCGCCAACTCTCTGATGAATGGTTGCAAAAGTATATTCATGGCGTTTTGTGCTGCGAAACATTAGAAATTAAATTTAAAAAGAATAATTTAATTTTGGAAAAGAATTTTTTCAATGCCTTAAAAATGCGAAACGATTTTTGTTTGGAATTGAGCAAAGGAAAAAGCATTGAAAAGGCGGCGGAAAAGATTGGAAATATGGCCATAAAATTGGTTAATGAATTGGCGGATGATAAAAATATAAAGAAAAATATTCAAAAATCGCTGAAAGCAAATAAAAATAGTTTGAAAACAAATGTAAATGTATTGAAAACTGAATTATTCAAAAAGTTTTCAAATGAAAATATGGAAAAAATCACATCACATTTTTATTTGGGACTCAACGAATTTTTTAATTCACTGAAAGGTTTTGCATTTCGTTTTAAATTTTCCTGCCTATTTATTTGTTATTTTTAGCTTCAAAAGAGGGAAATTTTGGCAAAAATAAAGCCATGTCATCCGTTTATGGGCATCGGCAAAAACGTGAAAATTCCCGAGTAAATGATGTGAGAAGGATAAAATGTGTAGTTCTTATTATTGTCACAATTTTTCTTGCTTTTTGCATTCGGATTATTATTCTTACCATACATTATGCAAATTTAACTTACTGGTACGTCCTTAGCATCTTTGTTGGATTATTTTTACTTTGGACAACCCAAATCAAAGCAGAATGCTCGAGCTTCTTCAACACAAATACACCATTTTCACTTCAAAATTTGGAAAGTTCTAAGATAGCAGAACTAAAATTGTGCATTCATTATGAAATAGAAAATTCAATTCGCAAAATCAAAGTCAATTTGAAATATTCAAACGATGGCACTCGCAGCGATTTAAAAAACGGTGAAAATTTTGAAGTCAAAGTTAACGGTGAATTAGAACAACATTCGTTTGACTTCGATGTATTTGTCGAGACGGACAACAATTGGTTAATCATCATATCCATCAATGTGTTGCTCTTCAAACCAAACTTTTCGAGGCGATATTTAATCAATTTGGGCAGTTTTGCGCCTCAGGGGCTTTGGTGGAATCGGCGGATTTTCATCGAATCGAAAAAAGATTCGGGCAATTATCACGCATTTTTATACGCTCATTTAGAAAATGAAAATTCGGAAATTCAAAAAGAATTTTTGGGCTATGCGACGCTTGCCAAAATAAATGATGAAAATGCATCAAATTCGGTAAAAACATAAATTAAATTTTTCAAATAATTTCTACAACTTTTAGTTATCGGAATATCGACTCTCAATACCAATAAATTTGACTCGTTTTTTTAACAAAAAAATTATTTTTATTGAATTAAACATTTATCAATACGAAGAGGTTTTTAAAGTTTATTTGTAATTTCGAATTGTGCGATTGCTTATGAAATTAAAAATGAATATATTTCAGAGCAAATATTCATTGGATACACTCAAAATTGAAAATGAAACTAATGATATGTGCATAATATGCTTAGAACCAATAATTGAGAGTCAATTCATTATAAAATTGCATGGAGAAAATGGCGACAAATCCGCGGTAAATATAATATAAATATTTTTAATATATACGTTAAATTTTAACGAATTTTAGCATAAATTTCATAAAGACTGCGTCAAATCATGGTTTGTTAGAATTTTTATAAACAATAGTTACATTTTTAGGTTTGATAATTGCATTGGGAAGCTTCGCTGTCCATTTTGCAACCAAACACTAAAAAGCGTGATGGTAAAAAGATTAAACAATTTACTATAAAAATAATTAATAAATGTATGTCTCAAAGAGCTAGTTTTATGCTCCCATTTAAGACTGTACTGGTCCCGACACGATTCGAACGCGTGCCCGATTCTTTTTCAAATTTGTATTTCAATTCAATTTCCGAATTGTTCCAAATTTCAAATGGATCAAATGCTGACGACACATTTAAACGGAGGCAAGGGGAATTTGGAATCAAATACATCATAACAAAGTTGGAAGAAAAAGAAGAGCTATTGAGGAAATTGCTTGAAGAAATTGATTTCCAACACAATACTGTTCAACTTTCGGATGAAAAATTTGTTGAAATTAGAGGCGAAGAATTATTTGAAAATCCAATTGTTGAATATATCCGGAAAGGGCTTCAAAATTTTTTGATAAATCGACAAAATTCGGAAGCAAATATTATGAAGGCCCAAAATGCTTTATCGATCATCTTTTCATTTAAATATGCTCCCCAAGCTTCTGGTAATTTATTGCTTGAAAATATGCAAAGCATAGAAGAAGAAAATAATGATGCTACGCTAACATTGCAAGAAAAAAAAGAAAACAAAAAATAGGAAACCTTTTCAGTTATTTTTATAACTATCATTTTCATCATTTATTTACCTTTAAAAAGAGACATGATTTGTGACAAATTTTCTGTATAATTTTTTATCACTTGGATTTATTAAATTGGTAACTTTATTAAGCTTAAAATGGGCCAATATTTAACAAATAATTCAAATGGTCGTCTCATACGCCTGTTGCCGGTTAAGGATAATTTTGGAAAAATAATCCCTTCATTTATTTACCTTTAAAAATTACATGATTTATGACACTTTTAAATGCCTGGTCTCGACCAAAATTTGGGTCCAAATATTGTTTGGTTTGGTTAATGTCTCTCAGATACTGATCCTCAGATTTAGATTGACCCACGGATCCGGATTAGACAATTTTTTGAAATTTGAGAATAATCAAAGCAATGGCACTGATTGAGCATGCTTAAATCATTGCAAAAATGCGCCCTTTGGATGCCCTATCTAAGGGTACCCGTCCCCTCTTAAGGGTGTTTGCCCGCTTCCAAATAAATGCAAAAAAAAATTCTTATGAAATTCCAAATGCCCMTCTAGTAATACCACTCCGTGATTTACAAAGACCCTTTTTCAACAGAATTATAATCAACATATAATGAGGTAAAACGTTCCAAAATGAGCGAATTTTTCATGTCAACCAATACCGTTTGTCGTGGCAAGCAATATGCGTTTGAGCAAATCTTTACTTGCAATGTCAAAACTTTTMCAAACACCCAATCAATCGAGAATTTATAAGCATCTTGGATGGGATAGCAACAGTCTCTTCATCATTTCCACGCCCACGAGGAGGACATCGACGAATGGGGCCTGACCGCCCGCAGCACGGCCAGACCCTCGAGCTTTATCGATAATCTCTTCATTCAAATATGGTCCCCAACGGCAATTACTAAATTGGAGACCCAGGGTCTACCGTATATACTCTTTTAATTCCACCCCTTCTAATAACGCCACCACCTCTAATAATGTCGCCCCCATTCACATTACAAATCCAGATTTATCATTTTTTTTCACTGGGTAAAATTTGATGAGATGTAACGGGGAAAAACTATGAGTGTGTTTCAAGGGTGTACCCAGGAATTTTTTTCGGGGAGGAGCTAAAAGTCGATTTTTAGGGGTGCATTTTTGGAGTTTATTGCATTTTTCTTAAGGAATCTTTTCGAAAATGTTGGATTTTAGGGGTGTATTTGGGTTTTATTACATTTTCCTTAAAGAATTTTTACATAAGAAAATTTTCTCCAAAATCAATTTGGGGTTCAAATTTTGTGTTTTTTGATGGAATTTGCTAAGAAAATTGGTTCAAAAACTACAAATTTTGCAAAACAAAAGGGTCATTTTATGGTTTTTTCTCAAAAAAATTTTTCGACAGCTGAAGTATAGAAAAAGTGAAGAATTTTCGGGATAGCTGAACATATCGCCAAACAGTTTGAAAATTAATGTCGCCACCTCTAATAATGCCACCACCTCTAATAATGTCGCCCTTTCTGAGGAGGTTGAAAATAATGTCGCCGGTGGAATTAAAAGAGTAGATACCATGATCGCGCGATCGTGATCGCGCGATCGTGATCGCAAATATCGCGTTTTTTGGGCAGATCACCGATCGCAGATCGCCGTTCGCATTAAAAAATTTGAGATCGCCGATCGCAGATCGCCGTTCGCATTATAAAATTTGAGATCGCCGATCGCAGATCGCCGATCGCATTTCATGCAAGATCGCGCGATATTACACCCCTAACGATTGGATTTTTAATTTAAAAATAAAGTCAGAATGCCATAAAAAAAAAAATTGGCGAACTACAAGAACACTCTAAAAATTTTCTCCAAAACCAATTTTTGGGGTAAAATTTTGTTTTACCCTAAACCGGAGCCGTATGTAGACTTGGATTTTGTTATAGGTGGATCCGACGGCGCCAATAGGCGCTGTCGGGAAATTTTTTTACTAATTTTTAACATCTTTGTTAAGAAAAATTGCCGAAAAGATTTCGAAAATTTGCGATTTTCTAATTTTTCAAATGCAAATTTTTTTTTTTGCGAATTCTCCTTTACAGGGTGGGAGGGGGAGTGGGGTCGGCGGTGCCAAAGGCTCCGTCGGAAAATTTTTAGAAATTTTAATTAATCATGTTAAAGAAAATGAACAAAAAATATCTGGAAAACATAGTAGTAAATAGAAAGAATCAAATGTCTGTTTTGAAAGGGTGTACCCTCCCTCATTCTTAAAAAACTTCAAAAAACACGGCCATTTTTTAAAGTTTTGATTGCAATTCTTTTAACAAAAACATCAAAATTTTCTTGGCGGCGCCTATCGGGGCACCGCCAATCCCCCCTCCCCCGGCCTTCAAGAAAATAAACGAAATTTCATTTCTATTTCGGCAATTTCCAGAAAAACCCCGATTTCCGGACTAACCGGATTTGATCATGATCATAAACTTATTAAAATATGCACCAGAGGAGATGGGTGAAGGCGAGGATGTTTCACCTGCATATTTTTTTCCTGATTGTCTCGCTCGGACACCGCACCAGAATTGTTCCTATTTTTTTGCGGCTTTTTGGAATTCCAACAAAAAAAAATTTCGGTTAAATGATCGCGATRGCGTGATGGTGATCGCAATTATCGCCTTTTTGGGGCAGTTTCGCCGATCGCGGATCGCCGTTCGCATTAAAAAATTTGAGATCGCCGATCGTGGATCGTCGATCGCATTAAAAAATTTGAAATCGCCGATCGCTGATCGTCGATCGCATTAAAAAATTTGAGATCGCCGATCACCATCCCTGGTATATACGGTATATCGATTACAATTTCTTTTCATTTTGGTTATTCAGGCATGACGTTGGCCGAAGTCTTCGATATTTTGTGTCAGTGAAAAGTACGATTTTGAATACACTAGGACAGCGAGGAAGTGCGACAAAAATTTGATAATGTTTTCCACACGATATTGCAAATGCGAATAGACGTCCTCCAGGTACGGGAATTATAAAAATCATCTCAAAGACGGTTTGCTAAGAAATTTGGTCCAAAAACTGCAGAATTAAAATTGAATTTTATCAAGATACACCATAATAAAATTATTTCCATTTCTGTAACTCAATTCACATAAATTTTTCGAAAAAAGCCATCCAAACATATAACATTAGGTTTTTCTTTTTGTATTCATTCTTATGAAGCTGTTGAGTTAGGCTCCGTTGAACTTGAATCCGGAATGCCAGGATTTGATGAGGTTGGATCAGCAGGAGATGAACTTGGTTCCGAAGATGCGATTGTCGATGTATTGTCGTCATCACATTCATTCGATTCATCATTTTCAGATGATTTGAAAGTTTTTTGGCGATTCACACGCCACGGAAATTGCCAACCAGCCGGAAACTTCCAAAATTCAAATCCCTTCGGGGGCTTTCCAAATTCGGTAGAATTTACAGAAGAACGGTTGAACATGTTGGATAAAGCATTTTGGAATTCGTTCAACTTTCCGATTGATCGTCCTTCAACCACCAGGCAAAGAATGAAGGTGACGAAAATGGCCAGAATTAAATTTTTCATTTTTTAAAAAATTATTTTGTGGATTAAATACTATTGAAATATGTGTGATTTGTTAAATTCTGGTGCCTTTTATATAAAATAAGCATAAGAGTTTTAAAATAAATTTGATAAAAACGTTTGTTTGAACAGATTTATCATTTTCAACTGAACGCATTTAATAAAATTTGTTCAAATGTCATAATTAATATTCAGCTCATGAATTTTTGAAATGATTTCATTACGTCATTTATTATTTCAAACAATAAATTTTTCTCTGTTTACACAGCAAAATTTATTTCACAAAATAATATCACGATTTTGTTATTTATTGGAAGAGTTTTTTTAAACAAAATTCATAAAAAATTATATGAATTAACAAAAGTAAATTTAGCGATGAATCATTAAATTCATAAAAAAAAAATTGATTGTTGTTTTAAACTTCTTTTTTGATTTGATTCGAAAAAATTTTTGGATTTAAAGAAGAAGTTAAGCTAAAAGAATGATCGAGACAAAGCAGTACAATGTGAACATCAATCGTCTGAGAAAACCAAATTCCTGCTCCAACGGAGTACAGCGTTGCTTGAAGTCCGAATGATGGCTTTGCAAATGCTACCGATAACGGGCACGGATTTCATGATGAATCAGTAATGATTCCTGTGGTCAGGGTTGCCATGTCCAAAACCCAAAAATGTGGCACTCGAGTTCAAAAACGTGGAAAAAACGTGGCAAAAATTTTCAAAAACGTGGCCAAAAAGGTGGCGATTTTTTAAGCCTTTAATTTAATCTAAAATTGTTCGAACAATCATTAACTAGCATATTTATTAACACTTTTCACCATCTTGAGCAAATTTGGCTGAGATAGGAAGTAATTATGGGCTTGTGGGCAAGTCAAATTGGAATTGAACTTGAAAATTTTTTCCGGGGGCGGGGGCAGTTGGGGAAAAATTTATTTTTAAAAGGTGAGTTTTACCCTTTTTATTGCATTTTTGTTAAGGAATTTTAAAGATGCAATTTTTTTGAAAATTCTGTTTAACGGGGGGGGGGGGTCGGCGGTGCCGATAGGCGCCGCCGAGAAATCTTTGAAGTTTTGACTCAATTTTGTTAAGAGTTTTGCCACTAAAATTTAAAAAAACGGTAATTTTTTGAAGTTTTTTAAGAATGGGAGAGAGAGGTCCGGCGAAATTTTTTTTGAAGATTTTACAAGATTTATTAAGAAAATTGGTCCAAATATTGGCGGAATGTTTACTAATTTTTAAAATATTTACATTAAATTGGGATTAAATGGTAAAAAATTGAATTCGAGGCAAAAACGTGGCACTCAACCCCAAAACGGGGCCAAACGTGGCAGTGTCAACTCCAGAAAAATCGTTTAACTATTTTCCAATTATCATTAAACTTTAAAATTGATTTTTTAGGATTTCCGACAATTAATAAATTATTAAAAATGTCCTTAATGCAATTGTAACGAAACTTTAAACCTTTGAAATCGTTTACCTTTTCGAATTATCAATTAAACTTTAAAATTGATTTTTAAAGATCTCCGACAATTAACAAATGATTAAATTTATTAAAAATGTCCTTAATACAATTTTAACGAAAACTTTTAAACCTTTGTTAAAAAACCGAAATCAACTCAAGACACATCTGTTACCTATTTTCCAATTATTTGTATCTTTTAATATTTTAAATTAAATAAGCAATTWAAATGCGACTAATTTTGTTTATTATCCAAATTTTGGCCGTACTTCCGATTACCCTTGGTTGGGTGAGTGAAAATCGGCAAATTGAGGAACACATTTTGCGTAACTATGACCGAAGGCACAGGTTTTTTCAACAAAAATAGGGAATTTTTACTTTTTGAAATAATCGAAAATTTTGAGGCCGGTTAAACAGGAGTCTACGGTCACGCAAGTTTAAATGTTTCTGACCGTTAACCACATTGAAAAAGTGGTGGGTGAGAAAGAGACAATTTTTGATAAATTTAAATTCAATATTTAAAATGGTAATAATTTCAAATAGGGTGGCAGCAGGGATGGGTATCGAGCCAAAGAAGGCGATCAGCGATATGCGATAAGAGATATCGATTTTCTAATGCGATAGAGATATGCACAAAAAAGGCGATAAATGCGACATATATCGAGTGATAGCGATAGCGATACCCATCCCTGGTTGGCACCCCGAACCCCCAAAAAATTTGTCGACATTTTTAGTGCCCGAACCCCAAAAAAGCGCAACCCCGACGTTGGGGGGGGGGGAAAGGGTGTCAAAAAAGTTTTAAAATTTGAATAGAGTAAAGCTGTGGGGGGTCCATCCGAGGGAGGAGGCTTGGGAGGGGCTTGTCGGGTTGGAGAGAAGATGGAGTTGGTCATGAGGACCGGGCCCTGGTGTCCCTCAACTCTCCCCAATTCCAACGAGTCCGGATCAAACTGTTGCTTCCGTTGCCCTTTCCATCCCGTCGTTTAAATCCAAAACTCCTTCCCTTCCTTTTCTCTCTGTCGTTTGCTGCTCTCTGCCTGGCGTCTTGTTGGGCGCTGAACTGCTCGAGGTCGTCAGCTGCCCTATCGTTGCGGGGCTTCTCCACTAGAGGAGATGCGCTTGCCGGGGCGATTTGCCTTCCTGAACGTTCAGCGGGACGTGACCGCTGTGGTGAGCTCGGGTGATTGTTGTCTCTCCCGTTTCTCGGAGTTCCGTCGTCCAACCGCTCCGCTTCTTCCGTGAACTTGTCGACCGTCGTCCGGGCTGGCGTTGGGGACCGGTTTTCGTCGTTCCGCTTTCGTTGGGAGGGTGAGTGCTGCTCGTCGTCGATGGAGTCTCCGGGACACTCACTCAGGCAAGTTTGGGGTACTGGACGGTCTTCTCCGCTCGGTCTTTTCTTTTTTTTGAAAGTTTGATTTGGCCCCGGGAGGAAGTGTGAGACTGGTGATTGAGAAATGAGCTAAACATGAAAGTAAGTGGGGAAAAG
>MEIZ01000034.1:53072-74513 GCA_001723225.1 Globodera ellingtonae | reverse complement strand
GGGTTCTACGACAAATTTCGTTAAGATCAACTCGAATACTTAGTGTGAGATTATAGACGGTAAATAATGGATAAAGTGGTGTAGATTGAATACACATCAATCTAACGCCTCAAATTGTCGGGTTGGTTTGGGCATCGGGATCGTGGGCTTCAGGGAGCAATCAATTATAATACAAAAAAATCAATTAAGGAAATATGTCGCGCCTTGATTCCATATGCACGAGCATTGCTTTTACAAATTCGGCAATTGGATCTTTATTGCGAAAATGATATTTTGCAAGGGATCGTTAAGGTGGAAGAAATGAGAACTAAGCTTCTTTTCGGTAAGGGGCGAAATTTGAAGAAGAATTTACGCGGAGTCTGCTCTGCCGATTTGATTGGACATGAACTGGAACCCTTGGATTAGTGGAAAATAATCGAAGGAAGCTTCCCCATGCTTGCCACAATTGCAAAGCCATACCTCACAGCCCCATCAATAACAATTGAAAGTGAGCTATTGCCCGGGACGTATACGACTACAGACGTTCGAGTTTAAAATCCGAACACGCAGAACTATTGATTTTCCTGTATAAATCGATTACATTCAATTCTATTAATATTTGTCAAGTTTATGTTGTTATTCTTTGTAACATGGAATTTACCGTAAAGTGCTTTCAAAAAAAGCGGGGAAAATGCGGGATTCCTGTACGCACTTTTTGAAATTCGCATCCAGCTCCTGCAATTTTGATTTACCGGGCTCTAGTTTGCATTTGCACAACAAAATATTGGATTTGGTAGCATCAGCGAATTTTGAAAATTTGAGGTTTTACAATTGTTGATTAGGGKAAATTTAGGGTGTTTCAACTAAGGTTTATGATTATTCTTCAATTTTATCTCCAATAAAAGTATTTTGATACATTCGTAAAATTTGACGCCATAWCTGATTTCTTTATTTTACGCCAGGCAAATTGTTTTATGTTCATTTTGATATTTGTTATGCAAAGGCGCCTGTTGCCGATTAGTCATAATTTGAACGAAAACCCGTTTATTTCAGTTGGGCCTGGTGCTGTCTTCGGGTTAAATGCTAAACCCTGGTTAACGGGCCTAAACGCGGGTTAACGATAGAGGATCGGGGTGCTCGTCTTTGGGTTCTTAGCCCGGGTTAACGCTTAACCCGGGTTAAGTAGAGAATACCCGGGTTAACAAGCATTAACCCGGGTTTCTTGCTCCTGATTAACGTCCATTTTTGTACAAAATTCTTACCAAATTTGTGGTTATCTTGTTTGGTTAATACATTCTCTAATGCCTGATCCTCAGAATTGGAAGGTATGTAACGAATATCAGAAGCAATATTTTGTGTTATCTATCACCTATAGGTTCAAACAACCATTTCAATAAAAATCGCCCCAAAAAATCTTACAATGGGTGTATCCTAACCTCGACCCCGAATCAGGGATAAGGTTRGGGAGTCGGGTTTTGCGGGGTTTGAAGTGTCGCGGAAAATCCCGGGCCTAAATTTTCGGCCCAATAATTTTTTGTTTCTGCGTGAATATACGTGTAAAATCAATCATCTATGAAAACAAACCAGAAGGATTAATAATATGAATAATCTATTTCCTCCCTATACAATTATTGTTTTTGCGTGGTATATACGTTTAATTATTATCTATGAAAACAACCATAATGATTAATAAGATGTATTTCCTCCCTATACAATTAATTGTTTTGCGTGGAATATACGTGTAAAATCAATCATCTATGAAATGAACCATATAGATTAATAAAATAATGAAGAAATAAATGAGTGTAGAAAAGATTTACATTCACATTTAATCATAGCTAATATTTTAATAAAACTATAAAATGTAAAAAATTATTCCATCACTCAATGGTAACTTCAACTTAGGTTGGTAAAACTCGGATTAAAACAAATTTTTAAAAAAAAGTCAATTTAAATTTTATTTGTATGATGTTTGCGAAAACCATGCATATTTTATGTTTTAAATATTGAGAGAAACTTRCAAAATATAGCCTTATTCTGTTATACTTAATGATTGCATTTATTTGTTATTATTATTAATTACTATTACCTTACAAATTAGGCAATTAATTGACCATGTTTCAATTACTTTTGAAAAGCCAAATATTCATTTGCTTAATAAGTTCGCTAACTTTGAATGGACAAAAAAGCAATGCAATAAAATGCCAAAAAGGTTTAGAAAAAAATTAAATTATTTAAAATTAAATATTAAAATTAAAATTCAGATCCAATTGCAACGGCAAATGATTTGCTTGAGTCGGCTCAAAAAGCTTTTTTTGCTTCTGATCGCCAACTCTCTGATGAATGGTTGCAAAAGTATATTAATGGCGTTTTGTGCTGCGAAACATTTGAAATTAAATTTAAAAATAATAATTTAATTTTGGAAAAGAATTTTTTCAATGTCTTAAAAATGCGAAACGATTTTTGTTTGGAATTAAGCAAAGGAAAAAGCATTGAAAAGGCGGCGGAAAAGATTGAAAATATGGCCATAAAATTGGTTAAAGAATTGGCGGATGATAAAAATATAAAGAAAAATATTCAAAAATTGCTGGAAACAAATCAAAATAGTTTGAAATTAGAAGAAATAGACGCGAAGGTGCTGAAAACAGAATTATTCAAAAAGTTTTCAAATGAAAATATGGAAAAAATCACTTCACTTTTTTATTTGAAACTTAACCAATTTTTTACGTCCATGAAAGGTTTTACATTTTTCTTTTTAATATTCCTGTTTTATTTTTTGTTATTTTTAGCTTCAAAAGAGAGAAATTTTAGCAAAAATGAAGCTTTGTCATCCGTTGATGGGCGCAGACGAAAACGTGCCAATTCCCGAGAAAAGGATGTGAGAAAGACAAAATGTGCAATTCTTGTCATTGGCACAATTTTTCTATCTGTTTTCGTTTTGTGCCTTATAACGGCCTTGCAAGATGCAAATATAACTTGCTGGTACATCGTCGTCATCTATTTTGTATTATTTATAATCGTGGTACCCTATATCAACAAAGAATGCTCGTACCCTGAACTAAAATTGTGCATTCGCTATGAAATGGCAAATCCGGCTCGCCAAAACAAAGTCAATTTAATCTATTCGGAAGGAAGTCTCCGCGATTTAAAAAACGGTGAAAATTTTGAAGTCAAAGTTAACGGTGAATTAGACCGGCATTTGTTTGACTTCAATGTATTTGTCGAGACGGAGAACAATCGATCAATGATCATATCCATCCAAGTGTTTCTATACAAACCAGACTTTTCGAGGCGATATTTGATCAATTTGGGCAGTTTGGCGCCTCAGGGGCTTTGGTGGAATCGGCGGATTTTCATCGAAACGGAAAAAGATTCGGGCAATTATCACGCATTTTTATATGCACACTTAGACAAAGAAAATTCGGAAATTAAAAAAGAATTTTTGGGCTATGCGACGCTCGCCAAAATAAATGATGAAAATGCATCAAATTCGGTAAAAACTTAAATTAAATTTTTAAAATAATTTCAACAACTTTTAGTTATTGGAATATCGACTCTCAATACCAATAAATTTGACTCCTTTTTTTCGCAACAAAATTATTTTTATTGAATTAAACATTTATCAATACGAAGAGGTTTTTAAGTTTATTTGTAATTTCAAAATTAAAAATTGAATAAATTTRAGAGTAAATATTCATTGGATACACTCAAAATTACTAATGAAACAAAAGATATGTGCATAATATGCTTAGAACCAATAATTGAGAGTCAATTCATTATAAAATTGCATGGAGAAAATGGCGACAAATCCGCGGTAAATATAACATTAATATTTTAATAATTATACGACGTTAAATTATACGAATTTTAGCATATATTTCATAAAGACTGCGTCAAAAAATGGTTTGTATGCATCATTTTTCATTTTTTTTAAATATTTACATTTTTTAGGTTTGATAATTGCGTTGGGAAGCTTCGCTGTCCATTTTGCAACCAAAAACTAAAAAGTCTTATGGTAAATAAAGATTAAAAATAATTTAAATAAAATAAAAAAAGAAATAAATCCCAAACCGTCTAATTTTATGCGCACATTTAAGAAGGTACGGCTCCCGCCGCGATTCGAACGCGTGTCGGATTCTTTTTTAAATTTTTATTTCAATTCGATTTCCAAATTGTTGCAAATTTCAAATGGWTRAAATGCTGACGACGCATTTAAACGGAGACAAGCGGAATTTGGAATCAAATACATCATKAAATATTGGAAASAAAAAGAAGAYAAAGTTAGGGAATTGCTTGAAGAAATTGATTTCCAACACAATAKTGTTCAACTTTCGGATGAAAAATTTGTTGAAATTAGAGGCGAAGAATTATTTGAAAATCCAATTGTTGAATATATCCGGAAATGGCTTGAAAATTTTTTGCTAAATCGACAAAATTCAGAAGCAAATATTGTGAAGGCCCAAAAAGCTTTATCGATAATCTCTTCATTCAAATATGGTCCCCAAGCTTCTGGTAATTTATTGCTTGAACATATACAAAACATAGAAGAAGAAAATAATGATGCTACGCTAACATCACAAGAAAAAAAAGAAAACAAAAAATAGGAAATCTTTTCAGTTATTTTTATAACTATCATTTTCAGCATTTTTAAATGGTTTATTATTTACCTTTAAAAAGAGACATGATTTGTGGCAATTTTTCTGCATAAATTTTATCATTTGGATTTATTAAATTGATAACTTTATAAGCTTAAAATGGGGCCGACATTTCCAAATGGTCGTCTCTTKATGGGAAAAGCTCTCGAACCCCAATCATTTGAATTAGAAATAAAAAATAATATTAAATGCCTGGAATTATTTTGAAAAACATATTATTTTAAATAAGAAACGATTTCGCTTGTAAGTATTTAACTAGAAAAATGCTCGAGARATTATACTTTCTTTCAATATAAAATTGACTCTGATTAATGGCCCGTACAATAAATACCAACTTTCTGTACAAAACTCTCGACAAATTCTTTAAGAAAAATTGCCATAAAATTGCCATATTTTCTGGACGGTGATCTGAGCGCCCTGATTAGGAAGGGGAGGGTCCACCCCACCGGTCAATCTTTTTGAAGGGTTACCGATGTTTCATATGTCCTTTTTTCAGAAAAATTTGTTTGGAGCCCTAGTTTACAATTCACATTAGCCAAAATAAATGTTTTTCAGATTTATTTTTAATATTTTAACGAAATTTGTTTAAAAAATTGGTTCAAAATTTACGAATTTGAAAATCAACAGGGTCCCTCTGATAATTTGACAAAAAACCGGTTTCGGTTTTCGTTTAACCGGGTGTCGGCCAAAAACCGAAACCGAAAACCGGGGGTCGCAAAACCGGCCTAAACGAAAACCGGGGGTACCGGTTTAAATCCGACCGTGAACAACCCTAGTTTTTTGGTTAATGTCTCTCAGATCCTGATTCTCAGATTTAGATTGAACAACAGATCCGGAATTAGACAATTTTTTGAAATTTGAGAATAATCAAAGCCATGGTACTGATTGAACATGAATAATAAAATCATTGCAAAAATGCAATGGAAATGCGTTTGTCCATCACATCTTCAACCATTTCTCGCACAAATTCCTTCCTTCTGTCGAAAACGATGTGAATGCTTTTTGCAAATTCATTGATACCCAATTGCTCCAATATTTTCTGAAATTTTGAATCAAATTATTTTCTAGAATATACAATCACTGGCAGTGATTTTACACAAAAATGGTGCCCAATAAGCCAGCAAGAACACAATGAAAAGTCGATCAGTAAATGTTTGGCAGCCATTCGCTCCAATTGGAGACGTTCAATCGTGTCGCCGTTCAGCAGTTGTACATCAATGAGCATAAACTGACGGAATGGGAAACTCGGGATCGGAATCTCGGGATCGGGATGGGGGACTGAACCACACCCAACCCAAACTTAAACTGTATCCATTACTCACCACTACACCACACCCAAACTGCTCCGCTGCTCAAAAATCCCATCTTTAGGGGTGCATTTTTATCCAGGTTAATCCCTACCCTACCGGGATAGGATTTTGACTTTCTAAAACCGGGCCGGGATCGGGATTAAGACTTTTTAAAAACCGGGACTGGGATTGGGATTCCAATAACCGGGATAATCCCGTCCGATCCCGACCTGGGTCCCGATCCCTGCCAACTTTAATATAAACCGACAATTTCAGCCCGAAAAAGGACAATACAGTCTTAATCCCGTGTCCCAGTCTACTCTAAGGCTGACCACCACGCAATATTACATCAATTTCAAAATGTTCAATAAGCTGGTCATATGTGATGTGTAGATGTCTTTGTTTGCGTTTGAAAACGACGGAATTCCCATCCCGAAAAGGGATCATTGTAAATTCGATGGTGGTCAATGTGTCACTGCTGTCTAAAATAATGTAAAAATGTTTTAAATTTTTGTATTTATATATAAATAATATAATATAAGTTATTTGTACGATTAATTCGTCGGCCTTTGAGCACGTCACGCCATTGACCACAACGGACCATTACCAATGGCACATTTTGACGAGGAAGGAATTGAGAATTATCGGCACAAATTGTGTTCAAACGTCGGCAAACTCGCTTTAGACGACAAATGTCCTTGAAAATGGAATGGATAAATAAGTGGAATGAAGCTTAAATCCCAGACCCGGTTTAATCCCGGGTCAAAAATAGCTTTTGATATAAAATAAAATCTTTAATTCATTTTGCACCAGTTGAGATCAAAAATCTTGCATATTGAAACTAGAGATCGGACTAGAGATCGGACGACTAAAATTAGATTTTGAGATTCAAGATGTTTCGACATTTTCAAGGGATTTTTTAGTGATCTCGATCGAAAATCAAATCGAAATCTCGATCAGCTCTCAAATCCAAGTTCAATTTGAAACCAAAATTTCTCGGTTTTTAGTTCTGTTTAAAACCGTAAAAAACGCAAAAATGGGCGCATTCTCCGCTATAATATATCCCCTTCTCCGCTTCTCACCTGAACATTAAGCTGCGCAAAAATTTGGTGGATGAGCAAATCATTTGGAATTTCAAAGAGAGTTGGGCCTTTGACTGAGGACGACGATTTAGGCGACTCGATGTTTTCGATGTTACTCTTTGCATTATTGAACAATTTTGCGTGCGATTGAAGAAAAACCATGCAACCAAAGTTTGCAGGAAAAATTTTATCAATAAAATGCATTTTTTTGGGATAAAAAACTGAAAATTTAAAAACAAAAATGTTCGAATATTGGTTGATTGACCGACATTTGCGCCGCAAGACAACACGGCGTGTTGGGGTCGGGGGCAAGACTTCCGGGACGAAATGTTGGGGATTGTCAAAGACTGTCTGTAGGGCACCAGGGCAGGAAAAATGGCTCAAAATATTGTCGGATTGGGACCGGAATCGAGAACCTCAGGGTACGGGGAAAGCTGTCGGGGACGAGAATCTCGGGGATTGTTGAGAGGTCTGGGACTGGGTCGGGGATTAAGCTCTAAATGGATTGGGGAGCGGAAAACGCCTCAAAATATTGTCGCATTGGTTTGGACATCGGGATCGAGGAGTTCAGGGAGCAATAAATTATAATACAAATCATTTGTGCATTCTTGTTCAATTTTAATGAAAATTTGTCGGTGCAAATGTTTGAATTGGGACGCAAAAATATTCAAAAAAGAACAACATTTTATAAAAGATTGATTATTTGATGAACCAAGACTTGTTTTATTTTTTTAAATACATCAAAAACAACAACTTTCATTTTTATACAAAACATTTCCTAAGGAAACTCGTGCAAAATTGTGTAAAAGTACAATGAAATTGGTTAACGCAAAATGATACTTTTTTAATGTGTGCATTTTTAGTCTTCCCTTTTCACCTCCTCCCCCCCCCCCCCCNGGTATAATATAATTCATCAAAAAAATGCGACTGTTTATTTATTTTTTAATCCATCGTCAGAAATGAGAGCTCACGTTTTGAGAGATCATTTTTCTCCGCACCTTTCAAACTCGACAAATTTTATGGTTCACCAATGTGTTCAGTAAAATTGAAGATGCAATTTGTTATTACACCAAAAATTTATAAAGTTATATTAATTCAAAAAATAATTTTATTAAATATTTTTAATTCAAAATAAAATCAGGACTACTAAAATATTTTTAATAAAAAATATTTTTAATTTTGCTTCAATTTTCTTAACAAAAATTGCCAATTTTTGACGCTGTTGAGGTGGGGTTCGTTGAACTTGAATCCGGAGTGCCAGGATTTGATGAGGTTGGATCAGCAGGAGATGAGCTCGGTTCCGAAGATGCGATTGTCGATGTATTGTCGTCATCACATTCATTCGATTCATCATTTTTGGATGATTTGGGAGTTTTTTGGCGATTCATCCGCCACGGAAATTGCCAACCAGCCGGAAGCTTCCAAAATTCAAATCCCTTCGGGGGCTTTCTAAATTCGGTTGAATTTACAGAAGAACGGTTGAACATGTTGGATAAAGCATTTTGGAATTCGTTCAGGATAAACTATAGCGAACGCCCCATTCCAAAACGGCATAAATTATATACCAATCGCTTTGTCTCAACGAGCTAAGCTCGGGAAAATAGGTCAAAAGTTTAGGAAAAATGGTTGAACCGGTCTTTGAACCATTTAAACATCTAAATTCTGTGTCTTCCCGTGCACCAATCTGCACAAATTTGGTATCAATCGACAGCTCTCAGGCAGAATTAAATTTTTCATTAAATTTTTTATTTTTTTTTTGCATTAAATTCTATTGAAATGTGTGATTTGTTAAATTCTGGTGTCTTTTATATAAAATAAGCATAAGAATTTTTAAACATTTTCAACTGAACGCKTTAAACGAAATATATTTTCTTTTAAATTTTTRGAATATTTGTGTTAAAATCCCAGTTCGAGGACATTTGATCAACACAATGTCTATGCCAAATTTGAATAATGAAAGTTATAAATTTCTGATTTTTTTTTTCTGGTTCAGAAATCAGACCAATAGATCTGGCCGGCTTTTTAAAAATCAGAAAACAGAATTCTGGTGCCCAAAACGCCAAATCAGAACAGAACAGAAAACATCCTGCTGTGCAGAAAATTTGAAAATTTGAGGTTTTAAAATTGCTGGTAAGGCCAATTTAGGATTTTCAACTAAGGTTTATGATTATTTTTCAATTTTATCTCCAATAAAAGAATTTGTCAACACTCTAAAAATTTGATGCCATCACTGATTTCTTTATTTTACACCAATAAATTGTTTGTGTCTTAGAATAGGGGCAATTCAATGTAATAAAGACAATATATGGAAAAGTTTTACAGAAATCCGGTCATAAAATCATAGAATTGAAAAATTTTTTAAATGCGTCATTTTCTTTCTAAAATCATTCCATTTCTACGGTATATCAACAGAATTAGCAGATGAGGTTGAACGTTCAGAGCTGTGAATATTTTTTTCATTTTAAATTTTAATTCCAATAATTAAAAATTACCCGCCATTTCGTTGAACATTGTCAACTGGCCCACCATTATCAACTTAATATGAGATTGAACTAATTCATACTAAGCACAGAGCAAGGAATTGAAATATTTTTTAATTTTTTGTCGGCATGATGAAAACATTACTCTAAAAATTATACCTTTATTTAAAAATTGCCGTTTCCAATAATTTATGGTTCTCAWGGYGATGTTCAACTTTTGTYCAATTTCTTCTTTCTTCATTTGTGGATTRTCTTTTTCAATTTTYTAAAATTGTTTAACAAACGCCGCCTTCTCAGCCTCAGTGTGTTTCTTTCGTTTTTCTGATTAAAATTATTTTATAGTTAAATTAAAAATAAAATATAAACAAACAAAAGAAGATACTTGAATCTCCAAATTGGTGTTTCCAACTATAAATTGTTTCATGTGAAACTCCCAATTTTTTCGCAATTTTTTCATCGACTTTTTTCATATCGTAAAACATTCCGTTGGCCCGGGTTTTGAATTCTTTTTTTAATTTATTAAACTCCGCGATTATTTCTTGTTTTTCTACTTCCGAATAAATTTTTCTAACGCCTTTAATCAAAAAACAAATAAATGTTAAATTGTGTAAAATTTAAATTTGTGGAAATATATTTTTATGGCAAAATTACCAGGTTTTAACCCTTTTTTCCCCCAAATATTTAAGGTTGAGACGTTAATGTTCAACATTTGCGCAATTTCATCATTACGGAGTTGAGGATTTTCTTTTTTGATTTTGTAAAAATTTTTCAACAATTCCACCTTTTCAGCGTCTGTGTGTTTCTTTTGTTTTTCTGGCAAAGTTATGGTTTAATTCAAAATAATTTTTTAAACAAATTTATGAAAAATTTACTTGAAACTCCAAGTTGTTTTTTCCAATTATAAACTGTTGTACGAGAAACTCCCAATTTTTGCGCAATTTTTTTCTCATTTTTTTTCATATTGTAAGAGATTCCTTTGGCCCGAATTTGGAATTCTTTTTTTAATTGATCAAAGTTCGCGATTATCTCTTGTTTTACTACTTCCGAATATATTTTTCTAACACCTTTAATCAATTCTTGTTAAAATTATTACCGATATTTTACCTTTTTGTGATTTTGAAAAGCTTCTCTTCAAATTCGAATTATACGAATCCGTGCTTTCTTCCCCATCCATCCCATTATCGAATTCTTCTTTTTCAGAGATACGATCAAATTCCATAAATTCTAAATTAATTTTTAATTAAAATAAAGAAATATTTAAAAATACCGGATTTAACCCGTTTTTCAACATTCTCTTCCTTTACAGTTTTGTTTAATGCCATTTTTTGCTGTCTTTCGTTCGAAAATTGATCAAATTCATCATAATCATTTGGTTCATCTTTCACAACAATTTCTTTTTTAATTCCCCCAATTTTTTGACTGATTAAATTGTCATTTAAATTTGTTCGTAAAGTTTCTTCACATTTGCCGGATTTTGTGCCAATTTCTTCACTTTTCTGCCACAATTCAGCAAATATATCATTATGTTCTTCATCAAATGCATTCAKTTGCAAAATTTTGCAAGTGAAAAAACAGAAAAAAATACAAAGCATAAATAGCGCAGAATAAGTAAACTGAAATTAGGAAAAAAAAATTTAATAATTATATAAATTAATAAGTTTGTAAATATTTTTTAAATGGAAACCCATTAAATTTATTTTTATATTTGAGCACCTGTAAAAATTGATATATTTTGGTTTATTATTTTCTATCATGTGAATCAGGGATGGTCAGAATTCCGATTTCCGACTTTTTTAGGTCAGAATTCCGATTTCCGAAATTTTTTGAGACCCCGGAATTCTGAGTTCCGATTTCCGGAATTTTGAGCAAAAAGTCGCAAATTTTCGGAAAAATCGATGACCGGGATTAACCGGGATAAAAATTCAACCCCTAAAAAGGTAATTTCTGAGCGAGATTTCGCATTGATAGTGTTTTACTGGTGAGTGGTAAGGAATTGAGGGATGATTTGTTGGGGTTCAGATCCTCGATGTGTAATATTTTTCCCGATTTTCTGTAACATCTATGCTGTAGGGGATATTTTTAAACTTTTTTTAATTTGTCCCGATTAAAAATCCTTTTGATTTTTGATGACAATTTGGAAATTTTTTTTTGCCCTCGATTTTCTAAATATTTTGTTGCGGGAGGATGAAGGGGGTATCGGCGGTGCCGACAGGCGCGGCCGAGAAAAATTTTTTTTAAATAGGCCAATTTTGTTTTAAAAAATTTTCCGATTTCCGAAAAATTTTAAGGCCTCGGAATTCCGATTTCCGGTTTCCGAAAAATTTTAAGGCCTCGGAATTCCGATTTCCGGTTTCCGAAATTTTTGAGGTCGTCGGCTCCCATCCCTGATGTGAATGATTAGACGGGTGGAGTTATTTTCTTGGTGGATGTTGGGGATATCGATTTTAGGCTGCGGCAACAACCTTGAGCTGAGATACAGCTTCTCAAAGTTGTTAAAACCTTAGGGGTGACCCTTTTGGCCAGAACCTGTGGAAAAATATGGCGTTCCGCAAAAATCGCCATTTTAATTAATTTAAACCAATTTTTCAATATTTATTTACTACAAAAATTAATATGTAGTAACACGAATGATTAAATTGTATCTTATCAATCATAAACATATCAATCAATGATTTTTATTACATCAACAGAATTATRCAGTTTTCACAAACAAACACGGAAGTAATTATTTACCTGTGTATTTATTTACTTCTAAATTATGCAGATTATATTGATTTTTATATACTTTTTCAATATTGAAAATTTAATAATATTTTTAAAATGGGCAGAATTAATTTTGTATTTTTTTAAATTATTTTTGGATTAAATTCTATTGAAATGTGTGTGATTTGTTAAATTCTCGTGCCTTTTATATAAAATATGCATAAGAGTTTTAATTTGTTTGAACAGATTAAAATTTCAACTGAACGCATAAAATAACATTTGTTTAAATGGCATAATTGATATAATAGTTAAAACTAGGGTTGTCACCCCGCGTGCGGGGTTGAGAATTTCGGGGGCGGGACTGTCGGGGTCGGAGTCGGGGTCGGGGTTACCCAAATCGGTCGGGGTCGGGACTGCGGGGTTTTTTTTAATTTTTCTTCAAAATTTTTTTCAATTTTTGCGCGAATTTTAATTAAAATATTTGAAAATTATTAAATATGTTTCTTTAATGAACGAGCGAAGAGACTAGAGGCACAATAAAAGTTAATAATGGATCGCACTCAAGCGGATTCGAACCCACTCGAACATTTTACTTCCCGAAGAGACAAACTCGAATTTCTTGTCACTCTTTTTGTAAAAAAGAAATAAATTTTTTAACAAAAAGTACGCGTCCACCACAGCCAAGCTCTCGAAAAAAATGAATTTTGTCACTCAATGAAAGCCATCTTTAGGGGTGTATGCTAACCCCTACCCCGAGTCGGGTATGGGGTTGGGGGTCGGGGTTTTTCGAGGTCAGAAGTGTCGGGGTCGGGATCGGGGAAAACCCCGAAAATGGCCTAAATTTGCGGGGACGGGGTCGGGGTCGGGGTGACAACCCTAGTTAAAACTCAATGAATTTTGCAATGATTTTCATTTTACTGGTTAAATAATGGTATTACAAAAATGTTCGTGGACAAAATGTCCGACAAAAAATGAAATTAAAAAATAAATAAAATTCGAATATTTGTGTTAAAATCCCAGTTCGAGGACATTTGATCAAATAATGTTTATGCCAAATTTGAATAATGAAAGTTATAAATTTCTGATTATTTCTGGTTCAGAAATTAGATAATAGATCTCTTTACATGTCTTTTCTTTTCCAATAATATAAGGTTTTAATGTTAATGTTCAACATTTGCGCAATTTCGTCATTACGGAGTTGAGGATTTTCTTTTTTGATTTTATGAAAATTTTTCAACAATTCCACCTTTTCCGCGTCAGTGTATTTCTTTTGTTTTTCTGATTAAAATTTTAGTTCAATTAAAATAAATATTTTTTTAAACTATTAATAAAAAATATTTACTTGGAATTCCAAGCATATTTTTCCAACTATAAATTGTTTGACGAGAAACTCCCAATTTTTGCGCAATTTTTTTATCAATTTTTTTCACATCGTAAGACATTCCTTTGGCCTGGGTTTTGAATTCTTTTTTTAATTGATCAAATTCCGCGATTATTTCTTGTTTTTCTACTTCCGAATAATTCTTTTTAATACCTTTAATCCAAAAAGAAACAAATCAATTTCAATTTTTGTTGAAATTTAAAAAATGTCAATTTATTAAATTATTTAAACGATATTTTTGTTTACATTCTTAAATATTTCAATTTAAAGTTAGTTTTTAATTTTAAAACAAACAAAAGAATGTGAAAATTTGATTTATGAAAATATATTTTTGCGATTTATGTGCAAAATTACCTTTTAAACCTTTAGATTTTCTTTTCCATAAATCTAAGGTTGAGGCGTTAATGTTCAACATTTGCGCAATTTTCTCTATACGGAGTTGAGGATTTTCTTTTTTGATTTTGTAAAATTTTTTCAAAAATTCCACCTTTTCAGCGTCAGTGTGTCTCTTTTGTTTTTCTGGCAAAATTATGTTTAAAATAATTTTTTAATCAAATTAAATCAAAAATTTACTTAAATCTCCAAATTGCTTTTTCCAATAAAAAATTGTTCTAACAGCAACTCCCAATTTTTGCGCAATTTTTTCATCGAGTTTTTTCATATTATAAGACATTCCTTTGGCCCGAATTTTGAATTCTTTTTTTAATTTATCAAACTCCGCAATTATTTCTTGTTTTTCTAATTCCGAATAATTCCTTTTAATACCTTTAATAATTGATAATCATTTATTGTTTTTATGCAAAGATTAACGAAAAATAATTATTACCGGTATTTTACCTTTTTGTGATTTTGAAGAGCTTTCCTTCAAATTCGAATTTTCAAAAATCGAATACGAATCCGTGCTTTGTTCTTCTCCATCCATCCCATTATCAAATTCTTCTTTATCGGAGATACGATCAAATTCCATAAATTCTAAATTCTTTTTATATTAAAATAAAGGAAATATTTAAAAGTACCGGATTTAACCCGTTCAACATTCTCTTCCTTTACAGTTTTGTTTAATACGATTTTTTGCTGTCTTTCGTTCGAAAAAAGATCAAATTCATCATAATCATATGGTTCATCTTTCACAACAATTTCTTTTTTAATTTTCCCAATTTTTTGACTGATTAAATTGTCATTTGAATTTGTTCGTAATGTATCTTCACATTTGCCGGATTTTGTGCCAATTTCTTCACTTTTCTGCCATAATTCAGCAAATATATCATTATGTTCTTCATCAAATGCATTTAATTGCAAAATTTGGTAAGTGAAAAAACAGAAAAAAATAAAATAATGACAATAAAACATAAATAGTGCAGAATAAGAAAACTGAAATTAATTTAAAATTATTACTTTCATTGACCTGAATAACGCAACAATTGAATGATTTATGTAAATGCGCAATATTACCCCCTCCCATGGCTTATGCATGGGAAAGGCCCAGCCGCCCCCTCACTTTTTATTTAACCCAACAAAAGCCACAAAAATAATTCGTTGTTTAAATAAAGACAAATGAAATCAATTCAGCAGGCTCGCGCAATGTAAGCAAAGATATGCATTTTTTTAAAAATTCAGTAAATTCCTGTAAAAAAAAAGTTTCTAAATTGCCATTCCGGCTCTTTTATAAGAGTTTTAATGAGCCTCCCTCCACATTTGGCCTTTATTTAAGCATTAATTCGAGCATTTTGTTTTTCATTTTAATGTTTTGCTTTTTAAATGATTTTGAGACCAAAATAGATTTTTTGAAAAATTTGAATTTTTGAAAAAATGTTTGTATTCCGGTCTGGGGTTCGAAATCGGGTAAAAGGGTCAGAATCGAATTTATTTTTGAATTAAAATTAATTCTGCGTCATAACTTTTAAACTTTTTGAAAATGTTCAATTTAAAATTAGCTATTAATACCCATTTAAGAAGTCAACGCTTTTTTTTTGTCGCTAAGCTTTATGATCTCAATATTTTGATTTTCTTTTCATCATACTAAAATAATAAAAACAGATTGAAATTCGTGTTACCCATTTTTAAAGAGGTCTAAGCTCTTTGATATCACTTAGCTTAATTAAGACATAATTGATTTCTTAAAATTGTCACAGAATAGGGCAAAAAAAGTATTTAACTAATAAAGACAGTAATATATGGAAAAATATTAAATTAGCATTCCGTAGGCATTGGGCATCGATATGGATGCTCGCCCTTCAGAGACGAGGACAGTATCCAGCAAAACCAAAAAATTGAGCACCGACATAACTGCGAAGCTTGGGGTGTATCTAATTTCAGTTTAAACAAATATTTGACGCCATCACTGATTAAATAGTTTTTTATTTTACACCAGGAAAGTTACAGAATCAGGGATGGACGTGATCGAAAAAAACTAATCCGTGATGATCACGGGAAAGAAAAAACATCCGTGAAGTGATCCGTGTTAGGGAATAGATTTTAACATTAAAAAAGAATTTTTCCAATGCGTTCATTTCTTTTCTTTCTGAAATCATTCCATTTCCACGGTATGTCATTTAGAGAATTAGCAGATGATGTAGAGCGTTCAGAACTGTAAATTTTTTAAAATTTTTTTAAATAATTAGAAATTACCCGCCATGTCGCTGAACATTGTCAATTGGTCCACCAATGTCCACTTAATATAATTAAACTAATTAATTCTTACAATAAAGCCGGAATTTAGCTACTATATTCGCGTTCGGAAACCGAATCCCAGAAGTAGCCGGATTCCGGATAATTCGAACTCGGTTCGGGCTCTAATCAAGAATTCTGGGAGGAAATAGCGTTAACAAGAAAAATAAAAAGTTTTGAACCTAACTAAATTATGTAATCATTTATCTTTAAAATAGGTTATACGCTAAAGATAAAACTATTTAATGGTTTGTCGACAATGAATAGAATTTTCATTAAAAAGTGTACCTTTATTTAAAAATTTCCGTTTCCAACAATTTATGGTTGTCAAAGGGATGTTCAACTTTTGCGCAATTTCTTCTTTATACATTTTTGGATTCTCTTTTTCAATTTTGTAAAATTGTTTCACAAAGTCCGCCTTCTCAGCCTCAGTGTGTCTCTTTTGTTTTTCTGGTCAAAATTTTAGTTAAATTAAAAATAAATGTTTTTAAATAAACAAAAGAAAAATTCACTTGAATCACCAAATTGGTGTTTCCAACTATAAATTGTTGTACGACAAACTCCCAATTTTTGCGCAATTTTTTCTTCGAGTTTGTTCACATCGAAAGACATTCCGTTGGCCCGGGTTTTGAATTCTTTTTTTAATTTATTAAACTCCGCGATTATTTCTTGTTTTTCTGCTTCCGAATAAATCCTTTTAACACCTTTTATTAAAAAAAACATTTCTTCGCAAAGAATGTTAATTTATTAATTATTAAAAATAAAAGAATTATTAGCAAATAACATATATAAATTGTGAAAAATTTAGATGATTTATTACAATTTATGTCCAAATTACCAGATTTTAAGCTTTTAGATTTACTTTTCCAAAAATATAAGCTTTTGACGTTAATGTTCAACATTTGCGCAATTTCATCATTACGGAGTTGAGGATTTCCTTTTTTGATTTTGTAAAATTTTTTCAACAATTCCACCATTTCAGCGTCATTGTGTCTTTTTTGTTTTTCTGATTAAATATGAGTTTAATTAAAATAAATATTTTCCTAAACATAATGATAAATTTACTAGAAATTCCAAGTTGCTTTTTCCATCTACCAATTGTTCTTAGAGAAAATCCCAATTTTTGCGCAATTTTTTCATCGAGTTGTTTCATATTGTAAGACATTCCGTTGGCTCGCGTTTTGAATTCTTTTTTTAAATGATCAAACTCCGCAATTATTTCATGTTTTTCTACTTCCGAATAAATTTTTCTAACACCTTTAATCAATTCTTGTTAAAATTATTACCCATATTTGTTCGCGCAATTTTTTTATCAATTTTGTTACCGGTTTTCGGTTAATCCGGATTATTTTCCCGGTCTTGGCTCTTATTATGTATAAAAATACCGTAAGACCCTAACGATTTAATTATTTTTCCGATATTTACCTTTTTGTGATTTTGAAGAGCTTTCCGTCAAATTCGAATTATCAAAAATCGAATACGAATCCGTGCTTTGTTCTTCTCCATCCATCCCATTATGGAATTCTTTTTTATCAGAGATACGATCAAATTCCATAAATTCTAAATTCTTTTTTACTTAAAATAAAGGAAATATTTAAAAGTACCGGATTTAACCCGTTTTTCAACATTCTCTTCCTTTACAGTTTTGTTTAAAGCGATTTTTTGCTTTCTTTCGTTCGAAAATTGATCAAATTCATCATAATCATATGGTTCATCTTTCACGACAATTTCTTTTTTAATTTTCCCAATTTTTTGACTGATTAAATTGTCATTTGAATTTGTTCGTAATGTTTCTTCACATTTGCCGGATTTTGTGCCAATTTCTTCACTTTTCTGCCATAATTCAGCAAATATATCATTATGTTCTTCATCAAATGCATTAATTGCAAAATTTGGCAATTGAAAAAACAGAAAAAAATAAAATAATGACAATAAAACATAAATAGTGCAGAATAAGAAAACTGAAATTAATTTTAAAATTATTACTTTCATTGACCTGAATAACGCAACAATTGAATGATTTATGTAAATGCGCAATATTACCCCCTCCCATGGCTTATGCATGGGAAGGGCCCAGCCGCCCCCTCACTTTTTATTTAACCCAACAAAAGCCACAAAAATAATTCGTTGTTTAAATAAAGACAAATGAAATCAATTCAGCAGGCTCGCGCAGTTCTCTTTGTATTCATTCTAATGAAGCTGTTGAGGTCGGCTCCGTTGAACTTGAATCCGGAGTGCCAGGATTTGATGAGGTTGGTGGATCATCAGGAGATGAGCTCGGTTCCGAAGATTCGATTGTCGATGTATTGTCGTCATCACATTCATTCGATTCATCATTTTCGGATGATTTGGGAGGTTTTTGGCGATTCATCCGCCACGGAAATTGCCAACCAGCCGGAAGCTTCCAAAATTCAAATCCCTTCGGGGGCTTTCCAAATTCGGTAGAATTTACAGAAGAACGGTTGAACATGTTGGATAAAGCATTTTTTGGAATTCGTTCAACTTTCCGAATGATCGTCCTTCAACCACCAGGCAAAGAATGAAGGTGACGAAAATGGGCAGAATTAAATTTTTCGTTTTTTTAAATTATTTTTGGATTAAATTTTATTGAAATATGCGTGATTTGTTAAATTCCGTATGCATCCCTCTCGCCGCTAACACAAAAAAATTTACTTTAAATTAATTAACTAAAAATATATAATACATTCCTAATTACTTTTTTATTAGTTAAATTTTTGTTAAACTAAAATTTAATAATTATCTTTTGTTGTTTTCTTATTTTGTTTTTGTTCACTGGACGATGATTCATTCATTCACTGTTAACCAATTCATTGCTATTTTTGTACGTCAGTGATGAATCATTTTATTTCTTGACACTCAAATAGTGAAAAGAAACATTCGAGAGAAACGATACCACTGATTTGTGAGCAATGTGTTAAATGTTCGTTTTTCTTCTCCGCATATTAAAATGTGAGGTTTAAAAGGCTTAAACAATTTTTCTTGGGCATAATTAGGGATAGGATTTATAGTTTTTAAACTATTTTTTTCCTGAAAGCGCCGTGCTCTGAAAGCACGAAAATCATGTTTTTAGGTCCGATCGATTGTTTTTTATCGAGTTATTAGCAACTATTTTTTTAGTTTATTATTTTTTAGAAACTATAATAGTTTAAAAAAACTATTTTGGCCTTTTTCGGAAAATTCCTTTAGAAAAATGCATAAAAAACCAAAAATGCACCCCAAAAGATTGATTTTTTCTAATTTCCAAAAATGCACCCCTAAAAATGGACTTTTTTCAAGAATAAATTTTTTTGACTGAATTGCGTTTGAATTGAAATTTTTATAACAAAAAATAAATTTTGTTAATAAATATAGTGAAAAATTTTTTTTGACTAGTTTACACCCCTAATTCTGACACTTTTTAGAAACTATTTAGGTCATTTTTAGAAACTATTTTAGACTTTTTAAGCAACTAAAAAACTAATTATTTTGAGAATTTTAGCAACTATAAATCCCATCCCTAGGCATAATGTTAAAATTGACTTTTTAGCACATTTTAAATTGTATTATGTGGCAAACTGTTTAAAGATTTAAATGTACAATTGATCTGTTTTGGATTAATTTGCAATTTTTCGTTAACGCTTTAAATGGATAATGATGATAACAGTGATGAGATTGTAGATCAGCACCGCAATCAATCAAACAACAGACGGGAGTGCTCGACTATTCTGAGGTAATCCAGAGAAGTTAAAGCATTTAAAATTTAACAAAACTTGTTATGAAATTGGTCCAAAAATTACGTTCTTGTCTGTCCAAAAAATGGGTTCAAATTGCTCATTATTTAATTTTGTTTTTGCTCCTCCAGTTGCTGCTCGGCGTCGACACGAAATGTTCTTCAATTGGGCATCGGCTTTTTCTTTATCTTTTTCGCTTTCAACTCCCAGGGCTTCATCGAAGAGTCCGTGCTGGACTCATTTGCCCGAAAAAGCATTGGTGTCAAATTCCATGACGGGTACACAAGGTAAAGTGTCATAGGGGGGGACTCGTTTGTTTTTTAATTTTAAAAAATTAGACAAATCTTTTTGTATTAAGAAAAAGTAGATTTTCAAGAGTTCGTTTTTATGAAATGGAAAATCGGTTTTTAGGGTACAAATGACGAAAAATATTGCAAAATTAAATAATTGAAATTGAAATCGCAAATTTGGGTTAGCCATATGCCATCAGAAATGGTCAATTTTTGTTTGCACTTTGATCAGTTTTTCAAAATAATTTAAAATTCATAGCAAATTCATTTGTTTATAATTTTCATAAAATCAATTTCAATAATTTTTTGAACTTTTAAATGCCCTCCGGCGCTTCATTTTTTGATATTTACCTCTTTGTTTCAGTTTGGCCACCATTTATGCCTCGTTTACAGTGCTCAATTTTGTGGCTACTCCAATTGTGGCATCGTTGGGTGCCCGATGGGCACTGGTCTTTGCTGGACTAACATATGCCATGTTTCAGGTTGGCACACAATTTGTGCCGCTGGTGCTCAGTGCATTTGAAATTTTTTAGACAAACATTACAAGTTGATTTTTATCAGTTTGGACCCAAACACATTGTTTAAATTTCTAGATTAAAATTTAGTTGGTTTTTTTTGCCGGAGCATTTTGGCAACAAAAAGAATTGTTCAAACTGAGATCTAAAAATTGAGAATCTAGAACGGTTTTTGAATCCGTTGACATTTTTTTTGAAAAAACAAAAATTATTTTTAGAAAAGTAAAGGCCCCCCCCCTATGGTTTTGCATTTGAAAAAACCTCGTTTCTAGTGCCCATTGCTTTATTTAGGCTGGATTTTTGTTCATCAACCGGTGGTACTTGTTCAGCTCGTCCGCTTTGCTGGGACTCGGAGCTGCGGGTTTCTCTATACACAAAAAATGCATTAAAAAGCTTTTCGATAGACAATTTAGAACTAATTTTCGGAGAGGGGGCGGGTGTAAAATGTGGAATAAATGTTTTTCTAGATGAATTTAACAAAACAAAAAAAAATAGACTGAATTTCTATTGTAAATAAATTTAGTGATTTGGACAGCGCAAGGAAAATACTTGGCACTGAACAGCACGGAAGAGACAGCAGGAAGGCACAGTGGCCTCTTCTGGGCCCTATCACAATTATGGTACCACCCACCCGTCGTTTGAACCGGGGTTATTTCCCCTCCGGGGGTG
>MEIZ01000034.1:2714-24156 GCA_001723225.1 Globodera ellingtonae | reverse complement strand
ACGATTCGTTTTCATAAATATTTATTAAACGTATATTCTGGAGGAAATAAATTATTCACTATTTTATTAATCATTATGGTTCGTTTTCATAAATATTGATTAACATATATTCAGAGGAAATAAATATTCACTATTTTATTAATCTATACGATTCGTTTTCATAAATATTTATTAAACGTATATTCTGGAGGAAATAAATTATTCACTATTTTATTAATCATTATGGTTCGCTTTCATAAATATTTATTAAACGTATATTCTGGAGGAATAAATTATTCACTATTTTATTAATCTATTCGATTCGTTTTCATAAATATTTATTAAACGTATATTCTGGAGGAAATAAATTATTGAATATTTTATTAATAATTATGGTTCGCTTTCATAAATATTTATTAAACGTATATTCTGGAGGAAATAAATTATTCACTATTTTATAATCTATACGATTCGTTTTCATAAATATTTATTAAACGTATATTCTGGAGGAAATAAATTATTCACTATTTTATTAATCATTATGGTTCGCTTTCATAAATATTTATTAAACGTATATTCTGGAGGAAATAAATTATTCACTATTTTATTAATCATTGTGGTTCGCTTTCATAAATATTTATTAAACGTATATTCTGGAGGAAATAAATGATTCAATATTTTATTAATCTATTCGATTCGTTTTCATAAATATTTATTAAACGTATATTCTGGAGGAAATAAATTATTCACTATTTTATTAATCATTTGGTTCGCTTTCATAAATATTTATTAAACGTATATTCTGGAGGAAATAAATATTCAATATTTTATTAATCTATTCGATTCGTTTTCATAAATATTTATTAAACGTATATTCTGGAGGAAATAAATTATTCACTATTTTATTAATCATTATGGTTCGCTTTCATAAATATTTATTAAACGTATATTCTGGAGGAAATAAATTATTCACTATTTTATTAATCTATTCGATTCGTTTTCATAAATATTTATTAAACGTATATTCTGGAGGAAATAAATATTCACTATTTTATTAATCATATGTTCGCTTTCATAAATATTTATTAAACGTATATTCTGGAGGAAAAAATATTCATAGATTAATAAAATAGTGAATATTTATTTCCTCTGAATATATGTTAATCAATATTTATGAAAACGAACCATAATGATTAATAAAATAGTGAATATTTATTTCCTCTGAATTAATTAGTACTAAAAAACCCTTAAAAAAAGCGCAAATTTCGTTAGGGTGGTGGTCTTGACACCTCTTAAGCCCCCCCAGAAAGAAGGGCCCTATCAGATAGAAAAACTCAATTCCCCTATGCCTACGAAACCGTAAAAAAAAGGAAAAAAAAAGAAAAATAGATTAATTGCCCTGTGTCTACGTAATAAAGGGCAAAACAAAAAAAAAATATTTGCCTTATGCCGCAGGCATAAAGATCAAACCTACAAAATAGAAAGAAAGAGGGCAAAAAAAGCGCAAATTTCGTTAGGGTGGACATCTGTACACCTTTAAAGCCCCTTGGAAAGAAGGGCCCTATCAGATAAAAGAAACCAATTCCCCTATGCCCACGACATGAGGGAAAACCCAAGAACAAAWAAGAAAAAAATWGTAAAAATTAAAAATAAATAATWMAAACCAAAACTGGAGACAGGCGTCCAAAGCCTAAGAATTCTAAAGTAAAAATTTTAATAACTCTTCCAAAGCCGAGGAAAATCCTTCCCCACCCCTACTAAGCCGAACCTCCAGAAATACAAGAGGGAGTTGATCTAGCGCGTTATGGGCCAGTATAAGTTAAAAAGCAACGCCCTGCAGAAAGACTCCTTTCACACCCCCTTTAAAATCCTCCTGGCAACTAGCTTCTCTGGGTGGAGACAACAAGACCCCCAACTTTAAATTTGTTAAAAAAATTCCTAAAATAAAAAAAAAGACTAAAAAACTAAAGCCAAGGGGGTATCGAAAACTAGAAGATAACTTCAATGAGAGTTTTTTAAAATTTAATATAAAAACTAATTATTACTCCCCAATAGAGAATATTAAAAACAATTAATACCCCTTCCTAAATGATAAATATAAAACTCCTAAGAAAAATTCTTGAACTTGCAAGTAGAAACTTACCGGTCTAAATAACCTAAAGAATTCTACCCACCCCCGGGGGTTAAGCCCCGGAGACCCTACACCTCTGAATCGGGCCGTGGCGAGGCGTCCCCTCGACACCCTGCCCGACCAGCAAGCGAACCACTCCCGGTTTGTCTGTTACCAGAAGGGGACCAGAGGCCCCCAGACTAAGGGCCTCTTGGGAGAAACTCTCCCAATTATTTGACTAACTCCTTATTTACCCAAAAAACTCCTTAATAAATCCTTTAAAGAATAAATAAAAAAAAATAGTTAACTTTAACTCCCAAGAAAAAATAAATAAAATCCAGGACAAGAAGTCTCCTCAGAATAAAAAAAATCAAATGCCCCACACAACTTAAATTTACATTCGTTAAAAACAGCTTTTTTTTCTCTTTTTATTCATATAAAGTTTGTTGGCGTAATGTGAAAAATAAAAATTTTAATTTTCCAACTTTTTTGTTCAAATTGACTAAACCATAACTTTGCCAGTTTAATCACCAGCAACTTAAATTTACATTCGTTAAAACCAGCTTTTTTTTCTCTTTTTATTCATATAAAGTTTGTTGGCGAAATGTGAAAAAGAAAAATTTTAATTTTCCAACTTTTTTTGTCAAATTTGACCATAGCATATTTTTGTTAGTTTTGGTCCAAATCGATCAAACTTTTTTTTGTTAGAATCAGCTTTTTTTGCTCTTTCTATACATATAAAGTTTTTGAATAAAAGTGGAAAGGAAAGATTTTAAAAAATCCGCCTTTTTTGCATTTTTGTCAAACTTGACCATAGCATATTTTTGTTAGCTTTGGTCCAAATCGATCAAACTTTTTTTTGTTAGAATCAACTTTTTCCCCTCTTTCTTTAGATATAAAGTTTGTTGAATAAAAGTGAAAAAGAAAGATTTTAAAAAATCCGCCTTTTTGCACTTTTTTGACCAAAAATGCTCAAACCATAACTTTGTTAGTTTTGGTCCAAATCGATCAAACTTTTTTTTGTTAGACTCAGTTTTTTTTGGTCTTTCTATACATATAACGTTTGTTGAATAAAAGTAAAAGAAAGATTTTAAAAAATCCGCCTTTTTTGCATTTTTGTCAAACTTGACCATAGCATATTTTTGTTAGCTTTGGTCCAAATCGATCAAAGTTTTTTTTGTTAGAATCAACTTTTTCCCCTCTTTCTTTAGATATAAAGTTTGCTGAATAAAAGTGAAAAAGAAAGATTTTAAAAAATCCGCCTTTTTGCACTTTTTTGACCAAAAATGCTCAAACCATAACTTTGTTAGTTTTGGTCCAAATCGATCAAAGTTTTTTTGTTAGAATCAGCTTTTTTTGCTCTTTCTATACATATAAAGTTTGTTGGCGAAATGTGAAAAATAAAAATTTTAATTTTCCAACTTTTTTTATCAAATTGACCAAAGCATAACTTTGCCCATTTTATCACCAGCAACTCAAATGTACATTCGCTAAAACCAGCTTTTTTTTTCTCTTTTTTTACATATAAAGAATGTTGGACAAATCTGAAAAATAAAAATCGTTGAAAAATCCGCCTGGATTTTTAATCATTTATTTCCTCCAGAATATACGTTTAATAAATATTTATGAAAGCGAATCGTAAAGATTAATAAAATAGTGAATATTTATTTCCTCCAGAATATATGTTAATCAATATTTATGAAAACGCACCATAATGATTAATAAAATAGTGAATAATTTATTTCCTCCAGAATATACGTTTAATAAATATTTATGAAAACGAATCGTAAAGATTAATAAAATAGTGAATATTTATTTCCTCCAGAATATACGTTTAATAAATATTTATGAAAGCGAATCGAATAGATTAATAAAATATTGAATCATTTATTTCCTCCAGAATATACGTTTAATAAATATTTATGAAAACGAATCGTAAAGATTAATAAAATAGTGAATAATTTATTTCCTCCAGAATATACGTTTAATAAATATTTATGAAAGCGAACCATAATGATTAATAAAATAGTGAATAATTTATTTCCTCCAGAATATACGTTTAATAAATATTTATGAAAACGAATCGTATAGATTAATAAAATAGTGAATATTTATTTCCTCTGAATATATGTTAATCAATATTTATGAAAGCGAACCATAATGATTAATAAAATAGTGAATATTTATTTCCTCCAGAATATATGTTAATCAATATTTATGAAAACGCACCATAATGATTAATAAAATAGTGAATAATTTATTTCCTCCAGAATATACGTTTAATAAATATTTATGAAAACGAATCGTAAAGATTAATAAAATAGTGAATAATTTATTTCCTCCAGAATATACGTTTAATAAATATTTATGAAAGCGAACCATAATGATTAATAAAATAGTGAATATTTATTTCCTCCAGAATATACGTTTAATAACTATTTATGAAAGCGAACCATACTCCAGAATATACGTTTAATAAATATTTATGAAAGCGAACCATAATGATTAATAAAATAGTGAATATTTATTTCCTCTGAATATATGTTAATCAATATTTATGAAAACGAATCGTATAGATTAATAAAATAGTGAATAATTTATTTCCTCCAGAATATACGTTTAATAAATATTTATGAAAGCGAACCATAATGATTAATAAAATAGTGAATATTTATTTCCTCCAGAATATACGTTTAATAAATATTTATGAAAACGAATCGTATAGATTAATAAAATAGTGAATATTTATTTCCTCTAGAATATACGTTTAATAAATATTTATGAAAGCGAACCATAATGATTAATAAAATGATCAATAATATATTCTTCCCAATACAATTTATTGCCTCTGCGTAAAATATACGTAATAAGAAAATCCATATTAATTAAGAAAAATTGATTATATATAAGATTGCAATCATAAAAAGATCTCATCTAATCGTTTAAGAAATTAAATCTTTTTTGTATACAATTTTGTATTAAATAAATATTATTGGCCATGGAAAATTGTTCTTCAATTTGCAGATTTCGGCTTTATACCCGCTAATCCAGCCACTGATCAGTAATTTGCTGATACGCACAATTAAAGAAGACAATCTTTGGATGTCCATGCACAATGGAAATGTTCCGACTGTGGCCATTCATTTCACTTGGGTGAACAACCTTGCTTTGGTGAATCCGGTACTTGCGCAAGTCGAACAGGTATTCCATTTTAGTTTTCATAAAGTAATTTATTCATTGACGATTAATAATTTTTTGATTAATAAAAATTTAGAATTTAAATTTTTGTAATACAACTTTTTTATTGTTATTGTTATTGGTTAAATTTTTGCTGCAGATACTTGCTCAATTCGGAGCTCGTCCGCATTGGGCAAAGCACTTCACGATGCAACCAAATCAGTTCCTGCACACTTATACGCGTTTGAACGATTTTATGTGGGCATATAATTATGAACGCAAATTACAATCATTTAAATGTATACATTTTTTAATTATTTAGAAAATTAGCCGACGAGCTGGATCCCAAGCACAAGTTCAGAAATGAATTTCTTGACTACAATGTGTTTGGCTAATTAATTAAAATTTACTTTGACGAAAAAATAATGAGAATATGAGAAATATTTTTCCTTTTAATTAAATTCAAGATCAATTTTATTGTCATGAAATGAATTTGGTTAAATTACTTTGATCGTTAATTTCCGAATTGATATAATTGCGAAAAAAAAGTCTGGGAGCTCAAATGTTTTTAAAATCTGTTTTTAAATAATCGACATCATAAATGTAAAAAATTATTCCATACCCAATGAATACTCCAACTTAGAGTTTGCAAAATCCAGATTAAAACAAATTTTTAAACAAAGAAATTTAATTTATTCAAAAACCATTGACTGGGGTTTTTGCAAAAATATTAAATGATTCATTAGTTATTATTAAATGTAAACATTTTACTATTTTTTTTTATTTATACTTCAGCCAATTATTCCTCATCAATGTTTCAATTATTGAAAAACGCAATATTCATTTGCGTAATAATTTCGCTAACTTTGCCTGGACAAAAAAGCAATGCAATAAAATGCCAAAAAGGTTTAGTAAAATTTAATAAATTAAATATTAATATTGTAAATTCAGATCCAATTGCAACGGCAAATGATTTGCTTGACTCGGCTCAAAAAGCTTTTTTGGCTTCTGATCGCCAACTCTTTGATGAATGGTTGCAAAAGAATATTCATGGCGTTTTGTGCTGCAAAACATTTGAAATTAAATTTAAAAAGAATAATTTAATTTTGGAAAAGAATTTTTTAAATGCTCAAAAAATTCAAAAAGATTTTTGTTTGGAATTGAGCAAAGGAAAAAGCATTGAAAAGGCGGCGGAAAAGATTGAAAATATGGCCATAAATTTGGTTAAAGAATTGGCGGATGATAATAATATAAAGAAAAATATTCAAAAATCGCTGGAAACAAATCAAAATAGTTTGAAATTAGAAGAAATAAACGTAAATGTGCTGAAATCAGAATTGTTCAAAAAGTTTTCAAATGAAAATCTGAATAAACTCACTTTACTTTTTTATTTGGGACTCAACCAATTTTTTACGTCCATGAAAGGTTATCGTTTTCATTATCTTTTTTGAAAAATTAAATTTTTCTGTTTAATTAATCAAAATTGGAAATTTAGGCAAAAATGAAGCCGTGGCATCCGTTGTTGGGCACAGACAAAAACGTGCTAATTTTCTTGATAATATTCGTGGAAGATCCGGAGAAAAAGCTCAAAGAAGGGCAGCATGTGCAATGACTCTCATTGGCACAATTTTATCTTCTGTTAGCGTTTTGGGGCTGATAATTGCTGCGCATTATGCAAATTTAAGTTACTGGCGGTTCCTCGTCATCAGTGTGGCATTCTATTTATTCATGACAGTCATAATCAAAATAGGATGCTCGGACTTCTTCAACACAAACACTTCAAACACAATTCAATTAGGTTCTGTTCAGCCTTAACTTTTCAATGTCATGGCTATTAGTGTTGTTCACTTTGTTTCAATTATTTCGGTATTTCTTTGACCTTTTAGGGCCTAATTATGTGGAAATTGTAGTCTTTGTTCTCTCTTCCTTTTAGGGATTTCTCGGGAATTTCATTAAATGTTGTTTCCTATTATATTTTTCGGAAAACTTTCATTTGGGAAAATTCTTTTAATACATCGAAAATGGTGCGATTATATTTTTATGTAATTGCATTTAAAAGATTCTATCCTATTATTTCTTTTTGAAAAAAACATTTTGACAATTATTCCAATTTGACTCAAAGAATCTTAGGAGGGGCGTTTTTGCCCGCCTCAATCTTCGAGAGTACGATTTTCCCTGTTTATTTTATATGTTTTTTTTTTGTGAAAGCAACCTGAATAACACCCAAAATGACTTCAAGAGTAGGGTTGTCGGTTCCGAACCGGACCGACCGTGAATCGGGAGGTTTTTTTCTTTATTTGGTTCAATTTTAAACAACTTATTGAGTCGTAAGTCTTCTCGGGTCTCGAGTCTCGGTAAATTTCAGGTCTCGAGCTAACAAAATCGCGGTATTCAGGCCCACCCACTAGTGCTGCACGAGAGTCTCGGTATCGAGTATCGACTCAAGAAAAGTCTCGGGTTTTTTGAGTATCGGTCTCGGTATTGAGTATTGGGTACTTGGTCTCGAAAATCCAGACTTTTTTACACCCGTAAAGATGCCATTTTTGGTGAGAATTCATTACAGAATTCTGAGCTTAAAGATTTTTAAAAATACGTAATGACAAATCAAATTTTAAAACCCTCTTGTAGCATTTCTGAACATAAAAAACAAATTCTAAAAATTGTTCCAAACAACAACAAAAAATGTTTAAATAGAGTGTAACATAATTATAAAGCCACTTATTTGAAAAAAGCATTTAGCTTTAGGGTATTCTTAAGGGAATGAATCAAAAAACTTTTTGTTTTCGGTAGAAATTTCCAGTTTTTTTTCATTTTAATTCTTAAAAAAATCGCAATGAAAATGACTTGTTTCCGCTTAACATTTTGTGAATCACCTTTACCTTGGTTTTAAAGGTTTACAGAATGATGTTTTTGCATAGTCCAAATGTTAAGAAACAAAATTGAACGGATCGACCCACATTTTGAGTTACTACTATTTTGTTTAAAAAAATATTATGTCCCTTTTTTAAATTTGATTAGACGGCAGCGGTGGTGCAAATAGACGTCCTCCAAATACGGGAATTATAAAAATCAACTCAATTTAGATGGTTTGCAAAGAAAATTGGTCCAAAAACTGCAGAATTAAAATTGAATTTTATTTAAATACACCATAATAAAGTTCTTTCCATTCCGTAACTCAATTCACATAACTTTTCGAGAAATGCCATCAAAACATCATTAAGTTTTTCTTTTTGTATTCATTCTTATGACGCTGTTGAGCTCGGCTCTGTTGAACTTGAATCCGCAGGGCCAGGATTTGATGAGGTTGGATCAGCAGGAGATGAACTTGGTTCCGAAGATGCGATTGTCGATGTATTGTCGTCGTCATCACATTCATTCGATTCATCATTTTCGGATGATTTGGGAGGTTTTTGGCGATTAATCCGCCACGGAAATTGCCAACCAGCCGGAAGCTTCCAAAATTCAAATCCCTTCGGGGGCTTTCCAAATTCGGTAGAATTTACAGAAGAACGGTTGAAAATGTTGGATAAAGCATTTTGGAATTCGTTCAACTTTCCGAATGATCGTCCTTCAACCACCAGGCAAAGAATGAAGGTGACGAAAATGGGCAGAATTAAATTTTTCATTTTTTGGATTAAATTCTATTGAAATATGTGTGATTTGTTTAATTCTGGTGTCTTTTATATAAAATAAGCATAAGAGTTTTAAAATAAATTTGATAAAAACGTTTGTTTGAACAGATTAAACATTTTCAACTGAACTTATTAAATAAAATTTGTTCAAATGTCATAAAGAAATTTAGCTCATGAAATTTTTGAAATGATTTCATTTTATTTACGTAATTTGTTATTTCAAACAAAAAAATTTTTTCTCTGTTTACACAGCAAAATTTCATTAATGAATACCGCGATTTTGTTGTTAAATTATTGAGATCGAAACCGAGGCTTGACCCCAAAACTCAAGTACCGAAATCCTCAAAAACCCCCCAGACTTTTTTCGGTTCGAGACCCGAGACAAAGACTTTTTTAAAAGATTTTTAATTTTAAGTTCAAAAATTTGGCAAAAGAAAAATTTAAACCATTTTATTAGGGGTTTTTGGAGGGGACCAGCGGTAACGACAGGTGCAAATTTACTACATATTGAATTGGGTTGTCGGTTCCTGAAAATTCTTCAAACAGAACAAATACTTTTCGTATCTGAACAAAACCAAATAAAGAAATTCCGATTCTACGGTTCGGTCCGGTTCGGAACGGACAACCCTACTCTTGGGGTCATTTCTTTGTTGAATGCGCCAGACAACATCTTTATGTTACTAAAAAATTTAAATTTAAATAAAAATTAGCGATGAATAATATTAAACAAATATTTTTATATCAATAAAATGTCAACACGAAGTTTTAAAAAAAAGAAAGAATGGGATAGAATCTTTTAAATGCAATTCACGTGATTAATCAAATAAAAAGAAGAACTAAGAGACAATTTTCAATTGCTTAATTTTTGATGTTTTGAAACAAATATTTTTTCCCATAGCATTAAATATGAAAGTTTTCCAAAAAATATAATAGGAAACAACATTTAATGAAATTCCCGAGAAATCCCTAAAAGGAAAAAAGAACAAAGACTACAAATTCCACATAATTAGCCCCTAAAAATTGAAGAATAATCGAAATAAGAAACAAAGTAAACAACACTAATAGCCATGACATTGAAAAGTTAAGGCTGAACAGAACCCAATTGAATTGTGTTAGAAGTGTTTGTGTTGAAGAAGCCAGGACAGCCTTTTTTGATGACGGTGCTCAGGTAGAAAAAGTTTGCAAAATTGAGAACGAGCAATAACCAGACTAAGACATTTTAGAATTGACGATAAGCACTAAAATTGAACTTATGATCCCAACAATCGATAAAACTGCGACAATTACACTAATTGCACATCTCGTTCTTCTCCAGTCATCATTTCCTCGCAATCTTTGAATTTTGCCAAAAACATTTTCAAGAAAATTGTCACGTTTTCGTCTACGCCCATCAACAGATGCCAATGCTCCTCCATTTAGGCCAAAATGTTCCACTTTCAAAGCTAAATTAATCGATTAATTAAATAGAAAAAATTGAAATTTGTTTCAATACGAAAACCTTTCATCGACTTGAAAAATTCGTTCAATTCCAAATAAAAAAGTGAAGTGAGTTTATTCATATTTTCATTTGAAAACTTTTTGAATAATTCTGTTTTCAGCACATTTACGTTTATTTCTTCTAATTTGAAACTATTTTGATTTGCATATTTTTATCGTCCGCCAATTCTTTAACCAAATTTATGGCCATATTTTCAATCTTTTCCGCCGCCTTTTCAATGCTTTTTCCTTTGTTCAATTCCAAACAAAAATCTTTTTGAATTTTTTGAGCATTTAAAAAATTCTTTTCCAAAATGAAATTATTCTTTTTAAATTTAATTTCAAATGTTTCGCAACACAAAACGCCACGAATATTCTTTTGCAACCATTCATCAAAGAGTTGGCGATCAAAAGCCAAAAAAGCTTTTTGAGCCGAGTCAAGCAAATCATTTGCCGTTGCGATCGAATCTAAATTTTCCATTTTAATATTTAATTTTAAATAATTAAATTTTTTCTAAACCTTTTTGGCATTTTATTTTTTGTCCATGCAAAGCAATCAAAATTATTGTGCAAAGGAAGATTTTTGTTTTCAAAAGTAATTGAAACATAATAATGAATTAATTGCCTTAACGTATAAATTAAATAATAGTAATTAATAATATTAATAAAATGCAATCATTAAATATAACAGAAATAAGGTAATTGAGAATTTGCTTTCAATATTCAAAACATAAACTATTCATGGTTTTCGGAAACATCATACAAATTAAAATTTGAATTTTGTTTAAAAATCTGTTGCTATGCTTAAATGTGAATGGAATCTTATTTATACTCATTTTTCTTCATTATTTTATTAATAATATGGATTTTATTTTTCATAAATAACGTATATTTTACGCAGAAGATAAATTGTATTGGGGGGGGGAGTGGATTATATTCAATTAATCATTATGGTTCGTTTTCATAGAATATTGATCAAAATTAATCATAGAGTATAGGGACCGGAATTTTTGGGAAAAATTGATATTCCCCATAAATCTTAAGGAGGTGAAGCCCACAAAATTCTCCTGCTGGATGCTTCATGGCGACGAACAAACAACCTCTGGCTGGAATCTGAGAGCGCCGCCATCCAAGGAAATTTTCTTTGAATGGATCGTTTCATCGTGTTAGTTTAGACCAGGCATGGCCATGTATACAGATTTTTAAATCCGTGTCCGGATATATCCGTGCCTTTTGTATCCGTGTCCGTTTGTTTCCGTTTCATTTTTTCGAAATTCATATCCGATCCGTGGATATCCGCCATATCCGCTTTAATAATTTTTTCCAATTTTTTAAACCAAAAATTACGATTTTTTCCTCAGTACATATATATGTAATTGTTGATCTTCACCTTCGACATCATTGTCAGCATGAGATTGAGATTGCTGGTACGGGTAGTGCCCCTTTTTCATTTTTCTTGGAAGGAAGGCCCGGCAGTGCCAGTAGGCACCGTCGCAAAAACTTTTGGGATTTTTTTAAGAAATTTCAAGGGGGAGTCGGCGATGCCGATAGGCGCCGCCGAGAAAATTTTGAACTTTTGACTCAATTTGTTAAGAGATTGAAATCAAAAATGTAAAAATATGGCACTTTTTTGAAGCTTTTTGCTTTTTGTTGTAATTTTGTACTTTTTGAATGAGTCTGAACACATACCTAAATAGTTTTTGGAAATTTTTGAAAAAGAGTTCGAGTCCGGGGTTCGAAATCGTCGAAATTGAGGTCAGATTCGGATTCCACGGCAAAGAAACTCTATAAAGGACCCTTTTGGCAACTTTTAAAACTCAGTGTCGAAATCCAGTGTCGAAAACTCCAGTGTCGAAACGTCTAGTGTCGAAACGTCCTGCAACGAAACAAAATGTCACTGTGCAAAAAAGAGATTAATGATTGATTAAATTTAGGATGTTTTATCTTAAGACAGATGGCCAAATTGGTTAATTTCAAGCATTTTTTTATTACTTTATGAATTTTGTTTAAAAAATGTCTCAAATGTAACCTCGTATTGTCGCATATTTTTCGCTCCCCTGGGTGAGTCGCCCTCTTCTCTAGCGAGATATCTCAAGACGTCTTATAATTATTATCATCAATTGGCCGATTTTTTTAGATTGAACTTTCCCCATTGCCGTTATTTTAAATGTATCCTTGTTTTTAGATACATAATTAAAAAGATCCCCCAAAAAGTTTGGGTGAATGATCGTAGTACTGCGCAATTTTTATTTCATGTTTTTATTACAACGAACGCAGCGAAAATAGAGACGAGAAAGAACAGAGAGAGCAACAGACGAGCAGCGGGAGAGAAGAGAGTGTACAACGCGTGCTGTTGCAAAGCAAAGGTTGGAAACAAGTTCACAAATGAACGCACAGCATCAATGATTTGTTTAACAATTTTATATATGACGGAGAATTGAGTTGGTTTTCAATAATTGGAATTGATCTCCATTCTCGCCGTTTCGCCATTGGTCTCCATTCTCGCCGTTTCGCTATTTGTCTCCATTCTCGCCGTTTCGCCATTGGTCTCCATTCTCGCCGTTTCGCCATTGTCTCCATCTCGTTTCCGCAAAAAATATGGCAGAAGTTGGCACCGAGGGACCCAAAATAGGGCATAAAGATTTGGCACTTTTTAAACGTATGTTTTTGAAGTGGCACCGCCGACCCACCGCCCGCCCGGTAAACCCCGAATTCTCAAAAAAAAAGAGCATTTTTAGTTTTCATAGATGATTGATTTTATTAATTTATAGGCTTCGTTTTCATTCTGGGTCGAGTTTAACATACACCCCTAAAGATGGCATCATCGAGTGACAAATTCATTTCTGCCGATGTCAAGGCGGTGACCTATTTACTTTTGTCAAAAATTGGGAAGCGGCCTCGGCCATAGAAAGAGAAGCGCTCATCAGCTCTTTTCGGAGAAATGACGAGTGTCTGATGAGCTTGTCAAAGAACGCCCCGAGCTCGCGCGCCGAGTCTACTGGAATTTATTATTGCTCATCAAAAACAGAGAGATCCCTTCAGCATCCCAATGTTGCGCTCAACAATTTCAGTCTTGCCCTGTCTCATGGGCTGGAGGAATTTGTTTGAAAAAATGATGTGGAACATCTTTTCCAACGGGTTTTCCCTTGGAATTCCTTCAGTTCGTTCGGCCCCCGCTCGTTCAAGCAAAGTGCAAAGCACAGCTCCGGTACGCACAGCCCAGATCATAATGATCGGAAACCGAAAAATTTGAAATCCACTTTAATAATAAACCCAAAAAAAGAATAACAATTTCACTAATTTTGAGGTTTACCACGAAATTGTTTTCTAACATATGTTTTCACCGATAATCATTTAATTTTAAATGATTATAATCAATTCCTACAAATATAACCTCCGGTAAATAAATTTTGTTGTCAATGTGACGGCAAAGTGCAACAAAGATGACCCGTAGTTCCCTCGAAAAAATCAGTAACGACTGTATCAATGCAGAATGCTGCTGGTTGCAAAGTAACGGTGTTGCTGCCTGATTAGACGTGTGTTCCTTGCCGTTGACCTCATACTGAGAAAAAACCCATTCAATTAAAGTTTGAATTAAATGGAAAAACTGACGTTTCATTCATTGAGTTTACTATAAATCGTTTGATGACAATTTCAATCCCACCACTGGAATTGAACTCAGTGATGTCCATAACGATCAGATTGTCGATGATGTGCATTGAACGGGTGACAAAAAACTGTTAGCGAAGAAGTACAGGACGTCTAACGGTTAATTGATAACCGATGGAGGGCGTCACTAACTAAAACAATGAAATTTTCACTGTTTGTTGCTTCATACCATAGTCAAATCCTGAAATGTGGCTAACAAACCAAACAACGATTTCGCAAATGCAATGGAGCAATCAACGTTGCTGCCGTCGTTCACCCTTCCCGCCTTCAAACTTTCAATGCAACTCCGGATCTGTGATGGCAGAAAGGTGTGGTCGGTACGCAGATCAAAAAGGTCAACAATCTTTTCGATTCTAAAATTAGCAAATCCCCAACCAAGAGAAAGATAGCACTTTTTGTTTTCAGCCAAACACACGACACTGGCAAGCGTATCGAATGCGTCCGTTTTAAGCGCATAAGCAAGTGTGAGCGGAAACTTGCTGCGCAATTATCTCAGAACAATGCTCATGAACCTGTCATTCGTCTCGGCTCAGAATGGCTTTATATTCTTATTTATGGACTGTTTCAGATCCGATTAAAAATACTACCAATTGACTCCTCTCCGTTCTTAAAGCACGAACCTGAAAATTTTTTTTGCGCGGAAGCCACTATGAAGAAAGTTATGAGCCACCAATGCTAGTCAAAAACCCAAGTGGGAAACTTTAAGTCAAAATATGTGGAAAATTTTTGTTCTAAGAAATTGTCTTAAAATATGTTATTTAATGCATGATTACGAATTCTTCAATAGAAAATAAAAATTGGGATTTAAGCGGTTTTTGAATTGGTTTAATTTTGAAAAAAATAAATTTATTTAAAAAAAGTAAAGCTAGAGTTGGCTGGGACCGGGATCCCGACGGTCCCAGTTTTTGAAAAATTGTAATCCCATCCAGGTCTCGGTTTTTGAAAAGAAAAAATCCGATCCCGGTCCCGGTCGGACCGGGACTAACTGGGAAAAAAGTAGACCCCTTAATGGGATTTTTGGGCGAGAAAATCCAATTTAGTTACGGTGTAGCGGTGAATGGTGGGGACAGTTGAAGTGTGGGTTGGGTGGTGGTTCAAATCACCGACTGTGTTAGTGATTTTTCGGACTTTTTTTGAACGTTTACGGTGGTGTAAACAATTCTAAAATTCTTTTAACTTTTTCCAATGGCACGGATTTTTAAATCATTGAAGACTTATTAACTGATATTGATGAAATAAAAAAAGACAAAGTAAGAATAATGGTTTTGAAATTGAAAGGTCGATGATGAAAAAAGCCTCTATTCGGATCATAAGATGGCACTGTGAGAAGTACTATTTTTTTTTAATTTACTGATCTCGTTTTATAGAAGAAATCTTGTCATCTAAAAGTTGATTTGAATAAATTGTTGGTAGTTAATCATTTTTTCTGTTTAATTTGGTAAAAAAAATGCAAGTTCAATTGAAGAGGAGTCGAACCTTCACAGACAAATACAAAATTGAAAACACTACCACGGTCCGTGGCTACCGGTCTGAATCCCCCCACGATGGCTGATTCAGTCCCGTACTGAAGCTAAGATTAAGCCTAACTTAAGTCTAAGCCACCCTGGCTTGGGGTTTGTTAGGAGCCTAAGCTAGCCTAAGTTTAGCTAAGACCAAACTTAGGATTAGTCTTAGACGTTGAGGGGATTCGGGAAATTTTGGGTGTGGGGAGATTCGAGACACATTTGGCTGTGGAGGGATTTGGGCGGGGGATTCAGACCGGAAGCGGGGTCGTGTGTCGTTCCCTCCCCTATCCTTTCCCTGTGGTCACTTTTGTAATAAGTAAGATTGTGGACATTTCACATACATTTATTTCTCCGCCATCGACAAATTGATAAATCTGCTTTTATTGTGGGACCTCAAAAGAGTGGAAGCTTAGCCCGCTGTGAGATACCTAACAACAGTAGTTACTACCTGCTTTTTCACCGGGTACGGTAATGACGTCATCAGAGCCAAAAGGTACAGGAGGGTCGGTGGCCAAGTGAGCGCCAGGGTGTCGGGTGAGCGCCAGGCCATTTGAGCGCCGGCCAACTGAGGCCCAGAGCCCAAACCTATTGGCAGGGTTGCTGCGCGACTTTTTTTAAATTTTTGAAATTTCTAAATCTTAAGACGTTTGACCATCTTGCGCACTGCGCGACTTTATGCAAATTTCTGCTGCGCGACTTTATTTAATATTTATATTTTATTTATTTTAATTTTTATTTTTTTTAATTTTTTTCACTGCGCGAGTTACTCGCGCACCTGCGCGACTTTATTCGAAATTTAAATCTTTAAATTTCACTTGCGCACCTGCGCGACTTTTTGAAACTCTGCCGAAAATATTTTTAATCCGAAAAATTCATCCGCTGCTGCGGGGATCCGAAACCCCGCTGCCGCTGCGAGAGAGAGACGAGAGCACTAACCACTTGGCCATAGTGTATTGGTAGCAAGACCCACTAATTGTCCCTATATGGTGGAGAATGACGTCAGCCAAAGGGAATAAACAAATTGTCTCCACTGCAGTAGTTAGTGAGGGGGTCTGCAGTCAACAGCAAAGTTCAATCCCCTGCGCGAGCAAGGGGCTCTGCAGGCAGCAACCAAGTTCAAAGCCCTGCGCGAGCAATATTATTTTTTTAAATTAAATATTTAAATTAACTTAATAAATTCATAAAATTCAAAATTATTTACAAAATATAAAAAAAATATTTACAAAATATAAAAAATATTTACAAAATATAAAAATATTTATAAAATCCAAAATTTCTGAATAAATCATGAAAGAAAAATCGTAAAGTAAAAATAAAATTTCAAATTTACATAAAATTGCTTTTGATTGAAATTTGATATCTTAAGATATTCACTTTGTTTATTTTMCAGCCAATATTTTCTCAATAAACTTCAGTATTGTTCAAAAAACGTAAAGCAAAATAAAAAAGCTTTCGCATTGAAATATTCTGTCATTGTTTATTTGTGCTTAATATTTGGCAAACGTTCTAAAATTGTTACACTTATAAAATCAATCACTTGGCCAAGCAACATTGAGCGAAAAGGAATAACGATTATAACTATTTTTATAAAGTCATAAAATTTAATCCACAATATTTGTTTTAAAATATTAAATTTCTAACAGATATTTAAAATGGCGTTCATGTGTTTTAACTTTAAATTTCATTTATTGTTTTTAGATAATTTTTAAAAATGGAATTTTCTGATGACGATGGGCCCCCAACTTTGGATGGGCCCTATCCCATGGCAAACGACAGCAATAATTTTTTGGGATTAGCACCTCGATTTGACGAAGCTGCAACCGCACAACATCCAGTCGAGGCGTCAGCAGTGGTAAGGGAACTGCATTTTTTGGTTAGGTCATTACAGCGAACAAATTCTAATTCTTTGAGAGTTTTTTCAGGTGTCTGCGCAACCGAAAACAGCTGCGCGACCAGGGCGGAAAGAGCCGGCACTGAACAAGAATTTGGACGTGGAGCAGTTCAATGGAGACGAATGGATGTGCCTGGCAGCGGCACAGGCTAGCAGCGGACGGTTTAAAGGTGTGGGGAAAAAAACAAAGAAATTGCATTTATAAATAATTAATTAATTTAAACCCTGAACAAAAGGTGTTTGCGACTCAGCCAGAGCTATAGAAAAGGGGACGCGGACGTGGCACAGCTTTTTAGTGGCCCTTGGCACCCTTTTTGGACCTCTGCGCGACTTTATGCAAATTTTTTCCCTGCGCGACCCACTCGCGCACCCTGCGCGAATTTATGCAAATTTTTTCCCTGCGCGACCCACTCGCGCACCCTGCGCGAATTTATGCAAATTTTTTCCCTGCGCGGCTTTATTTAATATTTATATTTAATTATTTTAATATTCCCAATTTTTTACTGSGCGAGTTAATTGCGCACACTGCGCGGCGTTTTTAATTTTTTAAATCGAAATTTTGCATTTTTCCCTGCGCGAGTTTTAAAATATTTCTAAAATTATTTTAAATCAAATAAAATCATTTTCATCGCTGGGGATTTGAACTTTCGCCCATCGGTCGTCGAACCTCGCACGCTAACCACTTGGCCACAGCAACATTGAGGGAAAGGCATTATAATTCTGCTATAAGCCAAAAATTTCCCCAAAATTTATTTAAGGCATCGTTACCCTCAAAAAAGTTCTGAGCGCTTCTTCATATTTATTTTTTGTAATTAAAACATTTTTAAAATAAGAACAATTTATTTGAATTTTAACGACCGATCATTTGAAATTTTAATTTTATCAAGCATTTCGATTTATCGGACGGTTTATGCTCAACTTCATCTGGGGAGCGGCATACCCGGAGGACGTTTTGAAGGCGCTCTTCTCCATGAGCTTGGCCTACGCGGTGAAGGGAGCGGAAGGAATGAAAATCGTCGCTGATCACTTCATCTTTTTGCTGTCTGCGCGGCACCTGGACTACGAAATTGCTCTTCATTTCAAGAAGGTTGACAGCTCCACCGCCGAGACCATTTTGACGCGCTTTGAAATGGTGGATCAAAGCAACAAATCAAAGGAAAGGCCGTCGATTTGTGAGGAATCTTTCGTCATTGACATCACCGCAATCGACAGCGGTGGAAAGCGGAAACAATTGGCCGGCAAAGGACGCCCCAAAGTGTTCAACATAAACTACAACATCTATCAAGGGGCAACATTCGAACTGACGAACAACGACAACCTTTGTCTCTTCCGAGCTTTTGAATTTCTGCGCATGAAGTTTGTGCTGCCCCAACAACGGTTTAGCGAATATAAGCGCGTTGCGTCATGGCAGCTCAAAGATGTCCGTGCTTTATGCAGAGCATGTAACATTGATTTGGACCAGCCGTTTTATTCTGTTGAGGAGTATGGAGCAAGAATTCAGGTATGGTGGCATAAACAAATAAAAATAATTATAATTTTTGCAATATTACTTTTAAGGCTTTTTATGAGCAGCTGCATCCCGGAATGTTCCGCCTTTTCTGCTTTGAAACTTCTGGAAAAATGAAGCCTTCATGGAAGTCCGATGCGGGCGACTACCAGCACGAACTTTGCGTGCTGTTTACGGATGGCGAGGATGGGGGTGTGGGGCACTATGACGCGATAAAAGCGACGGGAAAATTATTCAACCCGAAAGGGAATTATTGTTTTGGGGTAAGCGTGTGAAAATAATAAAAATATATAAGAACCAAACCATTTTTAGTGTGAGATGCCATATCTTCAACCTAACCGACATAATGCAGCCTGCAAATGGAAGTGCCACAACTGCCAACGCGTTGGAAACGGCTTCAAAGGGAATTGCGATAACAAAACTGGCAGTTTCTTTGAAACTTGCTTGGGGTGCAATAAGGTAATAGGCTAATTAAGTTAACCTTTTAAAATTTTATTTATTTACTGTCAGACCTTCAAAAGTTTGGAATGTTACGAACATCACGCCAAAAGTGCCACGTGCAAAGTTAAGCGCGGCAAAGAGACAACGACAATTGATAAATCCATCTGCAAAAGTTCAAAGAAATGCACCGATTGCGGAGTGATTTACATCGACCGGGTAAAATTTTCTTTTAAACCATTTTGCAGGGCTTATTTTAAGGCACAAGACAAGCAGAAAGGGCACGTCTGTGGCCAAAAATTCTGTCGTATTTGCCTTGGCTACCACGCGCCTCGGGATTGCTACATCCCGTATCGGCCAAAGGCTAAGAAGGAGAAGCGGTTCATCTTCTTCGACTTCGAATGCACTACGCACTTCAAACCGGACCCGGAGATTCTTCGCTTCAAGCACCAGGTAATTTTGAAAAATTAAAAAATTTCAGTCTGGGAAATTTCATTTAAAAAAAATTAAAATTTCAGTCTGGGAAATTTCATTTAAAAAAAAACAAGGTCAATTTCTGCTATGCGCACGTGACTTGCACGCGGTGCATTGAGAAAGAGGTGTGGGATCAGGAGTTGGAACGTGCATGTGCTATCTGTGGGCCGCTGCGATTCTACTCCTGGGCCCCCTTCCACTACGACAACACCGACGTGGATCGGCATTTCAGGGTGGACGACCCGCTGGCGGCATTCACAAAGTGGCTGCTGCACTTTGAGTCCGAGACGCTGGGCCTTGATCCCAATCAGCGCCGGAAGCGCAAGCGAGCCCCTGCCAAAAACAACATATTTGACGAGGAAGCCGCTGACGACGAAAGTGACGACGATGACGACAACAACTACATGATTTTTGGAGAGAAAGGCGAAAAGCCCATCTCCGTCACAACGTACGCCTACGCACACGCCGGTAAGATTAAAAAAGAAAAAGGATAGAATAATTTGATAAACAAAAATAAATAAAAATGAACACAAATAAAAATTGAAGGTTCTCGATATGATCACGTGTTGATCTACGGGGAGATGCTGAGAATGGGCGTCAAGCCCAATCTCGTTCGTCAAGGAAATCATTTGCTGGAACTGCGCGCACCGAAAAAGGGGGGGTTAACGGCGACTGTCTTCAGGGACAGGCAATTAATAAATTAAATTGCAAATTTAATAAAAATTTTCAGCTATAAATTGATTCCGGTGAAACTGGCGGCGTTTGTCAAGACGTTCGGCCTTGAAATTGATGGAGTGGAGAACAAAAAGTACTTTCCGCACAGGTTCAACAAGGTAAGGCTAAAATAAAATTAAAAAAAACAAAAAAATCTTTAAATTGCCCTTTAGGAAGAAAACTACGACAACGCCCTCGACACCCTGCCGCCGCTGGAGATGTACTTCCCAGGCGGGCATTTCCCGGAGGAGCGGAAGAAGCTCGAGCTCTGGCACAGGGAGAACTTCAACACGCCCTTCCTCTTGCGCGAAGTGATCGCCGATTACTGCAAAACCGGTCAATTTAAAATAATTAAAATTTAAACTTTTTTAAAATTTAAGACGTCCAAATCCTCGCGCATGGGGTGATAAAGATGCGCAAGTTGTTCTACAGCGAAACGGGGGATGACATCACCGATTCGGTGACAATTCCGGTTGGTTTTTTAAATTAAAAAAATAAAATAAAAATAAATAAATAATTCAAATTAATTTTAGTCCGCCTGCATGAAATTCTTCGTCGCCATGGCGCACTTCGACAAGCAGAAGATCGCCATCATTCCGCACCTTGGCTACGAGAAGCGAGGGAAACAAAGTTGCATTGCGCGAAAATATCTGAAGGTTTGTTTAAATTTAAAAATTACAAAAAAAATGATAATAATTTAAGTGGCGGGCCGAAGAGGAGATGCGTGAGAATGGCCTCACCCTTCGTCACGTCGAAAGCCCGGGCGGTGAGTACAAATTCGGCAACTTCAGCTTGGATGGGATGCTGGAAAGGCCGGGAGATGGCAATAACCTCGCAATTGAGGTTAACGGGTAAGTGAAAAAAAAAAAA
>MEIZ01000033.1:541361-555487 GCA_001723225.1 Globodera ellingtonae | reverse complement strand
AAAAAATAATAATTTTTTTTTAAAGTCGATAAAAAAATTTTATCAGGGGTATTCCGGGGCGTAGAATCCGAATCTGACCTCCATTCATACCAATTTCGAACCCCTGACCCGAATTCGAACATTTTTTCGAAAATTCAAAACAGGTTTTCTAGGGGTTTTCTGGGCCATAGAATACGAATCTAACATTCATTTTGCCCAATTCTGAATCCCGGACCCGAATTCATGCTGTTTGAGAACGATTTTGAGACCATAATTGATTTCTGAACATTTTTGAATTTTCGAAAAAATGTTCGAATTCGGGTCAGGGGTTCGAAATTGGTATGAATGGAGGTCAGATTCGGATTCTACGCCCCGGAATACCCCTGATACAAATTTTTTTATCGACTTTAAAAAAAAATTATTATTTTTTTGACATTTCGTGGTTTTTGGCTGAGTTGACATTTCGTGGCTTTGACATTTCGTGGCTTTGACATTTCGTGGCTTTGACATTATGTGGGGCAGCGGTCATGAGCAAAAAATGTTCAAAAAATTGAATAAAAAATCTTTGGCGTTCTGTAAGAATTTGTGGCGTATGGGCACGGGGGCCACTTCAGTGCCAGAAATTTTGAATTTCCGGATTGCGATTTCTAAACCAAATCGTTTACTGATTTCCGGAATAGGACTGTTCCGGAAACTAAAGTCGTTTACAATCAAGGAACTGAACAGTTCCGGTTACGGATTTCCGGATTGCGATTTCTAAACCCGTATAGCGATTTCTAAACCAAATCGTTTATACGGATTTCCGGAATAGGACTGTTCCGGAAACTAAAGTTTTTTACAATTCAACTGTTCCGGAAACTAAAATCGTTTACAATTCAGGATCCAGGAACAAAAGTCGTTTACGGATTTCCGGATTGCGATTTCTAAACCAAATCTTTACTGATTTCCGGAATAGGATGACATTTCGTGGTTTTTGGCTGAGTTGACATTTCGTGGCTTTGACATTTCGTGGCTTTGACATTTCGTGGCTTTGACATTATGTTGGCGCGCCGTCCATGACTGAATTTGTAACGAAATCATTGCATATTTTTAGTAGAGTTGTCCGGTTGGGATTTTTGGTACATATAAGTCGGGATCGGGATTCCAAAAACCCGGCATAATCCAAGTACAAAATTAAGTTTTCGATGAAATCGGATCAAAACGGTGTTTTTTTTTCTTTTTGACCATCATCATTCATTTTTGTGCGAAACACTTTGTAGTCACCGCATTGTTTCTCATCATGTTCTTCATTGATTTTATTCGTCCAGTTATTGTAATCCCACAAAAATCAGGTTCGCCACTCCAGCAATAGTAGAGGGGATTTGTCTCAATTCATCACTTCACCATCATCARCAAGGCAACAATTTGCTGATGGCTAGGAATAAAAGTGACATTTCGCTTTGTCATCATCAGAGCAATATTCCGATGCCCATCAACCGTTTACTGCAACAAAAAGGCACAACAATGGACGGCCATCCGATGGTGACGCCGGCGGCGCATCGCCATCTGCCGATAACTTCTTCAAAGGGTCAGCAGCGACAGAACAACAACAACGGTCGACGGCACTTTGTGTGCGATGAGAATTTGGGTGACGACAATGTTACGCTGTGGCGGACGTCGAACGGCGAGCACAGAAACAGCTCAAGCAGTACAACAAACTCCAGCAACAGAACGTCCAAAACGGCGGTTGCAGCGGTGAGTAGTTAAAATGAAAATCAAAATTGTAATTTTTTGTGATCCTTTTTTTGCTAGGAAATATACATTTTTTCTGTGTTTGTGAGTGAGACACTTACGCTTTTTGAAATGGTTTTGTTAATTGACCCATCCATTCCTTACCCAAATTGCTTTTCTTTTTTCGTGTCATCAATTTCCCCCCAAAAAGAACGCCATGCGCGCGCGCCGCTCCACTTAACGCGGGGCGTAATTAGAGCGCGTTTCCATCATTAACTCACTTTATCCGCGATTCAATAAGATTAGTGAAGGAAAAAGCACAGCGCTAATAGCAACCATTGTTAATTCATATTTTCAATTATGTTAATCTTTAATTTGCTTACAGACTAAAATGGCTCAGTTTTGTGAGGTTCAGCTTCAGGTGCGGCCTCAGCTCAAGCAAATGCAAATGCAGCAGCCGAGCAGCGGCACATTGGTCAAGCAGCGCAAGGCGCCGGATGTGCCGGTGAAGTCGCACAGTTCGGAGTATTCGTTGCTGGGCGAATTGCTAACACAGCGACGGAGTGACCAACGGAACAGCGCTGAACTGGCCGAGACGGTCGTCGTCGACAACACTGCAGCAACAACAACAGCAGCAGGACACTTGAACGTGGACGAAACGGCGAGACATGGCTTAATAATTGGTGAGAGAGTGATTTTGGAAAATTTGTTAATTAATCCAACGGTTGTTATGCTTTCAGAAGATGAGGAGGACGACTCGCATAGTGTGGCGGGCACAGATTTTAATGAGCCATGGGATTCGAATGCTTGGGAGAATTTGATGGATTTGGCCCGTTTTGGCGATGGTCGAATGGAAGAGAGTCCACGCGTGTCCGAACTTGGTTTTGCTTCTTTTTTGAATTTGTAAGGGATTATTGTCCAAATTAAGTTCCGGAGAGTGACAGTTTGGAAATGATGGAGAAGGCGGCTAGGATGGCCAACTGTTCGCGTTCCCATTTTCCTCACATGACGGCTGGGGCCCATCGTCGGAGTTTGATGCGAGCGCATGGCACCAGCTCGTTGATGGACATTTCTGGCGTTGGTTCCGGCACCACTGACCACACAAAGTCCAGAGAAAGCGGCACCAGCGAAAGCGTCAGCAGAACGAACGGACTCAATTTTGGCCAAAGCAGCAGCAGCAAACAGCAGCACCACCATCGCCGGCCAATTCCCGCCTGTTCATCATCTGTCGACGAGCTCAGCTCGCATCCGAACAAAAGTACATCGATTTGTCCCTCACTTGTGCCCGTTTTCTCACCGTCCCGACTGCGCAATTTGGCCAATGAACATCCGGGCGAAGAGGACCCGGCAAAAGTCATTCAACGTTATGTCGAAGCGTAAGAAGACACTTTTTTGTTGTTAAGCTTTGTTTGATTTTATTTAGGCTTTCCAAAGACGATCAAACCCTCTTCGAGGCCGCTTTACATCAATTCATCGAGTGCACTTTGCTTTCCCGGGAGAAGGACCCGTACGTGGTGATACGGAGAGTTCGACAGTTTATCAACGGGTGGGTGCGACGTCTCTTGTCGTTGTGACATTTACACATAATTTTGCCTTTGTTTTAGAATGAAAAACTATCTGATGAGGATCGGGGAGGCCGATTTACATCCGATCATTAAACGGGAGCGAAGTCGTTTAAACATTGACGAATTTCTAAACATTGATGCAATTCTTGAAGAAGTTCTGGTCAAGATTCTGTTGGGTATGTTTTTTTTTTTAATTTAAATAAGCAGATTGTCTCCATTTGTTATTTATTGTACCTCTGACATTTTTGCAATTTTGTTTTTATTGTTAAGCCAAGCTGAAGGCGCATTTATACCGTCTGATGATTTTGGAGAGCACCAGCAACGGCGAGCTGCGCAGGTTGACCGAGAACATTGCCCAAGTGCGTTCAATGAGTGCGGCTGAGCTGGGCTTTCCGGAGGGTACGGAGCTGCCGGATTCTGCTCGGATGGAGCAGATCAGCAGACAGTTGCGCAAAATGCAGAACCACTACTCGCCGTTGAAGAAGGTGCAGCTACTGCTCCGCGTCCTGTCGCTGGCCGTCCCTTTCGCCAGTTTGTCCTCAGTCAGCGGTAGTGACCATTCATCACGTCAACACAACCATCGGCCGTCCAACGAACTCTCATCGCCTCCTCAACAGTTGCGCACGCCAAAAGCATATCAACACAGCAGCAGTTACTACGCGCTGTCACCTGCACTTTCGACTTTGTCACCCGCATTCTCGATGTCGAGACAGAGGACGACCTCGGGAAGCAGTTCTTGTGCAGCTGCAGCCGCTCTGAAACATCCGCCGGCTGACGGTCCTCTCGCATTTCCGTTAATTTTTTTATTTATTCGTTTGTTATTTCAGAATTAATCCGATGGCTCGTCTATTTGCTGGCACGAAGTTCGACCATTAATTGCGAAATTGAGGCATGGTACATGTGGGAGCTTCTTCCTCAACAAGGTCCGTAATGTTAAACTAATTGTGTTTGTTTTTGTTTTTTATTTTAATTTCAACATTTTTAAGTGCTCAGCACCGGCGATGCCTCCTATTTTCTGTCCGTCCTCTTTTCGGCAGTGCACGTGCTGAAGCATCCGGAGAGCATTCGTCGTCTGAAGAATGTGGAGTTGGCTCAGTCTGGCGGTGGTGGTGGGGCTCACCAATTGTACGCATTTGCGGACTTCATGGGCTCACAATCGGTTGGTTTTTGTTTGTTGTTTATTTAATTGTGTCATGATGATGAATTGTGTTGTGTTGTTAAGACTCTACAAGATTCGGACGAATCCGACCTCCTCTTACGAGTGGCAATTCCCAATGAACAGGAGGGAACCATTGAAGTAATTAGTTTTTGGGATGGCGTGTGTCACTCACTCATCCCTTTCTAAATTATGAAAATCCGAAATTTAGTATCACTCCTTCCCAGTGCTGCCAAAAATGAATGTTGCTAAGCTTTGTCGTATGATTGCGCATCAGTTCTCGGTCACCAACCCGGAGGATTACAGGCTGTAAGTGAATTTTTAGAAAATAAAACCCCGGGGAATTTTGGCTGTTTTTTGCGGGGACAAAACGTCCAGAGGCCAAACCAATTCTATTTAAAATTAATTTTGTGTCCATTTTTCAGTTATTTGATCTTCGACGAGTACGAGGCGCCCATGGAGCCCACTCAAATTCCGCATTTGATGCGCAACCAAATGAACGAAACGGCCCGGCCGCACCTTTTCGTGTACAAACGGTCCGAGACGAAYATTTCGTGGTCACGTCAGGCGGTCGCCAACTTCTTCGGCGCCAACAACACGACGGTGCTGATGAACCCGCCGCCGTTGATGGTCGCAAATGGGCGGGAACGCCGATGAGAAAGAACAATCAAACACACAGCACAATAGGAGGAATTTCTCGCGGACTTTTTGTTTTTTGTCGTCCGATTTTCTCGTTTAGCAAACATTCGTTACTTCTCCCAAATCCCCCACCATATTTGTCTTCTCTGGAACGTTTGCTCTGATTGATCATCCTATTTTACCTTATATGGACCCCAGCTGCCGCCGACTTATTTTATTATACTGTGTCCTTTTATCAGCCAACCAGTTTATCTCTTCACCACATCGATTCAGAATTTTATGGCAATTTTGTTAAATGAACAAATCTGAACTTAATTATTTCAATTTCTAGCGTGTCCCCGGCGGGTTGGGTGGCGAGTTTGCCTTTACTTAATCTTGGCACTATTCAAAAACACTGAAAAAAGATCGACTAGTTTTCGTTTGATGAAAAGAGTCAACAAAAATAAAAAGAGCTTCTGACAAAGCTTCAGTGTTGAGGAGGGGATTGCGGCGTAGAGTTTACGGGAAAATGCGGAATCCGTTTTATTTTGTCTGCATCATTTACGACACCAATACATACTAGTAGTAGTAGTAGTGGTACTCTCCCACTTGTTAGTAGGACAAAATTGGAAAGAACAAATACATCAGGTGAACCCATCCCCGCAAAGAGAGTACAAAAACGAATGTAAGACAAATAAATGGTGAATAGGGACAAAATGTCTAAAGGTATGCGGAAATAAATATGAGAGCAGGGTGGGGGGGGGTGCCTTTTGTTAGTCTTCCAACTTCGTCCTCACGCCGCCTCAGTCATCGCACGTCTACAGAATGTTTGGAGGTTTTTGCAGACGGCGGCCGACAATTGGGGCAACTCGCGGCCGATGGCCGTCAATTGTCCACCCGTCGTCGTCGTCGTCATCGGTTCGGTGCCATCGACGGAATTGTTGTGACGGCAAAATTCGACCAACGAACGAAAGGTCGGGAAACGGCTTCGGACCAGCTGCGCTCTGTCGACGCTGATGCCCGGGCAGACGGTCAGTTGACGGAGCCAACAGTCGGACACCGTCACAGCGTGGGCCTTCTTGCACTGCTCTTGGAACACGGCGAATGGAGGGCCTGTGACCTGAAATGGCAGCACTTTTTGCCCCAAAACTCGTGAAATCGCAAGCAGCAATGTGTTCAACAACTTGTTGTTTGGCGCAGCGTTCTGTCAGCCGTCGTGTCAGATGCTGAAGGAATTTGGCCGTCCCCTGGACATTTGGCGTCCGATGGACAAGGAAGCCGCTCTCCACACCGCTGGACACCATCGCCTGCTCCAACGCGCGGTCGTTAGCCGTTGTGCCGCCTTCCACCACGAAGAGCACATTTCGGAGTCCACATTTGCGCAGTCGTTGTTTCTGTTCCATGTAGCGAGGCTCTTTGATGCTTCTCTAAATTTTTTATCAGATGCCCAATTTTCAACGACGCGGAACACCTTCAGGTCGTCGAGCGTCTTCCTCTCCACCACATAATCCAACACCAATTCGTGCCTTTTACCCGCCCAATTCGTCCACTGCAGCACCCAAAGATAGTCTCCGACCGGAAAATGCATTAGAATTAAAATTAAAAAAAAAAGCAACCCAAAAACGAAAAGCAAAGCACCGAAAGAGGTCTGCTCTCGAAGGAAACACTCATTGTCGCCAAATGCTCGCCAATTCCTTTGGCTTTTCGTTGGGTTCGCGCACCGGCGCAATGTTCGCGGTTGTCAGTGATGAGCAGTAGATGACTTTGTGCAAATTGTTCAGCCGAATGGGTCAGAAGCGCAGGCTCGGACTCAGAATTCGGAGAAGAGGACGACGACGCCACGTGGACAATGTCCAAACCATCATCCGGACGGACTGAACATGGCAAAGAGGAAGTGGATGAAGTTGGAGGAGGAAGTTGCCCAAAAGTGTGCAACGTGGGCAAATTGGGAGGCCCTCGACGACCCTCAACATACAAAGTGATGGCTTTAAAGACCCTGGACAGACAGGGAATACCTCAAACTCGAAAGAAAGTGCGGGCTGAGACACGGAAACGTTCAGCAAATGGTCATAATCCGCCAATTCCAAAGCGTCCYCCGATGCATGAACAACARCGCATTCTTGTGAACTGGCCCGGCCCAACGGATCTGTGCACAACATAAACATTTAGAGAGAATGAAAAAAAATGGCCACAACCTTTCGCCCGTTCAAATTTTGTCGCATTCTTTTTGTTCTTTTGTCCATTCGTCCCACCATTTTGGCTCAGAATGAGCGGCCGTCTTTGTTTTGTGCCGACAAAGGGCAATCGCCCGCCGGCATTTTCGGTGGACGATCGCTCGACAATGGCCAACGCGTCGCCCTTTCGTAGCGTTTTTATTTGAGCAACAGTGGGCGCCTCGTCGCCAAAGTGCGCTTCGCAAGCGAATTTCCATGCCGACGACAAACGCGTCGCAATGTCCACACCAATTCCTTAATTAACAAAGATTATAATACCACGCTTTCACTTCCGCCAAATAGGTAAAATTTCGCAATTACTTTAAGCTAAAAAAGTCTATTTGAGCAAACAGAAAGACTAAAAAAACGCTTCCGGTATGACAATTAATTAGTAACCTCTGATTTTTCTCAAGTCCGTAAAGCCATTAACGTCGAGCGGAAACAATTTGAGGTTGCACAACGCATTGCGCAGAACGAATGAATGATTTTTGCTTCCGGTGTCCTTGACCACTTTTTCCCTCCATTCCGTGAGTGCTCTCTCGTAAAACAATTTCTCGGCAAATTCGAGTCGAATTTTGGCTCTTTTAGGCTTCCCAGCCATGGGTAAGGACAGTGAGTGAGTGAGTGAGTTACGCAAAAAAAAAACATTAAACTTATTAGTCAAAAATGAAATATCCCCGAGGAATCGGTTTTCAAATATACAATGTTCTGTATAATTAAGTAACCTTTTTATGATGCAAACCCCTCAAACAATCTTCCATGTCATGTTTGATACCTCTCGAACAGTCTTACTTTATCAGCATCATTGAAAAATGAGAAAATGTGAAAATGAGAGCGAAGTATGGGACGTCGTTTTAAATAGGTAAAGCCTAGAGGAGATTCGAAAGAGCATAGTTTAACTAACACAATAAACCAGCTTAGGATTACAAGACATCTAAGTCGTCRTCTCCAATGCTCCTTTCTAGGCCTTCTTCTCCAGGTCGATCAGATGCTTCACCCCGTCGTACATTTGCTTCACGGCTAAATTAGGAAATGTCACTGAGGTTAAAAATCACTGGAAAACAGACCCTCGAATTCGGTGAGCCCAAGACGCGCTTTGTTGCTGATGTCATAGACTCCGCCAGCACTAAGAAAAAAAAGAAGATCAAAACACATTCAAACAAAACAAAAAAAATTTTTTCGAACCTCTCGGAATGCTCTCCGTGGATTCCGCGAATCTGCAACTTCAGTCCGTCACAAATGGTCTTGAAGTCGGGCTTTGCACTGATCTTCGGCAGGCGAATATGGACACTCGCGCGCACAGTCGTTCCCAAGTTGGTGGGGCAGAAGGTCAGCCAGCCAAGACGGTCGTCGCGTGAGAACGGAACCTTGCTCTCAATGGCCTTGACACCCTTGATAAGACGCTCGAGCACTTGCCCAACATTCCCTCCGTTTTGCATCGAAATGATGCGAAGATGCTTAATCAATCAATCAATTTATGACAAACACCAAAAATTCAAGTAACTTACGTCCTCCTCATTAGCCCAGACCAGGAATGTTTTTTTGGCATTGTGGAAAATGCCACGTCCAGTGGGCCAATAACGACACGCATTGGCCTCCTTGAGGAAGCGATCGCCCTCCTTGAAGAGGAAGTGGTCGGCAATCAGCTAAAAAGAAACGTGTAAAACTTTTCAAAGGCATCCGGAATCCTAACCTGGTTTTGCACTTCCTTGGTCATTCCTTCAAGCGGGTAATACGTACCGCCCAGCTCAGGATCTGTAATCATAAGCTTTATTGAACTACAAGAACAGAACAAATTCTCACCGCCCTTCAACTGCTCGAAGACGCCCTTGACCTTCGTTTCCATCTCAACGTAGTTCTCCTTTGTCAAGCACGGGTTGAACGGATATCCCTGCAAATGGTTATTTTCACATAGAACTTCAAAACATGGAACACCTTCAGAGAACGGCCGCAACGAACGCGTGTCGAATTGATGAATTTTCCCTCGGGATCCAAATCGGTCAGCAACTGCGTTTTGCCGTCCCCAAGGTCAGTTGCCGGCTGCTTGCTGCTCGGACCAAAGCCACCATGGTAGTCGTTGATGATCGGGTCGAACAACGGCTTGAACAAGGTGTACGCCTCAGCTAAAACAATTGCGTTGGAATCATTCCCACCAACAGTGACGCGCTCATTAACTGACCGTCAGGAGCGTACACTCCAACTCCGCTGTCCAAGTTGGCAACGCCCGACTGGATCACATCCAGCAATGTCGCTCCCAGCTTGGTGCGCTTATCCTTGCACGCATCGACGACCTCCTTGGTGAGGTACTTCTTCACCAATGACTTACAGTCAGACGCTTCCTTAAATTTCAAAATGACTCCTCAAAAAAGGAAGGATTGTAGCTTTGTACCTGAAGCTTCTTGTAACCCGCCTCGATTTTGTCAATAACTTCCTTTGGCACGGCCATTTATTCAGATTTTGTCAAATAAATGCTGAAACATAAAGCATTTAAAAACGAAAGGACAGAGAATATTGGGAAACACTGGGAATATTCTTTGGGGGGTTGCTTTTCTCAACATATGTTCTCGCATGAGGAGCAAAAGCAAACTTTAACTGGGTTGAAAACTGAGACGAAGGAATAATAATCAGCGGAAAAGCAAACTCTAAGGCGGTTTTTGATGATGTACTTTAGGTGTGTGTGTGTGTGTGTGGAGAATGATTTTGATGTGAACGGATGGGAGGAAATGGGAGGAAAAAAGTTTGTACTATATTTATATTGATCGTCTCTCAGCCAGCAAAAGAGCTTCGCCTTAGCAACGAGTCAACCTCAACTTAGGTACCTGGCTGAAACTACAAGAAAATAAGAGCGATGTGCGAAGAGACGACAGCGGTGAATGTCAGCTCGACGTCCTAACCATCGGTTAAAGGAGGAGAAAAGAGGGGAATCTTTGCAAAGGCAAAGGAAGAAAAGACTTTTCAGCTGCTCAAAAGTGCAAATGAATGAAGGGATAATGATGACAAATGTGCGMCGACGACGACGACGACGACACAAGGCAAGGTGAGTGAGATTTGAATGAAAATCTGAGAATAAAATAAAATGAAAAGGCGAGAAAATAGTAAATGTGATAAACTGAGAATGTSTTTGACTGTTTTTACTGATTGTTTTTTAGTCAACGACCAACAATTTTTAATCGCGGTTTTTGGCCCAAATATGAATTCGTTTCAATAATTTTCATACATCGACATATTTAAATTTACCTATTCCTTTTTTACAAAACAAAAAAATTACTGATTGAACCGCGGTGCGTCATTTGCGGACAGAGTTTTGCGGACGGTTTGATTTCAAAAAAAAAAATTAAAATTGTTGAATAAGTTAATAATTAGCTGAAAATAAATGTTACAACCATAATTTTATTGCGCAAATGTATGCCAGAGTGGCCATAAATCGCTATTTATCAGGGATTTCCTGATTTTCCATTGTTGCCTGATTTTTGGGAGGTTCCCTAATTTTTCAAAAATTTAAAATTTTTCATAAAGTCTACGATTACCCACTATTTTTTGTATAAGCCTAAGCCAGGGTGGCTTAGGCCTAGATCTAATGAACCGCTAAGTTTCTAACTTTTTCCCAGTTATTCTATCCGGTTTTTGTGTTACTTAAAAGTCGGGTTTTCCTTAATTTAAAAAAATTTTAACTGATTCTAAATTTTCTTTTAAATTAGTGTTTTTTTCATACCAAACCGTCCGCAAATGTCAGTCCGCAAATATCCGTCCGCAAATGACAGCTCGCCGATTGAACATTCCTCTGCGGATCCCCTCTACGAAATGAAACACGCACCACGCTCGGTTTTCTTTAAAATTTGATCTCCCCAAAACATTATTAAATTCCTCTAGGTATCGACGCACAAAAACTGCTTACATTTTTTTTGTCAATGGCACTTTTTCCCCCCTAAACTAAAAATGAACGTACAGTAAACAAGAAAAACTTGGAAAAAATTGTATTCGGGCAAAAAATRCAGGCCATTTGAACAAGATCAAGTATTTTTTGTTTTCATAAAAATGTGACTGTTTCAAACTGAACTCTAGCAGGCCTAATAGGGTTAGGAAACCCGGCTTGTAACCGGGCGGGCTTTTTCTTAGATTAATGTCGTGTTTTCGCTTACAAATTAGTGGATGAAATTTGCGTGGAGGAAATGTCGCGTGGATGAAGTGTCGCATGGATGAAGTGTCGCGTGGATGAAATGTCGGCTCCCCATTTGTTCACTTTCCCTACAAGCTTTCTCTTTGCCTGAAAATTTTTTTGATCTAACCGTTGCGCCACTTTTTCGTGCTTAAAATCATTAAACAAACTTAACGTTTAATATTGGAGCAAAAAAAAATGCAATTGGTTTCTTCCTGCTTTAGTCTAATCTTTCTTAATTAAGAATAACTTTTTTCTCAATGGTTTATCAATACGCCAAAAAAAATTCAATTGAATTTTAGATATGTAGATATTTGTGCGCGCAATTGTTCTTATTTCCCTAACACCCGCGAGTTCGGCAGCTTCCCCACAAACAATTGGTGCCGGTATTATCCTACGCAAAACAGGAAGTGATATTTGAACTCCATCGCCACATTTGTGCTCCATCTCCACTAACTGTTTTGTTGAGAAATCTCTTGCTTTTGAGGTCATATAGTTGAGAGAGGGAATTGGGAGAGAAAAGCTTCTAAAAATGAATGGACGTGAATAGAGGAGGTTGGTGGTGGAGGGGGGCAACTTGAACAAAAGCAAACAAACAAACGGCGAATGTGAATTCACTTTTCTTTCTTCTGTCACTGTTTTCTTGTGGAAGAAGAACATTTTGTTTATCCGATAATCAGGACCGGTTGGCTCGAGTAATATATGTACATACATAAACATTTTGTTGAGGTGGGAGTTCATTCTCACTTTCCGCCAAAATCACCAAAACAGCAGCAGCAGCTGAACCAACAATTTGATCCCTTTTCCCATATAAAAAAAAATCAGCTACATAAAATGGAAACTCCCGCTGGAATTGATGAAGTGTATAWGCCGCATGAATGTCGAATTCACGAGGCTGTTTTTGATACGCTYTCAAAGCCAATTCATTCAACAAACGACAAGCGGACTCATCGAGGCAGAAGCTCTCCGTCGCCGGTGAAATTGCTGTTTAGTTTTGCAGTTACATTAGCTGTTTTTCGTTAACGCTTAAGAGGCGGAATCAACAGCAGAATGGGCACCGGCTTCACATCACATGGAACCATTTTGGTCAAAAGGCCAAATTCCATTTGGACCCTAATGGCCGAGATTTGTTTGAAGTACACACATTGTGTGAGAAGTGTAACAAACCCCAAAAAAATTAAACTCACTAAAAGGCACTTCATCGCAGTGTTCGTGAGGAATTGCCTAACTTTCGGGGCAATTTGGCCTTCAAAGATTACGATAAACGGGAGGTGAATACATAGAATTGAAACTTTTTTTTCATGCATTGAAAGGTGCTTATCCGTTGCGATCGGCAAATCAGAGAGGTGGCTGCCAGCAGCAGGAGCGGCAATCGCCTTCACATTTACACCACTCTTTCCGACACCCCTTCACACCATTTGGCGGCATCGGAACTTGGCACTTTGAGTGGCAGTCGCCCATCCTCGCGAGTGCCGCCGTTGCGACGTCCGACAACGGCGGACAGTTCTACTCCGYTGTTGAGAGCGYCGGACGGGAGAGGACGACAGCGCGTTGATGAGGAGAATTTTCTACAAAGGGCAASGGAAGCCGTAGGGGGGAGAAGCGATGATGAAGAACGGCGACACCAAAGCGGCACTGTTGCATCGGAAAGAACACAAACGCTGTCCTTGGCATATCCGTTTTGGCCCGCCGGTGCTTTCCCGATATTCTTCCGTGGCTGTTGGATTGGCCCCAACAAATTTGTTTATGGCGGAGGATGGGGCGGGTGGGGGCCGATTCCATCGCGGAAGGTGTGTTCGTTTGTTTGTTTGTTGCTGCACTGTCTGTTTTCAAAAATCAAAAGTGCTTACAGAATTGGCATTCTGTGGTTGGAGGCGGAAGACCGCCATGGTGAAGTTGTACATAAATATTGATATTGTCAAGTTGGAAGCAAAAATAAATAATTCGATGCAATGTTGACCAAATCTTCATGCATTTTGACTTTGAACCTTCTCAAATTTAATTTTCTGAAATGCAATTTTGTTTTATGAATTACGTTACGTTACAAGAAGATGGAATTGATGAATGAATGAATCTAACACTTGCCAAATCCCTTTGCACAAAGTTAGTTCTCAGCTAATTAGCGGGCGAATCTTTGGGAAATGTGAGCCAGAATAGGTGCGGGGAGAGGGATGCCGAATTGGGCAAAATCGGGACTTTGCTAAATTTCCTATTCATTTTTTTTTTGTTCAGAAAGAACGCGCTCTCCTGAGTAAGAAGCGATTGGATTTGGACGCGACCAAAAGCAGTTGGAAGCGCGCAACGCCAGCCGCGCAGGCCGCGGTAAGTGTTGTGTTTCAGAAGGATCGTCTATTTTACCATTTCTTTTGTGTGTGTGAATTTCCCATTCTTTACAGGCCGAGCCGCAGTTGGTTGCTGCAAAGGCCGAGTTTGACAAACAGCTGGACATCGTGCGCACATTGTTGGAGGCCCTCCAGACTGCATTGGTGCGAACTTTTTTTTTTCTATTCCTTTCATTCTTCGTATATTTTTGTGCCATTTTCAGGACGCACAGCTGAAGCACCTGCTGGAACTTGTGGAGGCCCAGGCCAAATACTACGCCGCTTGTCAGCAGCACTTGGCCGACCTGAAGAGCGCCTTGCCGGCCGGCCGCTAAGTGATCGAATTGGATGCAGATGGATGGGAGAGACGAAGAATCTGGACGGATACTAGGCGGATGAATGAATATT
>MEIZ01000033.1:494003-524237 GCA_001723225.1 Globodera ellingtonae | reverse complement strand
TKTYTKYWWTKTWTTATTWTTTWWWATAWAAWAWRRATKRATTWWTTTTTKGTTGTTTAGGCTTATTTGTCGTCTYACCGCACCGTTGTGTCTCAACTTTCTCGGTATGATTCATTTGGATTCGCACGTWACGGCCARCAGAGGCTTCGAGACACAATTTACAAAGGTTYTTAATGAGATTTTCTGCCATTTTATAGTGCAAAAAGATCGGATTTTAGTTGATGGGACATCTCGACATAATTCCATTGGTCGGTGGTAAACGGAGGATGGACGAGTAATTGCAACAACAAAAAGCCCCGGATTTTCAGATAGCCAAGGGAATTGACATTTATTTGCCTATTGTCATTGTGATCCTTTGTCTGACAACTTGGTTCCGGCTTGGCGCCCGCTTTTTGCACAATTTGGGTGTCGACCAATTTTTGGAGGAAGATGAAATGACGCACGAAATGGTTCAGAGTGGAAAAGTAATAATAATAATTAATAATAATGGGGATTTAACGCCGCAGGGGACCGTCGTATAATTCTTCAAATTTTGAATCCGATCTTTCAGTCGTTGGTTTCCTTGGAGCGAAGTCGCGTCAACCGAATTTTTGGGCGCAAAGAGAGGAACGAAGCGTGGGAGGCGACTAGCAAAGGGATGGCCGGGCGGGGATTGGCCAACTTTGGGCCGGCCAGCAGCAACCGACGGGGTGAAGACGTACAACCGATTTTGAAGGAGGTCGGCGATGACTCAGCGGCATCAGCAGACGGGGGATGGCACAGCGAAGTTGGGCAAGTCGTTTTTTGGAATGCTTTTAACCGTTCGGTTAAGCGGATGTCGACGGCTGCTCGACTTGACACTTCCTCACCAAACGTCGAATTGGGAAGAATTGGTCGATTGTACGGCGAGGGGGGAGCCCATTCGTCAGAGCAACAGCAAWTCAATCCGCAGTCCATTTTTGATGATATTTGAACATTTTGGGGTCCAATTTTATTTAGATTTTACATTTGGCTTCGGCCCTATTTTATCCCTACAATGAATTGTAATTTTTGTGTGTGCAATTTTCTATCAGATTGATCTCGTCGTTAATTTCCTATTTTTAACACTTTTTTTTGACTCTAAATATATTCTCTTTTGTTTTTTGAATGATATTTTTGTTGAAATCAATTAAGACGTTACACTTTGACATGTACTATAATATATTGTTTAATTGCCCCCGATTTCCTTTATCAATTGTTTTTTTTGCTTGCAGCAGCCCCGTTATGTACTTTGGAAGTGTGGCGTTCTACCCAACATTGGCGTACAATTTGTTCAGGAATTATGTGCAGCCGAAGCGGTGGAGTTGGTATTCGCGCATAAATGACACTTTGGTGCTTGGCGCCATGCCCTTTTTGTCCATGCTGCCGGAACTGAAGGCAACAATTTGACCCCCACACATCGAGCACAAAAAGTCCAAATTTGTTTAGGAAAATGAGCACGTCGGCGGCGTGGTCAGTTGCACACATTCGCCGTTTGAATGTTTAAACTGAACAAAAGCGTTGTTAAGGTATGCTGCACTGAGGAATTCGAGCTGGACGCCGCTTGGGGGGCGGTTAAGGCGACAGATTGGGCCCAATCGGACATCCAATTCCATCACACGCCAATGAGAGATTTTATCGGTGATTTTTTCTTTACTCTACCCGATCGGAGAGCTTTCCAGACGTACAGAGTAGAGACCGGACAGGATTTTCCAGGACTCCTGATCCGGAATCCTGGTATTTTCGTCGAAACACCAGGATCAGGGGATATCCTGAAAACCAAGATTTTTAATCCTGGTAAATCCTAATTCTGGTAATTTCCGAAATCCTGATCCGGGGTTTTTCAAAAATCCGATCTATACTACAGAGTGTAAATTAAAGGTTCAACCTCGCTGCAAAACATTGAGGAGGCCGTACAATTTATAGACAAAGTGACGTCAAAGGGCCAAACTTGCTATGTCCACTGTAAGGTAAGCGCCCGGGGGGGGGATTGGATTTAAGGGGTTTTGTTTTAAATATTTGGTCCAAACTTTGGGGCAATCAATTTGAAGGCGGGTCGAACGCGTAGTGCGACAGTGGCGATTTGCTATTTGATGCACAAATTTGACTTCTCGCCCGAGCAAGCGTTGGATGCTGTTTCGACGGTACGGACTGTTGAAAATGCTCTATAAAAAGCATTGTGAATAATATTATTAGAAACGTCCTCAAGTTCTGCTCCGAGATGTCCATTGGCAGTCCATTAGTCACTTCAGAAAAACGCTTGACGAGCGCAAAGAAGCACGAGAAGGTGCAGAAGAGAAGACGACTTAGCTTATCCATTTTATGAACATTATTTAATCGAAATTTGTGATTTTTATGTATCAGCAATTTTTTCTTTTTGTAAATGTATTTATTCGTTGTATTTTATTTTTGTTTGTTGTTGTTGAACACCCATTCACACAACACGTATTTCAACACCATATTCATTTGTTTGTAAGCCGATCGTTTTGTAGGAGGACGATTCACTCACTCATCGATCCGGGGACACAAACCGTTGGGAATTTATGCTAAGGACTGTCACATTGTTTCTGGTTGATTTGTTCAACGTTTTCACAACTTTTTGCCGTCGCCGTCTGTTGCCAACATTGTCAGCCATTATGTGGTCAAAGCCGGCTCCGGCAACTGCCGACATTGCTTATGCAAATTACCAATTGTTCACCAGTTTGAACGTCAAAGTGCGCGAAGGGCTCAAGAAAGCGATTGAAGCGGATGAGACGAGTTCGTTCGTTCATTTTTTGTGATATTTTTTGATTTGGGGGGGGGGCATCGCGGGGGTCAACGCACTAACAACAAATGCCGTGCCGTAATGGGAAAATTATGTATTGGGGACGACCAATCGAAGAGAACTAAAAATGGCATTTTAAGGAGATGACAAATCGGGCGTGATCGTGTTGTACAAGAACGTGTTGAAACTGTTGCAGCGGGCRCTGGACATAAGGCCCGCCTCCTGTCCATTGAACAAACATTCGGAAGTGCTGGAACAGCAGAACAAATTGTGTGGTTTGTTTCGAATGTTGTGAACATTGCCACCATAAATGAATGCATTGGTATTGTAAAAAAAAACATTTGGACGTTTCAGGTCGGATTTCGTGGCACAAACGCAGGACAGATTGGGCAAGCTGGGTAGGTTTTATTCGAATAATTGTAAAATACAATTTAGTATCAATCCTAATTAGTTTCTTAAAAGCGCATTTTCAGAGGGATTGGAAAGGAATCGTCGGATTTGCATTGAGCCAAAGGCCGTCAAGGCGGCACCTTTCTCTTTGGCATCAGCCAACAACAGCAGCAGCAGCCGAGGGATGCCATGCACTTCCACGGCCGCCAAAACTGTCAGTGAATTTGCCGGTGTTTCTTTTTCAAATATTCATTGRAATAAAGTAAATAAAYTTAAAATGGCTCGCAAAATGAATATRTTTCCGCTTTTTAGTTYRCCACAAAGCATCCCATYGAATCCAAAACGTCCCTGTTGAAGAACGTGGAGSCCAAACWTGGCGAGGAGATTCTYGGCACAATTGTGGAGACAACGGACACACGACTCGACGACATCGAAGGGAATGCGATGGCAAAGTTGGCWTTGGAAGAGAATGTCGTGCTGCCCGCGCTGAACCCGAMGCTKTTCACCGGTCTGAGGGCACCTTGTGCGGGCATTTTGCTGTTCGGGCCTCCGGGGAACGGAAARACGATGCTCGTGGGTTAATTTAATCACAAAWAYSGRCGMTTTAACGGACCATTTGAAGGCGAAAGCGGTGGCGAATGAGTGCCATTCAACCTTCTTCAGCATTTCGGCAGCGACAATTATGTCCAAATGGGTGGGCGATGGTGAACGGCTCGTGAAGGCCCTCTTCCAGGTGGCCAGGAACGCGCAGCCATCCATCATCTTCATTGGTATTGTCTCGGATTGATCGTCATGTCATATCCACAAATTTTGCTTTTAGATGAAGTCGATTCGATGCTTTGCCAACGTTTTGAGCAAGAAAATGGGGCAGCAAGGCGAGTGAAGACGGAGTTTTTGGTTCGGTTGGACGGCTGTTCGTCRGGAAGTTCGGATGACCGCGTGTTGGTGTTGGCGGCGACGAACCGCCCGCAGGAGTTGGACGAGGGCATTCTGAGACGCTTTCCCCAGAGGATTTTCATCGATTTGCCCGACAAAATGGCGCGTTTCCAAATGATTCGGCGAACCTTTGAACAGAACAGCACCAAATTACAGCTCAGCGACGGTGAATTGGAGTGAGTCCTTTTTGAAGAGTTGTAAAGCTTCAGATGGGTGAGCTCGGGACGGTCTCCCCGATACTTTCCCTCTTTGATGGTTAGGTCGGGCTGTCGAACTCGCGGAGGAAGGTTCAACCCGTGAGCAGTGGAAGGGCCAGCGGTCGGGATGGGGGACGGGACATGAGACTTGTCTCGGCTTTCGCTTCCGCTTAATCCACTGAACCCCGGGGGGTTCGCTTCCGCTTAATCCACCCCTTTATGGGCCCCGGGGGGTTCGCTTCCGCTTAATCCACCCCTTTATGGACCCCGGGGGGTTCGCTTCCGCTTAATCCATCCCTTTATGGGCCCCGGGGGGTTCGCTTCCGACCCATTTATGAACCCCGGGGGCTTCGCTTCCGCTTAATCCACCCCTTTATGGACCCCCGGGGTGGGGGGAGCCTTCCCGACCCCCTCTCGGGATCTGAGTCCCGGCTCTTTACATAGTCAAAACAACATTTTTCAGAAAAATTGCTTCAAAGACTGACAATTACTCGTACTCCGACCTGAAGGCCCTTTGCCGAGCCGCGGCCCTTTTGCCKGTGCAAAGYGCGCGAAAAGARAACCGGGATTTGAGGCGRTGTACCGTCGAAAAGTTGCGACCTGTGAATTTTAAAGACTTGGAAAGTGCCGTTCGCAGCGTTAGGCCCTCGGTGAACGCGGAGAGCCGACGGAAATTGTTCGAATTTGCCGAAAANTGTACCGTCGAAAAGTTGCGACCTGTGAATTTTAAAGACTTGGAAAGTGCCGTTCGCAGCGTTAGGCCCTCGGTGAACGCGGAGAGCCGACGGAAATTGTTCGAATTTGCCGAAAACCATGCGAATTTGTCGACAAATTGATTTTCACCATATTCAGTATTGTAAATTGAATGAATGAATGGATATAAAATTATCATATGCATGCACAATATTACTCCAAACTTTTGAAAGTTTTGTGGTTCTAATCCGTTTTTTTTTTGTCAATTTGAATGTTCTCAACCGTATGGAAACAAATCATTTTAGCCTTTCGGGGATGAGCTCGGACGCTGGTGACGTGTTGGAAAGTGCCTTAAAGCGACAGGAACCCGGCGGGCTTCAGAATCCGCTTGATTGTCTTCGATGCAATTCCGTTCGTTCGTTCTTCAGTCAACTTTTTTGTTTTGTTTGTTTGGTTGTTACCCGTTGTCCAAATTTTAGGCCATCAAAGCGCCGGTCCGTTTGCCGTGTCAGCACCATTTCTGTCGTTTGTGCATCGCCGATGAGAAATGCTGTTACGTTTGTGGCCGTCCGATTGGCTGCTCGGAGTTGGTGGAGGACAAAGTGCTGAATTACGTGTTGCAAAGTTCGCGCGAGGTCACCGAGACTTGTGCAAATTGTGACCAAGTGGGAGGCGTATTTGAAGCAATAAACGAACTGAATTTCAGATTTCCCAGCCAATGTTTTTCTGTGACACGTGCCATCAGCCGCTTTGCAGCGGCTGTCGCGACACGACCCATAAAGTTGGGGACGGACAGAGACAAATTTTTGGACGGAATGTTTTTGTTGTCGTTTAGGCCAAAATATTCTCGACCCATCACATTGTGGAGCTGGAGGAGCGGGGAAGGGTATGGACATAAACAAATTGGCGTTGCCAATTCAACATTTTCAAACCGTAAACTTTCTTTGTGGTTCAGTTGCAAAGTCGTCCCTTCTGTGCCCAGCACAACGAGCCGTTCATTTTGTTCTGTCTCGACTCCAAGTCGTTGATGTGCATTGAGTGCTTCAACGCGTCGTCGCTGGAGAGACGGTTTCACTGCAATTTCTTCTGAACCAATTTAATTTATTTTGTTTTTTTTTACTTATCAGAGGTCATTTTGTGAACATTGACGTGGCACACAAAATTTGTTGTGACAAATTGGAGAAGAATGCGCTGAATTTGCGCATTTTTCAGGACGAACTCCGCGAGCAAATTGAGCTGAGAAAGCGCCTGACGCTCGAGCTCGAGAAGAACGGCGAGCATTTGAGCGAAGAGTGCGTCATTTTTTGTTTTTGTTTTGTTTCGAATGGTATCAAGTTGAGTTGGTCGGGACCGGGACTGGTACTGAAGTCTCCAATTTTGGGACTGAATTTCCCCCTTATAAAATCCCGGTTTTTTTAATTTTCTCAATTCCGGTCCCGGTTTTTCCCAAAAATCCCGGTCCTGACCAACTCTAGTATCAACCAATTCCATCTAATAAACATTATTTCGGACTTCACTTTTGTTGATTTTTATCTTTTCTTTTCTTTTTTTTTAATTTCAGAATTGATCAGAAATGCGAGGCGATCACCGAGCGGGTGAACGGACTTCGGCGACAATTGTTGGACCGTGTGATGGAAGAAAAGGCGGAAAAGCAACGCCAACTGAGCGCACAACTGAACAAACTGACCACATTGGGCAGCCCGATCAGCGTCAATTTGCTCAGCGTTTCCATTTTCTGCTCGTACGCCTCCAAAATGGACGTGTTGCACTGTTACGCCGACCTGCACAAATCGATTCAAGTCGAGTTTTTTGATTTTGAATTAGATCAAAGCAGATCGTTTTACCTTTTGTAGCAATTTCTGTCCTCAAATGGTCGACAGTTAATCCAAAGAGTGAAGTTCGACTGCAATTTCAACATCGATTTCGCCGCCGAGTTTGTTCAATCGGTTTGCCAACCTTTGGGCCTTGCCGCGTCCACTCTTGAAGACAACGCAAATGCTCATGACATTTTTCTGAATTGTGATCCAACCGCACGGAGCAGTTCAATGCGTCATTCTTCGCTCGGCTGTCAGACGAGTGGGGGAAATTACTAATAGAATGAATGGGGAAAAGTAATTGCAAATTGTTGTCCCAATTCTCAGACTTTGCTAAGAGGGAACGACAGATTTTGTCCAATTTGCCCGACGTTGATGATCCAACCCCCAGCAAGACGGACCTCGGCAATGCGTCGTCGTCGGCTGAGGTACTTTCGGACAACGTCCACCAAAATCATGGGCGGCCTGCCGATTCGATGGAAAACGGTGCCGTGCCCACATTGTCCGACGGCGATTTGCCCTTCGAATTTAACCCATTTTACACCTCTACGCCCACCGAGAACATGGACATCAACATCAACAACAACAACAACCCGTTGATGGACCAACGCTTCTCCGAGCAGTTCCAAATGATTGCAGTGCCTCTGAACGGATTTGCCCATGAAATATCGGAAATTTCGAAGACATTGCTGCATTTGCAGAGGGACCTGACACTGCGACGGTGTGTCGTCAGTCCGGAGGATCTTTTGTCCAAAATTGCAAGGTTTGGATGGATAGATAAAGCCAAATGCTTTGCGCAATTAATTTTACTCTTTTTGCGTTTAGTTGTGAAGACGCGTGGAAACGACTCGAAACGCACAACAAACAAGTGGAAGGCACCGTCAACCACAGCCTAAAACAGTTTTGGCGTCGCGAAATTGAACGTATCCAACGCCAACAGTTGGCGGTTCGTGAAAAGGCACGCGAAATTGTGCAACTTCGGAGTTTGGCCAAGCGGGCATTGAAAGTTTGTGTGCCGTTTTTGTACTAGTACTTGTAGACCAACCATTAATGGSCAKTTTGTGTGTAGGTCTCTCAACAATTGAAACCGTTTGCCACCCAAATGGCCTCACTGATTTCCGTCATTGATGTGCGACGGAGTTCCGGCTCTGTGCAGCCGTCGCCGATGGAACAAATTTGTTTGCAAATCACCAAAATGGAGCCGGACAGTGAAAGTCGAGTGGCCGCAATAGAGAAGGAGGCGACGCTGAGGCGAGAGGCCAAATTGGAGGAGGACAGGGCACAGCAAAACGGCATGGAGGCGCTGAGAGCGAAGAAAGCTTTGCGGGAAGTTCGTCCGCCAACCCCCAAAATGCGCGCAAGTCACAACATAGTGGCGGAAATGGACAGGGACCGAGCAGGGACCGACGACCCTAACAGCAGAGAGGGCAGCAGCACTCTCTCCAGCGTTGCTTCTCCCTCCTCGTCCAAGAAGAAACAGCAACACAACCACCGGTCGGATTGGTTTTTTAAACTAATTTTAAATTAGACGGGAAACCCCATTTTTTAGACGCGCACATCGCAGCTCGGACAGCACAACGGCTGCTGAGCCGTTGTTGAACCACGCAGTCTCATTGATTTCGAGTCTCCATGAGATGGAGCAGTTGTCGTCGCCGCCGCCCAATGCTTCTTCCCAAATGCAGGAACATAAGGGCAGAAATGGCCGCCACTCTCAAATGGGAGATGACGTGAAGCCGGAGGAGGACAATTCATCGTCAACAGCAGAAAAAAGCGAAGCAAATGAATTGGGTGAAGGCAGCGGCGGCACATCGACAGACGTGAAGACGGAGTCTGTGGCACCGGCTGGAGACGAGGGTCATCCCCCGGCCAACATGGCGATAACCTGTCTCTTATACACATCTAGATGTGTATAAGAGACAGCTGGCACCGGCTGGAGACGAGGGTCATCCCCCGGCCAACATGGCGATAACAGCACAAGTGGTGAGAGGGAGGGACCCGAAACTGCTGCATGCGAGGGAAAAGCTGCTTGAGGCGATCAAAGAGAAAGTGAAGAGAATTGAGTAAAGAAAAAGAATTCCGTCGTCCGTCCATTCGTTGTCCGTTCATTCTAGTCATTCGCGTAGTTTAGTTCGTACATGGCCCAACAATGGAAAACCTGGTGCTTGCTGTTGTTCATTAAAATTTAACCATTTTTTTTTGCCTTAATATTAGTCCTGATAAATTTTCGAAACATTTCGCTGGATTAGGGGGAGGACTGCTTGGAAGAGGCGGGTTGATCGACGAGCGGGCCCTGTTTCAAACTGAATTCTCTATTGAACCCGGGCATGCTTTTTCTTGCATTAAAAGTCGGGTTTTGCTAGTTGGGGAAATTTTGAACGCGTGGGCGATACGTCGAATTATTTTGTCTTAGTTTTAAAAGTAACAATCGAAATTTGGGGTATAAATGAGAGCTTCAGAATTTTTGTTTTGTTATCCAAAAACAAAAGCTACATGGACGGTCAAAGCAATCTCCTGTTGGGGGAGGCAGCCCGCCAAGGGTGTACACATAAATATTGAAGCAAAGGATACACTAAACCCCGGTGTTTCCTTTTCAACCCTGGTCCCCCCCTCGGCCCTTCAAGCGGCTTTCAAATGTTCACAAAATAATTTACTGATTTCGACAAAAAACAATGGTACACACACAGGCGCATTTCCATGCAAAATTATTTCAAATCTTTTGGTGGAGAGGAGCAGAATTCGAAGAAAAATTCTTGCTCTGGTCTGGGGATACGTGCCTGATGTCACATTCATCATACATAGAGAATTAGGGGGACCCATAAAAAGTGGCAACAACAAAATAATAATTAAATCACTACAAAAAAGGAAGTTGAAGTCAACAAATAGACTTCGAACACATTTTTGCGCGCAATACATTAGTCAATRAGCTTCTTTGATTTGAAATAGCGTCTCAGGTACAGCACCTGCCATGTGGCCAATCCGAGAAGGCAAAGCATTGAGAAAATGCTGAGGTAAAGCACTCGGCTGTTGGTTGATTCTGAATTGACGAGTTTTTTTACTTCAATTTACTCACATTCCATAAAACGGTCAACCCAAAACTCATTCATTACAAAGTTTGATGGAGTTCTACAACCCTTTTCAATGCGAACAAAATCAAACAATGTTGGTACTTGTAGAAAGCTCTAATTGAGTAGAAGATATGTTCAAGGTTCAAGCAGTTCAAAGCATTTCCAGAGTTACTTAATAGCTTTCTAATGATACAAATATTTGTTTATTTTATTCGAGGAGTTATGCAACTTCAAACTTCGCAATGGACAAGTTGGATGGGACCCTCCATAAATTTAATATAAGCAAAATCGTTAAACCGTTGGTGTCGCGCATTTCCTCCTCACGTTGACGCATGTAMGCAAAGTCTTGCACGATCGAATCCGACAAATCCTCCAACCGGCGAAGTTCGACTTCGAGCGGCTTCAACTTTTCCGCCTTKGCCAAGTCTTCGTAGTTTTTGGCCTCCACCCCGTGCTTCAGCACCAAATTGACTTCCCTGTTTATTTTTTGCTGATCTGAATGAAAGAATTCGGGCTAGTTTTACAGTTATGAGCAACGTGACGTACGCGTTGGTCCGTGCATTTGGAAGCAAATTTCGAATATGTCATATTCATCCGCAGTGAATGCAAACTTTCCGCGAGCCTCTGGAAAATTTTCYCGGTTGTACAAAGTGTGCCCACGCGTATCAGTCACCTAAAAGCTGGGAYGTAATTTTTTGAAAAATTTATTAGGYGAAAATATAAGCCATGACAAAGGGGAAAATCTTTAAACTTCAACACAATGCTTTTCATTTTAACAAACTACCCACGTGGACTGTTGTTGTGTGCCCAACAGAGTCGCTGAACTCATACTCTCCCGTCAGCACAACATTTTTGTGAATTTCCTCCTTCAAACACTTTTTATCATTTGATGCCACGTAGAACCTCAGCGCTTCTGAGAACGGTAAAAGAGAGCCGCAGAAAATGCCAAAGAAAATAGCAACGAGCCAAGCCCCGGGCAGAACCCTCGCAAAATTAGAAGGAAACATGCGGATTGCTGGGCAAAATGTTAATATAAAATAAATTAAAAAAGAAAATGCTTAAAAATGTTGCAAACCTGTCTCTTATACACATCTAGATGTGTATAAGAGACAGTTTTATCATTTGATGCCACGTAGAACCTCAGCGCTTCTGAGAACGGTAAAAGAGAGCCGCAGAAAATGCCAAAGAAAATAGCAACGAGCCAAGCCCCGGGCAGAACCCTCGCAAAATTAGAAGGAAACATGCGGATTGCTGGGCAAAATGTTAATATAAAAKAAATTAAAAAAGAAAATGCTTAAAAATGTTGCACACAGGCGAATATTAGCTGCTTTTTGACAGAAGTAACGGAATGGATGACAGAAGTTAACGGGTTAGTCCCTGTCTCTTATACACATCTAGATGTGTATAAGAGACAGGACGAATATTAGCTGCTTTTTGACAGAAGTAACGGAATGGATGACAGAAGTTAACGGGTTATTCATCAGCAATTTTAAAGCGCGGGGGGGGGGCGAAACGCAGAAAAATGTTGGCTAACACAATTCAAAGGATTGCGCGACGAACAACAAACATTTCGCCAATTTAACGGATAAATTCGAATTTTGAAAAAGGGACAGGTTAATTAAATGTAGAGCCCGGCGAGATCCAAGATCCCGACCGAGATTTTCCGAGAGTCCAGGTCTCGAATCTCGGGAATTTGTCGAAAACTCCGAGACCTGAACTCTCGGAATTTCGAGACAAATCTCGATCTCGGTCTCGGCCCATCCCCAAATCTCGATCTCGGTCTCGGATTTTTCAAAAGTCCGGGCTCTAGTTAAATTCAACTTTTCTTGGGATGTTGTGCATTTTAGCTGACTTGGAGTCGTAAATCCACATACCAAAAGCTTATGCGGTCTTTCCTAAACGCCCAAAATGAGGCGCTAAATCCGCAGAAGTTGCGCCTCTGTTTARACTAGATTTTTGGCCTTTAAAACTACAAAAAGAGGCTTAAAACCTCAGAGCCCATTTTTGTTGAAGCTTTTGGGGCTGGTCGGCCGTTCCTATAGGCGCTGCCTAGAAAATTTAGACGTATTTATGTGCCAACAATACGGGTTGTATCTAACAATTGATGTTATATAATTGTGCCTAACATTCTCGGATAAACACTATTTTAGAAATATTGTTGTATTGTCAGTTTTAAAATGGAAGAACCGACTGAAACATACGAATACGCTGCGATTGAAGGTGACATTTGTACTTGCTTTCGGGATTCGACTATCTGAAACCCCAGAAACATTTTTTTAATTCAAAAAACTTTTGTGATTTTCGGGCATATAAAAAGTATAAATTGTAAAAACGTCATTTGTTTTAAGGCGACCATCAACTTGATCTGGAAACTATCAGGCTTATTCCATGCCCATATAGTGACATCATCACAGGTTAAAAGCGGTCAACGACTTTTTGCCTTAAAACACATTTAATTTTTGCAGAATTTGCGGACGTTGAGATTTTTCTGATCTCTCTGGATTCGCTTCTTTTGGAATTGTGTGCGCATCGTTACCACAATTGGACGCTCGGCGGGCAAACCATCGTTCTTTGTGAACAGGTTTCTGTTATTTCCTCCCCCCARGCGCTGGCAGAGAATTAATTATAGTAATTAACTTYAATTTGTGCAGGTCAAACAATTCTTGGGGGGACTGGAAGAACTCAACGCAAAGTTCAAAYTGGTGACATTCACTGAACTTGCGCYGCTGTTCCARCAGGACGCYTTTCTCGCCTTMCTGCACCCGTTTCTGCTCAGTTGGGTGGCCAAGAGCAAGTGGGCCGACGATTTGGACACGTTCAAGTCRCCTCTTGACGAGAAATGGAACCAATATTTGCATCAGTTGACGCCTTCGTTTATGCTTTTGTCGTTGGAGAATCCGCCAAACATTGTGAACGAGCCGATCAATTTCGCCGACCGTTTCATTTCATTGGGTCAGATTTTGAGGAATCTTTTAACTCTTTTTTGTTTTTGTTTTCGCGATTTTAGCTTTTGCTCTAATAAACGAAGCGATTCCGGTGGTGTTGTTCAGCGGATTCGTCATAAATTTCACATCCGTCAATGCGTTCCGATTCTCAACAGTTCCGTTGAATATCGACAAATTTAAGCAGAAAATCAGGGACAAATGGCCCGAATGTCCGAACCGTAAGTGCGCTTACTGCGTTAAGCTATTAGCTTCAATTTTGGTTTTATGCATTTACATTTTGTCCATTAATGATGAATGTCGCCATTTTGCAGAGACTTCTCGGCCACTCAATTCCCAATTGGTGGCCTCMTGCCGGGACATCGCCGAGTTTTGGGCCGTCGTTTTGTGTGAAGAGCTCAAAGAGACTGAAAGTGACGGCGAAACGTTTGAGGAATTCCAAAAGTTTTGCAATGCCGTCCTTTTGTCGGCACTGGTTTGTGTGGAATTGGGCGTGAAGCGTCGTTATTTGGACGTGGAGGAAGAGCAAAGGAAGGGACCGTCGCCGACGGCGAACAAATTTCGTCGAAAATTGTTGGAGAGGGCACAGAAATTGTTGTCCAGTTCCGTTGCAGAGGTTGGAGGAGTATTTGTTGTTGTTGTTTTTTTGTTGTTGGATTTTCTTATTTTTGTTACGTTTAGTCCATTCATTTTGCCCTCGACGACCTGTGGGATGGTCGGATGGTGTTCACCTGCTTCAGAAGGATTATGTCTGGCGAAAAGGTTTTTTATACTTTTTTATTACCATATTTAAATATATATAAATAATATATATTTTATTAATCTGTTAAGGTATTACCGCTTCGACGCCAAGAGAAATTTGCTCAATTGCATAAAAGCGCGGGGCTCGCCGTGGCAATTCCAACCGATTTGGAGGACAAATTGCTTGACCCGATGTCTCCGTCAGAGAATCCGGCACGTCAAAATCAAATTGAACAATGCCCGTTCTATACGGTCAACAATGAACTGCTTCGTCAATTTATCCCGGATCTAATTGAGGTGGTTGTTGCTTTTGCCGTATTATTTTATATTTTCCAAAACACAATTTTTGCACAGAATGTGGACGCTCATCAAAAGTGCATTAAAACGTTTCCGCTCGATTTCTCTAAACAAGCTCAAACCCAGCTGGGCTGGAAGTTCAATAACATTGAAGACCCGTTGCTGATCCGCGAGGAAGAGCAAAGRGAATGGGAAAAGACGCAATTGGCCGATTCAAGAAAAGCGAACCGGTTGTTGTACAGACGTCAGGATCTTTCTAAATGGTATTCCAAAAATGGTAATGGTGTCTTTACTGGTCCCGATTTTTGTTTGTTGTTGTTGTTGTTGTTGTTGTTTTAATGAAGGTTTTATGCAATTCTGAGAAGTATTCGGTGGTTATCGAGGTCGCTGATCACGAATATGACATAAGATTTATCATAAATCAATTGAAAAAATTGATTATTTTTTTCAAGAAATCTTAGATGTTGAAATCATTGATTTGATGATGTCTTATGATAAATCTGATGTCATATTCGTGATCAGCGACCTCGATCACTCCCGAATACTTCTCAGAATTGCATAAAACCTTCATTAAAACAACAACAACAACAAAAAAATCGGGACCAGTAAAAGAGACCATACCMCAAAAATTTCTGTTGACGTAACGCCAAACAACCCCCGCTTTTTTAAAGGTATCAACTTTTCTCCGATTCGCTCGAAGGCCAAATGTTGGTGGACTTTACGCGAGTGCCCAAAACAAATGTCGTCGTGGAGATGGACACGAACGGAAAGCAAATTGAGAAAAAGGAAAAAGAAGGAGGCAAAAAGGAGAAGGAGGCGGCCACTGGCGGCGGGAGCAAAGCGGGCAAAAAGAGCGGAAAGCCCGGGGCGGGAGGCGGAAAGGCCGGCACTCAGCTGAGCAAAAAGGATCAAATTTTGAAGGAAAGTCGCGAAAAAAAGAACAAAGAACAGGTGGACAGTGACAAGCAAAAGATTGAATATGCCACCGGGATAAAGGCCAATGTGAGTTTAAGAATTGAAAGAAAATGCGCACAAAATAATTGAAAACTCATCATTTATTAGTAATAATTTTATGCTATTAGTCAAAATTGTTAAAAAGGAAAATGTATTATTGTCCCTATAGGCCATTGCCGCTCTTGACGATTTGCTGCGTCGATTGGAACTGGACGAGTCCAAGGCGTTGTGCATGTATCAGAAAATGTTGCGGTACAACGAAATGTTTTTTGATCGTTTGGATGCTTTTGAAAGTATCGATCAGAAACGGATGGCGGCATTGGGTAATTCAATTATACCAATATGTCTCAAAAACGATTCGATTGTCTTTTTTAGAACTTGTTGAGTCAATCAAAGTGATTCTGAACAAGTACTACGAATACTTAGACATTCCGCAGAAAGAAAAAGTATATATTTCTTAGTGTTTGAAATAAAATAAAAACTCCTTATGTTCCATTGCTTTTCAGATTCAACACCTTTGGGCCTCTTTGGGCTTCAGTATTCCGTCTTCAAAACGACGGCCGGAGAAGGCGTACAGCTTGGACATTAACCTTGTGTACTATCAACTCCAGTACGGTGGACGAATGCTGGACATTTTGTCTGAGCCGAAAAAGGACGAACGGGTCACCGGCTTTTTGCCAGATGCATGGCAGCGGAAGATGCTGGATGCCGTTGACCAAGGTTGCCGCCGCCGTTATTGGGAGGCGCTTAAACGATTTGAACAATGGGGAAAACCCATTTTAACCATGAATCTGCTAGGATTCAAGAGTTTGAAGATCTTGTTAAAGATTTATTAGACAGGTTGATAGAACCTTGTCAAAGATGTATGAAAGATGCTAATCTTAAAAAATAGAGTTATTAATTTAGATAAGTCTGCTCTGATTGTGGCTCCCACTTCGGCCGGCAAAACGTTCGTCTCCTACTATTGCATTGAAAAAGTGTTACGGAAAAGCAACGACGACGTCGTTGTGTACATTTCTCCGTCAAAGGCGCTCACCAACCAGTACATCGGTTCGGTGTATGCGCGTTTTCGGGTAATGCTGCCCCTCATTTCTTTTCTTTTTTGAGTTTGATTTGATGCATTTTTTGTTCAGTCTAAGAATATGTCTGGTGGAAAGGTGTTGTACGGCATTTACACCAACGAAATTCGTAAGTTTTTTGATTAAAGTGAAGCTAGACTCTTACCGTTGTTTGCTTATTTGCAGTCAACAATCCGCTGAATTGCCAAGTGTTGGTCACCATTCCCGACTGTTTTGAGCAAATTCTCCTCTCCACAAGCAGCAAATGTCAAGAATTCATTTCACGCATTCGATATGTCATTCTTGACGAAGTCCACTGCATCAAGTTGGGCTTGTTTTGTCTTGTCTTGGACAATGAATTTATTTTTGTATAAACAATAAAACTCTTTAGTCAAAAGGACACCCAAGGCTTGTCTCTTGGTCATATTTGGGAGCACATTTTCCTGCTAATCCGTTGTCCATTCCTTGCACTTTCGGCCACAATCGGCAACATTGAGGAATTGCGCAATTGGCTCCAGGAGGCCGAACAGTTGAAGCCAATTGATGACACTTCTGCACGCAAAGTGGAGTTGGTGAGGAGTTTGGTTTTAAAACGCATTTTTCAAATCTTAATTGTGCTTAATTGTTAGATCACTTATGACGAGCGATGGTCTGAGCTGGAGATAGCGGTGCAAAAGATCCGAGTAAAAAAGACTTTGTACATATATTTGGCAATCATTAACACCGTGTGGTGGATTAGTAGAGTTTGGACTTGAGGCCCGATCGGGATTTCGATCGAGAATCTCGATCGGTCCGATCTCTAGCGTGGATGAAACCGGCGGAAATACTTGGGCGATGTGTACCCAATTTACCATTCTAAACAGCTGCACGTTGTGAACCCATTTTAGTTGTTGTCTCATTTTTTAGGAATGTCCAAAGGGCGTTCAATTCGAAACGGACGAGACCAAATTTCTTCGGGGGTCAAGCGTTGCTTCCGGTGACATTGCCGATGAACTCGTTGAAGATGCAGCGGCTTCCGTTAATGAACGAGCCAGTGTTACTAGTCGAGCGTCTAATAACAATTCGCCGGTGCCCAGCGAATCACAGTTTGTCGTCAGAGAGAGTAAAGAAATGGAAAATTTTGCAATTTTCAGGGCAACTTGGAGTGATGTGATCCAATTTTTCAACCCATTTTCTGTGTACAAATTGGACAAACTGCGTATGTTTGGAATCCCAGCTGATCAGCGACTCACTGCACGTCAAGTACTTGAACTTTACCAAATGATGAGCGATGTGGACGAGACAGTCAAGTGGGGGAAGGCGGAAAGGTGTTGTTCGACCTGACCGGAACGGAATTTGTTTAGGGAGGAGTTCGAGCCGTGCAAATATTTCCAACAGGTTTTTGTTGCCAATTCTGCGGATGACCCGGTGTGGCTGAATCGACAGCATTTGCGCAAGTTTGAGACAGCGTTAAAAGACCGATTTGTGCAATGGATGCAGGAGGACAAGAGCAAAATTGATCGCATATTCAACAGATTTGAGGCAGAAATTCGCGATGAGTTTGAGAAGCGCTCAAAATTGTCCAACATGGTAGCTTTTTTTGGGATTTTAATGGGGTTTTCTATCGGCATTTTAAGCGAAACTCTGCCCTCTTTAACATTATGCGTCTGATTGACCAACTGAAACAAAAAGCGCAAATTCCGGCACTGTGCTTCAATGACGACCGGGAGATTTGCGAGCATTTGGCAATTCGGGTGTTCAACGAGTTGCAAAAGCGAGAGGAAAATTACAAGTCGAGTCCCATGTTCCAGAATCGCTACAACTTTAAGGCGGAAGAAGTAAGTATTTTTTACAAATTTCTTTTCAACATTTTTATACATATTTTTGTTTAATTTATTTTTAGAAAGCGCAAAAATTGGCAAAACGAAAAAGGGATGAGGAGGAGAAGGCGGCAAAAAGGAAGACGAAACGGACGGACGAGGAAGGGAACGTTGAACGGGGCGAAAAAAAGGACGASTCGTCACCGGCGGACAGTGACCAATTCGCACTTTTGCGCATTCGAATGCGAGAGGATTTGAATCGGTGAAGGGCAAATAGAGCAGAAGTTGAAAGCGTTTAAATTGTTTTGCCTTTAGGTTCAAATTGTACGGACCGTGGACTGATGAGGACATTTACAACAGAGTTGTCGAACGAATGMGRAAAACAAAGAGCAAAGATCCGATGAAGAAGTCCACAGAGATTTTGGTGAAACTTTTTGAGCGCGGCATTGGATTCCATCATGACGGTTTGTCGAATGCTGAACGGTCTGCTGTTGAGGCATTGTTCCGYAGAGGTTTTTTGGGTATCGTCTTTTCCACGTCGACATTGGCTCTTGGGTAAACTTTCACTTGTCACTAYTATTGCCTAAAATACGTCCTTTAGTATGAACTTGCCATGCAAAACAGTCGTTTTTGGAATTGACACWCCAAAATTGACACCGCTTCAATTTCGACAAATGTCGGGTCGAGCTGGTCGTCGTGGTTTTGACCCAGCTGGGACGGTAATCTTCATGTCATTACCCACCAGGTTTGACCCTAAACAAACAAATAACAATTTAAAAAATGAAATTTTTGCAGTAAAATTCGTCGTCTTCTGACTGCAAGTTTGGCCACACTTCGTGGCAATGCGCCGTTTACGGCCGCATTTTTGCTCCGTCTTTTTGCGTACATAAACTCGGGAATTGACGGCAAGCGCAACAAATTGGAGACGAACGAAACGCAAAAACTGAAGGGGGGAGGAGGGGCTGGAAAGGGACAGAAACAACAATTGTTGGACACCTCCGATGTACAAAATGAAGTCGTGCGAAGAAAGGTATTTACATCTCCGACGACCGCCCAGTGCGCGCGTTCGGATTTTACTTCAATTTTTTTTGTTTAGGCCGCACTTACCTTGTTGATGGCCCCATTTGTGCTGAAGACTAAACATAAACTGGTCGAAAACCGTGAGGAAAAATCGGAGGAATTGCTTGTTTTCACACGGATGCTCAAAAGCCTTGCACTTTTTAATGTGCAGCTTCTTAGACGCCTTCAAATGCTTGATGAAAAGGTAGGAGGAGTTTCATTTATTTTATTTTTTTCACTTATAATGCTTCAGTGCCACTTGCATGGTTTTGCTCAATTTGCTCTCCATATGAGCCAGCGAGAACCGGGCAATCTGGTCTTCGTCCGTTTGTTGCAGGAGGGCGTTTTTCATCGATACTTTGGAAAAAGCAATCTTTTTCATCAAAGTGATTTGGGTCCAGCAAAGGCAAGTGCTCTCTCTCTCTGACTGAGATTTTGATCTGATCATTTTTATAATTTTGAACTGTTCAGGATGATTGGGTTTGTATTTTGGCGTACATTTTCACTCAGAAAATGTTACCATTCTACGACAACTTGGCGGTTAAAACGGAAGCAATTGTATGTAATTAACAACTCAAGACCGATTAAAGAGCACCTTTTTTTTCTACGTTAAGCCCATGCTGCCTCCAATGAACGACATAATTGCTACCGAAATTGAGAAGCATAATCAGGAGGTGGACCAACTGATGTTGGCCTGTCTTCAGTTGGCATCCGTCGACCGTCGGCTGGATGTATTATAAATAATAGAGAAAGGACTTCTTGAGGACCGACCGAGATTTTGTGGGATCGAGAATCTCAAAAGAAATCTCGAGATCGTCGTCCTTTCTAATAATAATTATAATAATTTATTACATATTCCACCAATGCCAACAAATTTAGAATCCCGTCTTCGCATTGAGCGGTCTTTCGGCACAGTGTCTGAGTGGAAGCCAAATTAACTTTGTGCCCGCGTTTAGAAGCGAGTTCATTCTGGATGAGCGTTTGGTTCCCCTTACGCATTTGACCCGATCGGACCATCGGGGAGTCAAAGTGCGAATTGACCCTTTTTTCTAACAAAAAAAAAAATTTATTGCAGATTCATCACAATTCATATGCTTATGACTTTTGGAAAAATCCCGATTTGGAGGCATTGTGCTCAAAGAAYAARCTTTCGAAGGGCGAACGGTGGTATTTGATCAACGATTTCACCGTTTGTCTTTTAGTCCGCCTTTTTACATTTTGAGAATGTTTTCTTTTTTAGAAAATGCTGAGCGAAATTGCGAACGGGTTGAGTTACATTGCTCAGCCAAAGGATCTGCTGTACAAAGTGGCGAAGGAAGTCGCCGAGGAGTACGACGAGCACTTTAGGACGGCGTTCAGGATGAAACGGAAGGAGGGAAAAGATGACAAGGACAAAGCAAAGGAGGAGGAAGAGGCGGAGGCGGAAGAAGAGGCGGTGGTTGTTGTGGTGAAGGAGGAGCCGACGCAGGAGAAGAAGGACACCCCAACCGTTTGATGTGAGGAGGGGAGGTGGCCGAGTCCGAGTAAATGACACTGATTTTACTATATTTTTCCGTCCCACAAACCCTTAAAAAAAACAAATTTAATTTACAATTCTTTCAATTCGGCGCTCATTTGTGGTTGGTTGACTCTGACTCCAGTTTCTTGTTATTACCGTCAATTCTTTCCACAAAACCCTTGTCTTCTTCTTCTTCTTCTTTGCACCCAGTTTTTTGTTGTGATGCGGCATTGTTGTTGACCGTTGAACATATTTGGAAAAGTAAAAATCCGCATTTTATTTAAACTTGTTTTAATTTCCATTAATACCTTTCATTATTAACTTAATGATTTTGGTCCAAAAACCGTTTAATAAAAGTATGATGGCCAACAAATCGTCCAATTTGCAAGTCGATATGAATCCGGCCACCAAACATTCGTCCGCCATGGCCGTCTTGCCAATGCGATTTTACGCAAATTGGGACGTCGATCGGACGTCGTCGCCGATCGCTGTGCAAAGGTGCCAATGTCCTTTAGCCCCCCAATGTTTCCAATTTGATCGCAACATCTCTTTTTGAGGGTGTTGTCCATGGTGTTCACCAGATTGTGTTTTACGAAAAGTTTGGCGATCAGTGAACACATTCCGTTCACAATTGCCATCCGACTTCAGGTTGGTGGTCGTGGAGTGAGTGAGTGAACGAATTGTTGTTGTTGTTTCATCGACTTTTAGAACAACAAGCGGACGCTGCGAACAAATGACCTGAGCATTTCGTCGTCCAAGCTGGACATCCCGTTGGACATTTCTTTCATAATTCAGGTATATTTTTGTGTCCACACCAATCAATTTTAATCGGACAAAAAACCTACGCATTTTTTTTTTTGAGTATTGCCACTTCATCAAACGCAAGCCGAACATCCTACAAATTCTGATACAGCGCCGGAAGCGCTATAAAAATCGACAAATTCCCGGCTTCAAAACGCTTGCGATGGGCCATTTGAATTTGGACGAAATTTTGCAATTCGGCGGCTCCCGCGAGGTGATCATTTGGGACACGACCTGTCTTCAGCAGAAAGTTCGCCATTCCATGAGAGGTTGGTTGGTTAACAAATTTTGATGAATTTGTTCGAGAAACTCTGCGCATGTCCGCCGTTCCAGCTCTCATCAAAATTTTTAAAATTTTCCGTTTCATAAATTTAAAACAAATTGTTWAGAATTGCATGCGGGCAAAATTGAAATTACAAATTGTTACACGAAGCCCGCCGAATCGTCCATTGAGCCTTGCGGCGGAGCATCGGGGCGACAACGCGTTGTGGCGACCATAAACGAAAAGGAGCCGATGGTGCTCAGCGAGGAGGAGCCAGAAGAGTTTTCGTCCGCCGACGAGAGCGGCGAGTCCGACATGGAATTCACGCCGAGGACCGCGACCAACGGTCATCATCATCACGGGACGACGGCCGAGTACTTTGGGCGAAGACAAACGAATTTTCTGAAGCAACGGAACATCAAACAGAAAGTGATCGCCCTGCTGCGCAAGTTCAAGCCAGACGAAGTAAACGTTTGATGGATATTGTTTTGTAAATTGTTGTCCGGATGACTAATTGTAGTTGGTTTAATGTAGGGGATACAATCGGGAGGTTGAGCTGTTGATCAGGGAAGATATTCCGCCGTATTCCGCAGATTTCGTGATTTTGGTTGATTCCATATTTAGGCAGAAATACGGAGTAGAAATCCCCAGGTGGTTGTTCTCCGTATTCCGTTTGAGTCCGTATTTTTGAAAATGGGAATGACACATCCTTGATGGGTATACCCCAATGATGACGCGATTGGTTCTCGTGTTTGCCATCTTGTTGGGGGCAAGGTGTACTCGCCAATTTCCCTGATTTTTGACATGAACTTCCTCAGCTTCTTCTGTTGCACAAATTCGTTGTTTTAAGGTGATGACGGCGGAGGAAGAGGGGCCACACACTTCGGGATCAATTGTGCAGCCGACGGAGTTGGAATTGCAGGAGATTTTTGAAGAATTGGARAACATTAGCGATTCCGGACCCGAAATTGAGGACGACAAATTGAGGTGGGTGCAACTACTATAATGTTGTTGCTCAAATTCTCAACTAAATAATATGTTAATTYTAGCATAGTTAGCAATCCTCGCCCAAAGATACGTCCATTTTTTGGCTCAAAATCGGACATAATGCCGCCAATAATGGACTTGCAGAATGAGGAAGGCTTGTTTCTGTCGGACGAGCTCAGCGCGGACAGTGAGGCGAGTGAATGTTGCTGCTGAAAATTTTTTCAAAAAATATATTTGGTTTTTAGGTTGTAAGCTCTGCGGAGGAACGACCACCAATTAGTAACAACAATAAGCCGGATGAAGCTGAAGTGAGTTAGATTTGTTTGTTTGTTTCATTTTATCTTTCGGAGAAGCTTGATGATTTTTGGAGTTGTTTAGAGTGTTGTCGCACGAAAGGGTTCAATACGCTTGAATCAGCAACAGCAGCAATGCATACGAAATCTGTTAAAGCATTCGGACACCGCAAATTCCATCGTCTCAAATGACGCAGCCAATAGAGGGGGCAGGGGCAACGAGTCCATGGATGAATTGGTGAGCACCGCGTAGTCGTTCGACTTGGTTGTTCTACTGCCCCATTGAATTAAGCTTTCGAGGCTCTGTTCGTTGTCCTCAACTCACATAATCCCTGAGCACATTTGGATTTGCTCAAGTGCAGATTTGCCATGGATTTCAAAAGGTACATCCATCTTTCAAATTTTTTGTTGGAAAGTGCGATTTTCTATGGACGGATTTAGTGAACAACAAATTGTTGGATCCAATTTGTTTGCTCGACTGTCCGTCGTCGGTCAGTGTTCGGGCACTGATGCAGGCCATCATTTGGAGGATTCAAAATTTGTTTGTTATACCACCATTTAAATGGGCTTTACGGGTTCACCACCACCACCACTTTCTTGCAGTTGTAACAACAATTCAATTTCTCCCCCAACAATAACCATTGGCGTTTTGGGCGGGGACATTCTGCTCGCCAACGTTTTGAAGTCTTATGTTGTGTTGCTGCAGGATAAGGTAGGTGTGCTGGCGTCATGCTGCTTGATCCCCCCATTTTTTTTAATTTTCAAATTCAATTTATTAGGCTTGCAAAGAAGACTGGCTAAACTACCTTCGCTTCTCGTTGGTCCTTCCCCCTCATACAGCGGTTGGCCGATTGTTGAGTCAAGTGGCCGGCTTCGGAGGCTATTCTGAAGCGATTTGGAAGATTTTGAGCCATGTTTCGACGTTGTTCAAAGAGTCGTCGAACAGTGCGGGAATTGCTGAACACGTCGAAATCCGCAACTGTTTAGCGAGCATTACCAAGGAGCAGGACACGCAACGGTACACCAATCTACACATTGGGGAAGTGATGCTTCAGCTGACCAAACCGTCTGATCATTTAACCGTCCCAATTTCCATTGAAGCAGAGAGCCGATCACAGGTCAGGTCCTTTTTTTGTTTCTCGTTTTTAGTACAGCTTGAACTTCAGGCATTTGTGCCATTTCTGGCCGAGCTTTTGACCGGGTCCAGCGTTTGTAGTGAACATCCGTCGTCCTCTTCTTCTTCCGTTCCCGACCCAACCTTTTCATCGTTGCATTACATCGGGCGAGTTGCTGATGAACAGCAGCAGCAGCAGCGCCAAGCGGAAGTAAAATAGTGAAAAAATTTTGCCTAATGCAGTGGTTACTTGTTCAAATCAGGTCGTCGTTGTTCCTCCTTTACCCATGACCGCCGCCACTGCTCCAACAGCGTCCGGTTCAATGGCATCGTCGTCAACAAAACCATCGTCGTCAACGCAACACTCGCAATCTTTCCCAACAATACCCACACTGATTGAACTTCATCGTGAAAAAGAGGCTCCGTTGGATGACGACATTGTCGAAAAGAGTTCGCCTCCTCAACAAAGCCACATCAAGTGTGTGCTGCATCCCTCCCCCATTCCATACATAGCTCAGACCGTTTTAATCATTCAGATCCTTCACGAGTTCCCCCCTCTTTGCTTCGGATGGTCGTGAACTGCAGATTGAGTACTGGACGTCACCACTCGGCTACCCGTTCCCGTCGGCTCCGTTGACCCATTACTTTTCGCCTCATGACGGAGGAGGAGGGCACTCAAACGTTGCAAATGTCGGGAGCAAATTTTCAATGAAAGCGTCTGTCCGAACACTTTCCATTGGTCTCTGTTCAAGAACAACAACAACCGCTTTTTATCCGTAAACAAACGAATTTCCCCATTTAGCCCGTGAACCGATGTCCAATTTGTTGTCAATGCTTTTCGTGAAGGAACGGAAGAAAGACAAAGTGCTGCACAAATTAGGCAGACGGAACAAGCAGGTGTGTGTGAACGAATCCAACTCGCTGGGGGTGCTAAATCTTCGTTTTCTTCAAACTCAAGAAGTCCACGGAGTCTTCCGGTGTTGCCTTCTCCTCCCAAAGCCGTGTTGTCTCTGGCGTGACGCGCATTGTGTGTACAACTAGCGGAATTGGGGGCAAAAAGGAGGCGGCCATGGAGGTGTTCATTGACGGAGTCGCATGGCGTGGAGTGCGTTTTTTCCAAATTTCGGCCCAATGGCAAACGCACGTGAAGCTGTTCCCCGTCTCTTTCCCTGTGGAACTACCAGCTAGTCTTAAATGTTGATTTGATTAATTGATTGATGATGAGCATTTGTTGGCATTTTGTTGTGATCGCAAGACATTTTGTGTGCCACCACCACAACCAAAGGGCTGGGGACGTAATTGCGGGGATTGCCATGCTGCAATCCAATCAAAATCCGATTGCGTCGTCGTCCAGCCCGGGTTCCGCCAACATTTTTGAGAATCAACTATTTTATACACCCGCGCATTATTATTAATCATTTCCTCTCTAAACTCTCTTGTCATCTCAGCAGAAAATACATATTTTTGTTTGTGTACAATTTCATTTTGACCTTTAGTCACTTTGCCGCGCCTCGCTTCCTTCGTTTTTTGAATATTTTTGAATGAATATATTACCTAACAAAATAAATAAATAAATAATTTGATCGATTCTTTCCCCTCTGTTTGTTTTTGTTTTCTTTTGATGGTTAGCACACAATACGTCATATTTTATTGTGGAATTTCAACATGTACAAGCTCAGAAACCGCTTAAGTAAATGCTTGTTTTCGGTCGTCGTCTGATCTCAACGCTTCTGCTTACAACTTTTCCGGCAAAACAACAACAATCAAAGCAGCTGTCAACATTGGTGAAGATGAAGCTGGACGAATCGGATGCTTTTAGGGCGTTGTTCACTCCAGAGCTTAAGCTGCTGTCAAGCCTGTTCAAGGAGAGTGGATATGAGATCAGGTTGCCAGCCGTCCATGTCTGTTTTTGTCTTTGTTTAAATTTGTTTTTTTTTGTCGCTAAAGAATTGCGGGCGGTGCGGTCAGAGACCTGTTGATGGGCGTGCGGCCGTCCGACTTGGACTTCGCCACGGATGCCACCCCGACGCAGATGAAAGAAATGTTTGAGCGGGCACAAATCCGAATGTTCAACAAGCGTGGCGAGGAGCACGGCACCGTGACGTGTCGGATCAACGACCGCGAGAACTTCGAGGTGACCACGCTGCGGGTTGACGTCGTGTGCGACGGACGGAGGGCGACGGTCAACTTCACCAAAGACTGGGAGCTGGACGCCTTCCGCAGAGACTTGACCATCAACTCGCTGTTTCTCGGCCTTGACGGGCTCATCTACGATTACACGGGCGGCATTGATGACGTCAAACGGCGGCGCATCGTTTTTGTCGGTGACCCCGTCCAACGACTTCAAGAGGTAGTCCCATATGGCGTGTGCATTGGGCTTTTGCAAAACAAAACAAAAAATGTTCAGGATTACTTGCGCATTCTTCGCTACTTTCGTTTCTTTGGTCGATTTGCCATTTTGGGGGCGCCACATGAGCCGATAAATTTGGAGGCGATTGTTCGTTGCCGAGACGGTCTTAAGGTGGGTGGGGGATTAACTTCGAGGCCAGGGGATGTAACCGGAAGCCAAAAAAGTCCGGAACCGAACTCCGGCTTCTTAAAAATGTCCAATCCGGACCTAAAAATATCCGAAAAATTTTGAACTCTCAAAAATACTCCATTTTTTTTCGCCCTTTCCTGATCAGTTTTGGATCATTCGCTTAATCATAGTCCATCAAAAATTCAAATTATTCTCGGTGCTGACCCCTACCCCCTCCCAAACTGACCCAAAATCACGGATCCAAAGACTTAAAAAGCAATGAGAATATATAAATTTGTTCCCAAAGGGTGTGAGCGGTGAACGCCTTTGGATGGAATTGCATCAAATTGTTGTGGGACGGATGGCTGGCCCCATTTTGCGTTGTATGCTGGCCGATTGTGGTCTGGGCCCGTGTCTTGCGCTCGACTGCAATCGACTGGACGAATTTGAGAGGGTTTCCCGCCTAAACGCCCCCCGCGGCGACGACGGCAAGCTGAACATTGAGCCAAGCACTGCAATCAGTGCACTTTTCTCCAATTCGCAAGACGTGCAGCGTTTCCAATTGCTGTGCAAATGTTCAAACGCGGAGAAATGGCTTGGCGAAACGATCGTCGAACGGCGGGAGGAGGCGAGCAGAGAACGGGCCAATCCGCTGTACTTCCGCAACTTGTTGCTGGACCAAACCTTCGAGCGTGGAGGTCGGCACGGCACAAAGTGTCTGCAAAAGTGATGAGATTAATTGCGCTTTTAGTGGACTTGAAAGAACAGATCAAGCGCGAGTGTGTTGAGCTRATGAAATATGTTGGCACTGGTGCTGAACTGCGCGCAGAAATTGAACGATGGGAAACGTGTGCCATGCCCGTCAAAGGGATGGATTTGCTTGCCGCAAATGTGCCGAAGGGTCCGCGGATGAAGTGAGTYCGGGGGGCATTCTTGCCGAGCTGTTCACAGTACACACACTATTCACAGAAGTGTCCTGCGACATTTGTTCAACCTTTGGAAGCAGGTTGGTTGGTGTGATTGGTTGGCACTAATTTCCCATACGTTTAAATGGTTTCAAATAAAAGATTTAAAATTTTAAATTCGACTTTTTCAGAGCGATCTCAATTTGGCAAAAGAAGATTTGCTTAAACACATTGATGACGCAGAAGTTGACAAATTGCAATCGGTAGGAAGTGAAAAGAACAAAAAGATGTCCAAGAAACGGAAATACTCGTCCTCTCACAAAAATCAAACTGAACCAGTGAAAGCAGAAAATGCTTAATTCAAATTATGTGTATTATTAAAAATAAATGCAAATTCTATCGCCGCATTTTTTGGCATTTTGACGCCATACCCAAGTCCTGGCAGAAAAAAATCCGCTGACAAAGATTCCCTAAACATTTGCCAAAGCTCCTCCGGTTTGGCCGATTGCAATGGACCAATAAATATCGCATGGTTTTATTTATTTAAAAATTTTTTTTTTGAGAATTACGAACATCCCTCCCCTGAAAAAAATCAAATATTTGATCAAAATTGAATAAATTAGCACCTAATTAAAATAATATAAATTTTTTTCGAATTTTATATAGCGCACAAATGTAAAATATTTAAAATTAGCGTTTTGGCGCAATAATCATCTAAATGTCATTATGTCCCATTTTCGAATTGATTGGCCACTTTTGAAAAAGGTTTTGAATAAAAATTGCAAGGTAATTGGCGACGCAAACGCTCCCTCCCCCTCCCCCCGAGGCAACCCTTTACCGACCGACTAATGAATGCGGCGTAACAAAACACACAATTCAAAAATGAAGCAATCTGAAAAATGTGCAAAGGACGGGTTCATTTGGTAATTGTTGAGAAATGCGTCGCAAAGATTCCAAAGCTCAAAGTTTTATTTTCTTTTAATCATTTTTCCCAATCTCTGCAGGCCATTTTCTAAACATTTGAATGGCAATGACTAACAAACACAAGCAAGGGATTGCTTAGCCTGTCGGTCGGTCGGTCATCGGTTCTCTCCGCTTCCCCTTATTTCACAATATTTAAATTCGTTTTAATATTAAAAATAAAAATAAATTCCAGGCTTTGCTTCTCATTTTCTTAATTTTTCTTCTTTCTTACGGCTTTCTTTCTTTCGCATCTTCGTCATTTGGTCGTAAAAGCCTTGTCATTAACCGGAATCTTTCGCTGAAGTGCCGCCGATGGATGTTGATGTGGTTCCTGGTCGGCATTTTGTGTGCCATTCAAACTGTTAAAGTTCAAAAAATGATCAGATGCGGTCGGGCAAACGTTTCTCTTCACCAGTGAGTCGGTCAGCGAAGGACACCCCGACAAAATGTGCGACATAATTTCCGATTCCGTTTTGGACGCTCATCTTGGCCAGGATCCGAATGCCAAAGTCGCTTGTGGTCAGTCAGTGTGATTGGGGGGAAAATGCGATGGGTTGGACACGGAAAATGTTTTAGAGACGGTGACCAAATCGGGCATGATTCTCTTGTGCGGTGAAATAACGAGCAAGGCCAACGTGGACTACCAGCAGTTGGTCAGGGGAGTCGTTCGGGAGATTGGCTTTGACGACGAGCTGAACAAAGGTCGGTCGGTCGTCGATGGCCCGAAAAGTTTAACCATGATTTTATTGCAATCTAATCCCTTCTCGAAGGGTTTGACTACAAAACATGCAAAGTACTGGTCGAACTTGAGCAACAGGCACCCGAAATTGCGGCGGGCGTATGGATGAATAAAGCGGACGAAAAGGACATCGGTGCGGGTGATCAGGTTGTGTTGCTGACTTTTTTTTGTTTTTTGGAATTTTTGGCATTGACACTTTTAGGGTTTGATGTTTGGCTACGCCACGGACGAGACGGAAGAGGCAATGCCATTGTCTTTGCTTATAGCGCACAAACTTTTGGCCAAATTGCACGAGCTGAGGCGGGACGGGACGCTCGACTGGTCCTTCCCGGATTCCAAATCGCAGGTTTTGTTTTTCGTAATTGAAAACAAAATATGCATTTGCTTTGCAGGTTACCGTGGAGTACAAATTCAACAAGGGCGCATGTGTCCCTATCCGAGTGCACACGGTGGTGATCTCCGCCCAACACAAGCAGTTCGACGGCGACCTGACGGAGGTCCGCTCGGACTTGCGGGAGAAGGTGATCAAGGAGGTCATCCCGGCACATCTGCTGGACGAACGCACCATTTATTACTTGAACCCATGCGGTTGTTTGTTGTTGTTGTTCTTTTCCGTTTTTGTTAAATAACGCGAATTTGGCAGGCTCTTTCCACATTGGCGGGCCGAAGAGTGACGCGGGCCTTACCGGACGTAAAATCATCGTGGACACGTACGGCGGGTGGGGCGCCCACGGGGGAGGCGCCTTCTCGGGCAAGGACCCGACAAAGGTGGACCGTTCGGGCGCTTACGGGGCCCGTTGGGTGGCCAAGTCGTTGGTCAAGGCCGGCGTCTGTCGTCGTTGTTTGGTTCAGGTGGGTGAAAGTTTCGGTGTAACAGTTTAGTTCCGTTCCGTCTGATGATTAACTTTAATGTCCGGCCCAGGTCTCCTACGCTATCGCCATTTCCAAGCCGTTGTCTATCACAGTCATTTCGTATGGGACCAGCCCGCTCACCGAACAGGAACTGCTTCAAATCGTCAACGACAACTTCGACCTCCGACCGGGCGTCATCATCAAGTCAGTCCTACCGACCCGCCCCACCCCGACCTGTCTTCACACAACATTTTTTTAAACATTTCCAGAGAACTCGGCCTGAAGCGTGCCATCTACTCTCGAACTGCGGCCAACGGACACTTTGGCCACACGGACTTTCCCTGGGAGAAGCCGAAGCCGTTGCAAATTCGTCCGGAATTGGAGGCCAAACTGATCGCTTACAGAAAGTCTGAGCACATTCCGAACGGATGCCTCAAGGAGATGCACATTATTCGCCCGCACCACTGAAGCCGTTGTTGGCGGAGGACAGAAACTTTTAAACAGAATGCATTCGGTTAAAGATAGGGCGGCGCCATACACACGCAAAAAGCCTCCTCCTCTGCTCGTTGCTTTTACACACAATTTCTCAAATTATT
>MEIZ01000033.1:430616-441333 GCA_001723225.1 Globodera ellingtonae | reverse complement strand
GGTGGCGGAGGCTGTTCAGGTGGCGGAAACGCCATCGGCTGCACAGGTAGCGACTGTTCTGGAGGAGGAACTGGAAACGGCGAACATGTCCAGACTGCTGCACAAGTAATTGTGTCCGTTCACTTTTTTTCGTCTAGTATACGGCGTTCGCCCTTTCTTAGCCCACCGGCGACGCGTCCGGCGGTTACGCTCAGCCCGCAACGGGTGGAGCCGCCTGTACGGGCGGCGACAGCTGTTCTTCTGAGGGAGAAGGCGGCGTCCATGCCGACCAACAAACGCCCGTTCAAGTGTCCCAGGAACAGGGCCAAGACGCTCAGCCGCAGCCATTGCCCCAGGCGCCTAGCCTTGAAACTGACCAACAGCAGCAACAACAGCCACTTCCGGCTCCGACGCCAGAGCCCGCCGCCTCTTCACAACAAGTTCAACCGGCAAACCCGGAACCCGAAGCGGCCGAGGCCGCCGCAGCGGAGCCGGAAACGGCAGAAGCAGCAGCGACTTCCGAAGCCCCGGCGGCACCGAGTGGCGGCGGTGGCGGCGGCGGCGGAGCAGCCGAATATGGCGGCGCAGAATCGCCTGCAGCTGCGGGCGATCGATTGCAGGAAGTGCAGGAGGAGCCGAACGCGGCGGACGAACAAAGTCCGACGACAGGCGAAGTCTCAAAAACCAAGAGAAAATGCGCGGCACTTGAGAATTGTGCCCATTGTGAAAGCATGCTTCTTCTAGAGCTCAAAGGACTGAGTTTGGGCGTAGTACAAAAACTTTTGTGAATGATCCAATTTCGATTCAATATAGTTCCATACACAGCCCGTACGTACTACTCAAACAATTGGTAAAGCTTTCCGTTAGGAGCACAATTCTTAACGATTGTCCAAGACAAAGTGCTTGTGGTTTTTTGATCCATTCTGTTCCTCCAGGAGGAGGAAAGGACCACAACCAGCCGACCATCGCAGGACCAGCAGGAACAGAAACAACAAACAACGACGGGTCGACCCCCACTCGCGCCGGGATCGACCAAGGCGAAGGCCGCCGCCGCCCAAGTGAACAACGAGAACACCGACGCGTTCGTGGARCCGGTCGACGTCAGTCAACTGCAGTTGACCAACGACACGGAGTGCAACAGCGAAGAACTGAGGCGGATCATCACCAATGTTGGTGGTGCAGCACCAAATCGAGTTCAAAGAGCAACACATAATGTTTTGTTTACCGCACCACAGAATATGGACAATGAACTGAACGTYGCCAAACGGGCCATCCAAGTGGCGGCCGAAGCCCGGTTTGGAGGACGTTTTGACGTCGTCTGTTCCCACCACGACTTCTCCTACATCACGAACACAGTGAGTCGTTCGTCCATTTATGGAATAGAGCAGCTAAATTCGGCCACCACTCACAGGAGCTGTGGTGCCAGGAGACTCGGGAGACCACCAGTTGCTACGCCTACAGACAGTTGGGGTACTGATCGACCCCGGCGCGGACAAATTCTCACATTGACTCATTCATTCATTGCATATCCTTCTCTAAAGTCCATAAAACAGTGTACTTGCTCATTTTCATTGTTCATCACACATAACCATTTGATAAATGTTGTTTTATTAACTATATTTGGAAAGAAATTGGTAAAACTTTGGCGTTTGTACCAAAGATGTAAGTGCCGAATTCCGGCGTCTTTTTGGGTTCGGTGTATTCCGGTGCCGGATTTTTTGGCAAAAAAAGAAACCGGGAAGTTTACAAAATTGGTGAGTTTTGTAACCATTTAGATTTTTTTTAAAAAATAAAGAAACAATGTTTTGGTGGTATTTATATTTCGGCATTACTACTAGTATATTTTATAATTTTTTATTTTTGAATCACATTAATTTAGTTTTTATGATGATAAGGCACTTTTTTGGAAGGGGTCGCAGCTCAGGAAGCCATTCAAATACAAAACCCCTAAGGGAAAACCCTTGGATTTTCTAAAAATAAGTTATTTTTCAAAAATTTCATCGATTCAAAATGATTAATAGAGTCCGTCCCTCACCCCTATGATTTTGCATTGAAAAAAGCTCGAACCACAATCTAATGAAGTGCTTTCGAAGAAATTGTCGAAAAAAAAACCCTGAAATTGGTCTCTTTTCGGTAATAAACCGATGATTGTTCCATTTTTGTCAATAAAAATACACTTTATGGTGGTCCGGATTGCTTGTAATATTTACTAAATATGTTAATTCGATTTCGTGTCCCTTGCGACCCCTGTTCTAAATAAGTGCCATCGTTTTTTGCAAAATTTGTAACAAAAACGTAAACAAAAAAGTGGGGGGGGGGAATGAACTGCTTGCAATTGGCCCACCGCTGAGACATTATTTCCCCGTCACTTGAATGGTTTTGTCGCTATGTTTTTGTTGGTTCGGCGGGCAGTTCTTTGGCTTCGGCGGCATCACTTTTTTTGATCGGTTCTTCGGCCACTTCTTCTTCAATTTCCTTGGCACTCTGATGCAAAAATGAATTTTTTTTGAAAAGAAAAAAACAAAAAAAATTTTTGTTTGTCAGAACCACAACCTCCAGAAACTGTTGAAATTTGACCGATTTGCACAACACTTCGTTGTTGAGCACAAACTGCAGAAAGGCCTCAATGGAATCCCTTCTTTCCGCGACCGTTTGGGAATCGGTGGCACCAAAATATTTGGGCTCCGCAAAGGGTGGGCATTTGCCTTTCAGATAAAGCTGTGAAGTGATTAGGAAGCCGTTTGAAAATTAATGATGAGCTAACAACGGCGGCGGCGGCTACCTGTCGATGTATCGTCGAAAGGGTGGAGTACAGGGCGCTCAGCTCCTTGTAACGACTGATCAGGCCGAACACCCTCGGCTCGTTGTCAATGGAATTGTGTGGGATGGCCAAAAAAGTAAATAGCAATTAAAAAATTTGCAAAATTATTGCCGAGATCTCCAGCTTGTACTCCACATGGCCAAAAAAACGGTTGGTGGGAACCGTCACATCGACAACCTTTGACGAAAACCCGAAGTTTTTACGCTCCAAGTAAACCAAAGTGCCGAGCACCGACCTGCACCCGGTTTCATCGGGCAAAAGTGAATACATCTTAATTCATAAATAAAGATTGTCTTTTAGGGGGTGGCGTCTTTGGCAGGACATTAAGCCAAAAAGTCGATCTTTAGTAAATCCTTTTTTGGTCCAAGAAAAAGTCTTTTTAGGGTTGCATTTTTTCGTTTTACACAGCGGTTCAATTTTGGGGCTCTAATTTGAAAAAGATTTAAATTTTGGCCTAGTGGTCTGTGTGCTTTTTAACCAAAAAAAAAGGGTTGGGGGTTCGAATCCCCTCCTTTGCAAAAAGATTTAAATTTTGGCCTAGTGGTCTGTTTGTTGTTAACCAAAAAAAGGGTTGGGGGTTCGAATCCCCTCCTTTGCAAAAAGATTTAAATTTTGGCCTAGTGGTCTGTGTGTTTGTTAACCAAAAAAAGGGTTGGGGGTTCGAATCCCTCTTAAATTAGGGCTGTGTTTTACAAAATTGGGACTTCCTTGCAAAAAGATTTAAATTTTGGCCTAGTGGTCTGTGTGTTTGTTAACCAAAAAAAGGGTTGGGGGTTCGAATCCCCTCCATGCAAAAAGATTTAAATTTTGGCCTAATGGTCTGTGTGCTTTTCAATAAAAAAAAGGGTTGGGGGTTCGAATCCCCTCCATGCAATTGCTGGATTTCGGTGAATTTGTTCACTTTTCATTTACCTAATTAGGAAGAGCCAAATTCCGCAAATTGCTTCATACCCACCCAAACCAAACAAAGTCGGTATCAATCGAAAGTGTCTGATGAGTTGAACTTATTTGTAAGCGTAAGCTAAGCCATTGATACTTTTGAAAAAAAGTTATGGGTCCATAAGCCAATTTTAATAATTATTTTTTCAAGGCTTTGTAACGTTCCGAATCGCTTAGCTTTTGCTTGGTGAAAGATTCTAGAGCATTCGGGGCTTCGATTAATATCTTGATCATCTGATTTGGATCGATTTGGAAAAAGTTGTAACTGTCGGCACAATGACTTTGCCTAAATGACTATAAGTTTCTTCAAACTTAATCGAATCAGATAAATTTGGTGTTATTTGAAAGCTCAGATTATTTATAAAATATGATTTGGGGTTTTTAGACAAAAAATCGTCGCTTCAAGATAGTAATTGTATACGAGATCCGATAAATTTTTTTACGGACCCATAAACGCTTCCGTTTCGGCAATACTCCGACGGTACCCCTCCCCCCCCCCTTTTTTTCGCGTTTAATTTCGGAGCAAATATTGTTCAAGGGGTTACCGGAAACGGCGGTTTTCATCATTGGTTTAAGGGTGTGGAAGCCATTCTGGCACGGAATTTAAATTTATTTATTGCCTTTATGTATAAGAGACATTTAAGCGACATAAATGGGAAAGGGAGGGAAATCAGTGAATAGGTATTTGTAAGTTTCTCCTCTAATCAATCACATCGCATGTCGCTGAGTCCACTCGCGCGCCGTGTTCTTGTACTGCTCGGGATTCGTTTTGCATTCGCGCGCAATGTCGAGCATCAACGCACTGTCAGAGTTCGGRTCACAGAGGAGAGAACAGATCGAGATCAGGACTGAAAAATGAAGAATATAGGGATCGGGATAAAACATTCAGCAGTCCCCCTCCCCCCCTCCTCCCACCTTTTGAGACAGTCAATGACGGAGCCCATTCGCCCTTCAGAATGTCCAGGCAAATTTCCCCAGTTTCGTTGATGTTCGGGTGGTAGACGGGCGTGTCGAACTTAACGTGCGGCGGGCTGAACGGAAAATCCCGCGGAAAGCGGATGGTCAGAGCAAAAGTGCCGCCTTCGTACGGCGTGTCGCCCGGACCCTTGAKGGTGGCCTTCCAAGTGTATAGGAGCTCGCGGCCTTCGCCCACCGCTCTTGCTGTGAATTCCATGAGCTGTTCGCGTTCCACTTCCTTGAGCTCCTGCAATAAAAGCATTGTTAAAAATTAAACGAATTAATTTGTTATTGACTAGCACCTGAGCTAAGCGTCGCTTAGACAACGGCATTGTGAATGTTGCGGCGATTTGGCAATATACAGTTGTCCGTCCCTTAAAAATTAGGCGATGCCAAACACCAATACGCTAAAGAAAGGGCAAATATTCGCTTTTTTATATAAGCATTTCCGATTTTTAAGCATTCAAAAATCCGGGGTAAAAGTCAGGAATACTATTTAAAACTAAATTAAAACAATTTTTTCACGGATATTACTAGGGGATCGGATTTTTAGGCTCGAAAAAATCTCAAATAAGCACCTAAATAGGTGAGAAAACCCGGGTTCATAAGCAAAATAGCGTGAAAAAATGCGATAAAAATAACAAAAATATTGAGTAGCTTAAAAACTTGAAATGCTTGAAAACACTCGACGATGTAAGGGTGTAGGTATGTGCATATTTGGAAACAAAAGTCAATTTTAGACTTTTTTGGGCAAGATAAAAATGTTATTTGAACGATCTGCCAAGAAAAGTTCGAATTTTATTGTATTTATATGAAAATTAAAAAATAAGCGGTTTCAAATGAATTTTTGGACAGAAAAATCGGTACAAAAAAATATACAGATGCGCCCCTACGCTCGAAAAGCCCAAAATGGGTCTTCTTTTTTTTTGAGTTCGGAGTTAAAACGCCGAAATATCCGACTAAGAACATGTCTGTTTCCAAATGCGCATTTGTGACATGAAGAAATTGCTCAAATCTTGTAACCAGAAATATAATGAATGAAACGAATGATAAGAAATTTATTCTTTCATCTGGTCGATTGTTAATTTATCCTCTGACTACAATCCGTTATGTACATACAACAATTTGTTAAATATCAATGAATGGAGTCTGACAACAATCCGTTATGTACAACAATTTGTTAAATATCAATGAATGGAAGTGGGGTTTCTGTAATCGTCACACCGGCTTCATCACGAAAGATCATCACAACACTACGGCCTTGTCCAATGCGCGAACCAATTGTCACTCAACTCGTCTCTCATCGTCATCAGTGTGGCTTTGTCCCTCCTTTTCAAACGTTTCATTTGACAACTTCACGCATTCACGCAGCTTCTCATTGTACGCCTCTGGGTTCTTGCGAAACAGCACCTGAACGGGGAACGCACTTTACACAAGAATACACCCCCCACCCCCAACCCAACCATCGGACTTACACTGGCTTCAAGGTTGGCAGGGCTCTTAAAATTCGGCTCCGACAGCAGCGACTGGACGGAGATGACAATGGACTCCACAGTGTGAATGGGCTGCCAACGCTCTGCCGCCTTCTCCACGCCAAACGGTCCGTCCCCCGGCTCGTGAAGAATGCTGATGCACACGAATCCGTTTCTGTAAACTAAATGGGAGAYTGATTATGAGAAATGAAAACATTCAATAGCSCAAAAACACTCACTGTTCGGGTGCAGGACATTGGAAAGAAATCGCATCTTCGGCGGACGCTGCGGGTAATTGCTTGGGAAGTCGAGCTGGGCCAAGAATGTGCCGCCTTCGCTAAAAAACAAAAACAAAAATATGAGAAAATCAGCGAATGCACCAGAATTATTGATACTCACTAGTGCGTATCGGGCGGACCAAAGACGACCACGCGCCATTTCAAAATCTGAAAATTCAGAGTCATTAATTAACCAAGTCTAATTCTCATCCAACAAAGGCTAACATTGCCGTCAGCGATTCCTTGGACAGCAAATCCATCAGTCGGCTTCTCCTGAAGCTCGGCCAGTTGACGCATCAACAGTGCAGCGGCGGACGACATTGATGGAAGTCACACGCTGACTAAAGTTGGCTCGACGAGTTGCGGAGAAGCTGAAAAATAAGAAATGTGATTTAAAAAATTGAGGAAATGAAATGCCACACATACCTACGGCGGATGTGTGAATAAAACGAGGGCGGAAGTGGAAGAGGAATGAACGAAAATATTTGAAAATTTACCCATTTTTATAACCAAACTCCGATTGCGTTTTTAATATTTCTTAACATTTCGACGACATACCTACCTATTTTCCGCCATGTCTTTGAATGGAGGCTATATAAGGCCTGGCCCAACGGCATGTTTTGTTTAACTTACYTAATTCATTTATAATATTCTTACTCCAATCCTCTCCAATCGCATGGTGGACATCGTTTTACGGGGCAATGCGGATGAGGTGGACYTGGAACTTTGCTGGATGGCCTGTAATCTGGATGAAAACAAATGTCTGGCGCACATCGCACCGAAAAAGACGTAAGGCGTCGATTGTTGCACAAATTTATAAATTTGCATTTATTTTAGAAGAAGGAATTGCTCGGAGAATCCCTACTGCATCAATCGGCTCGGCTTGGAGAAATTTGAGGAATTGGCCCAATCGGAGAGCGAGCCCAAAGTGACGGAGCGACGCAATTCTTCCCAAAAGCCATGTGGACTGATCAACACCGGCAACTTTTGCTACGTGAACAGCTTTCTCCAGGTGGACCGRCGAATGTTTTTTGCTTCAGTGAGCCCGCGAAATGCATTCATTTTTTAGATTTGGTTCAACAATCTCAAATTCCGTCAGTGCATTTACAATTGGCGCCCCTCGGACAATTGGACCATGCCGCAAAATGCCAAACTGAACATTGAAGCCGTCATGAACTGCCTCCAAAAATTGTTCATCACAATGCAATTCACGCCTTTCGTAAGAAGTTTTTTTTTGGTCGAATGTGAGCATAATAATATAATTCTCTCCCCCAATTTATTTAGGAATCGACGCACGCTGGCGAGCTTATTGAATTGCTTCGTTTGAACAACCAACAGCAAGATGTGCAGGAGTTCCACACACTTTTTTTCGACACAATTGAGCGCAACATCGAATCTCATCCCAACGGTCTACCCGTCCTCAACATCATCTGGAAACTTTTTGAGGTGTAGTGGAACACCAATTTTGCTAATTGAAAGCAATTCTAATTTTTGTTTATGTGTTTAGAGTCGCATCGACCAGACACTTTTCTGTGAGTATTGCAAATGGACGAGCACGACGACCGGCGAACATCGCTCACTGCAACTCGGCATCAATCGCCATGACAATCTCGTCTCGGCAATCAAAGCYTTTTTYGCGGAGGAAATGTAAGTGGTATTTACGGCTAATTCTATTATTTAACTGYTCACATTTGATTTTTAACCATTCAGCCTGACCGACTTCCAATGTCCACATGAAGAATGCCAACACAAAGGGCACGTGTCTCGGACCAGCGAATTTGTTCAACTCCCTGAAGTGCTCATCATTCAGCTCAACCGTTATTTAGTCGGCAGGTCCGCAAATTTTTTTGTCGTTTGATTTTTTTGCAATTTAATTTTTTTTCAGGAATCTTCGTGCACGAAAGCTGCAGCATGCCATTCACTTTCCGCGCATTTTAACCGGCGAACAATTGCRWCCGGGCGTCGCTGGTACTCGGGACTACAAGCTGTGTGCGGTGATGATCCATCGAGGAAAACGAATGAACGCCGGCCATTATTACGACATCATTCACGAGCCGATCATTGGCAAATGGTTCACTTACAACGACGAGGTGAGTGTTTTGGATTTTTAAAATTCGATTTTTTTTCATTTGTTTGATGTGTCGTTCCCCCTTCAGATAGTGACCGAAACCACCGCACCGGGCTTCGTTGGAAGACTGATCAACCGAACAATGACTGCCGAAGTGGGAGGATGTTATGCGCTGATCTACCGGAAGCTGGGCAGCGGTGTGCAGAGGGGACCAATGCAAGCGCCGCCACATAACGTTCTGACCGAAGTCGAGGACAAGGTCAGCAGAGATGTTGAAGCAGGACAAAATGACTAATAACATAAACACATTTACTATTTCAGCTTGAAGAAGACTTTGCGCGCAAAAAGAACGACGACGGCACAGCGTTTGAGATTTGGAAACGGCTGATCGGCGAAAGATGTGTTCGGCTGCGACAGCTTTGGACTGAATTGGAGGTCGGTTTCTCATTTGTTTGTGTTGTGACTTTTCCTTTTCTACTGCTCCCCTACCYCCCATTTCAGGTGCAGAATGGMATGCCCTTYCTTGACCGCCCGGACGGCATCACMTTTCTGCCGACAGCATTGTTGCGCGACATATTGGCCAAGGAGCACGAGGCGTTTGATGGCTGCAAATCAGTGGACTCGATGTACGCACCCAGCCCGGTCTCCGCTGTGGTCATACCGGTGTGCACGCACAACCGACTCAGGCCAGGTCCATTTACSCGAGGCACGCTGAAAGCCGTGAACACGTCGGCCGCCCAACGTCTGATCAGGGTAATAAAATGCTGAAATTGTCTGTGTTTCCTATTCATTTTCCCCTCAATTTTAGGACTATAATGTGAATCTGACTCTACGGACTGGGTGAGTTCGTTTATTGTTTATAAATTGGTCCAATTGAAATTCCGTTTTTTTTTTCAGTGCTGACTTTTGTCTCGACTGTGTGTGGAAGATCCGTGCCTATTTTGTTGCTGAATTCGCCGGCCCACGTTTACCTGACTTTGTGGAGGACTTTTTCTATCCGGGTGGCGCMTTCATTTACATCAAAGTGGTCAGTTTCATTAATTTAAACCTTTTTTTCAATATAAAAATTCAATGTTTATTTGCAGCAGAAAAACTTGGACCCCGAAGTGGTCAATCGTAACGCTCTTATGTGGATATCGCGTCGAAAGAAGTCCAAGAATCTGATCAAAATAAAGGTGATGAATTTGAAAGGCATAAAACAAATAATAATAATAATAATGAATGAATTTTGCAACAGATGTGTTCGGATGAGACGATTGACGACCTGAAAGTGCGCATTTACGAGACAATCCACCATCCACCGGCCAACCAAACGCTCTACCGTGYCCGATCGACGAGCGTAAGGCGACGAACGGTGCGACAAGTGGACGTGGAATTGGAGGGACATTGGACGTTGGAGATGGCGCTCATTCCACCGGACAACCTCGACCAGCCACTCATTCTCATTCTACCARYGGAAGATGGAGACGAGGACAAAGACAAACAGAACGCGAGCACCAGCAACGGAAAAGAGGACAAAGATGAACAGAGCGCGTGCACCAACAGCCCGGAAGAGGATGAAGACGGACAGAGCACGGGCACCAGCGCTATTGCATTTGAGGACAGCGCATTGTAATTGTATTCACGGCTTCCGACATCAGCGGTTGCCTTGTTCATATTGTATTGTATATATGCCTCCTGTACTTGTGATTAGATATTGTATTGTATTGTATATATGCCTCCTGTACTTGTGATTACATATTGTATTGTACACAAATCTCAGGCTTTGCATTGCACCGGATAGTAAACAGAAATGTGTCTTTATTCTGTCGGACCGCCACGAATAAACATAAAAGAAGAAATTTGGGACCGATACAGACGTTTCAGAGCGGGTAAAAATTTAATGGATGTGATATGTATGGCCAACGTATTAATATTTAGGAGACATTGTTAGGATTGTCGATGAGGACGACGGGAAAGGATATTTTGCGCAGGTCTCAGCATTTATCACTGACAACTATGCCCAACGTTTTGCACTGATAATCTGGCTTCTGCCGAGGCTTGTGGGCTCTTCATTTTCAAGCACATCGGAATTTAATCCCGACAAATTCCAACATGGTTTAGGTGGGTTTGGAGTTTCTATTATTTATTTTTTAATGCTCGTTTTTAGCCGAGGAACGTCCAGTCCCGATCGAAGCTTGTAGGCCATTTCTATTTGAGTAAT
>MEIZ01000033.1:419299-430504 GCA_001723225.1 Globodera ellingtonae | reverse complement strand
TATATGCCTCCTGTACTTGTGATTACATATTGTATTGTATTGTATTGTATATATTGTTTTAAACAAATAAAACGTCTAAAAGAATCATAGTAACGGGGTATTTGCGTAAGTATTCCGGCCGAATTTTTCCGAGCCGGAATCCAGATATTTTACGGCCGGTTCCGGTTTTGACTTCTCCAGTTTCGGCTTTTTTTTCCCCCTTTTTGGCTTTTATTTTTCAACTTTTGTTTTCCCCCTTTTTGCGTTTTGCTTGGAGATTTATCCTTTCTCTTTTTTGGCTTTTTTCCCTTTTGCATCTTTATCTTTGGCACTTTCTTTTGCCACTTTTTAACTCTTTCTCGTTTTAAAAATTAGGTATGTTATGGCCTTTGTTCAGGTGAATTCATAAGCGAATGCCCGTCGTTTTCGCCTTATAAGAGAGGCTGGACACCGAGCAACCAGATTTTAGTGCTGAAACGTAAAGAAATTGCGCGAAGAGTTGAGGGAGCGGAAGTGAATCTATAATGATAATACAATGTTTATAATTTGCTTTAAATTTAAAATTTTTTGTATTTACATATAATTTTTATGACCCTTGAGTATCATTTACGAATATACGTATCTTAACTGTTTCATTTCAATGATCTTGTCATCTCTTTTACAGATTTTGTCGGCTGATGGCTGCTGTTTGTGAGGAAAACATAACGTCTCTGATTGGAGGAGCTTCGGATTATAGGATAAAAATAACCAATTTTTCGCCACATGTCGGCACTGTCCAATTGAAAAAGTTCATTAATAGGTAAACAATTCGTTATTTGGCTTGGGTGATAATCAATTTTTGAACAGTCGTCTCGGCGAAGTGCCTTTTCGTAAGCTCAAATTTGCCGGACGAACAGTGTTTATTACACTGAACTCGGAAGCTTGTGCTGAGAGTGCAATTCAGCTTTTGGACAATGCATTTTTCAAGAAGAGCTGCTTACGTGCCACTAAAGCGAATGATTTGCAGATTGGCCAAAAAAGGGTTAGATGCTTTTAATTAATTTATTTTTTTAAAGTTTTGATTTTGTTTCCATTAAAGGACCTGACCGAACGGACGACTACGGGTGTAGAAGCTGTTAAGAGCTGCAGAGAGTTCGTAACTCCGTTGGCGGACGTTCCCTACGAGGAACAACTCAGGACCAAATACAAACAGTCGAGGACTGTGTTGGAATTGCTTGGGAAACAAATGGGACAAGCAAACGCGTCGAAATCTTTCGACACAAAGCAAATGCTTTTACAAAATGTATGTATAATTTGGGTTTTCAATTTTTATTTTTCTTCTACACGTTCATTGTCCCATTAGGTGCTTCCCTCTCCAGTGACCGAAGGCTATCGTAACAAATGCGAATTCTCTGTTGGTTATTCCTCCGGCGACGACCATTCTCTGCCGGTGGTTGGCTTTGTGAGTGGTAAAATGGCGAACAAACAATGCAAAGTGATGTCACCTGGCGAGTGTTCAAACCTCACGCTGAACACGCGGTCAATTGTTCGCCATTTTGAGCAATTTGTGCGCGAATTTGGTGATTAAGATGGAATTTTCTTAACGGCAACATATTTCTGTATCTAATTTTAGGCGAGAAACCATTTGACGAGTTTGAACGGACGGGCTTTTGGAAAATGTTGACGATTAAGGACTTTTTGGGGGACACAATGCTTATTGTAACAGTTTATCCGCACCCAAACAAAGAGGTGAGTGCACTTTTTGACGGGCCAATATTAATTCGGTCATTTAAAAAAAAACAACGCTTTTTTAAGGTCACAGATAAGGCCATCCGAATGCTGAAAGAACACTTTTTGCCTTCGAATTCGTTCAGCGGAACAGAAACACCATTTAATGTCACTTCGTTCTACTGGCAGGAACAAGTCAACGCGGGAGATAAACGTATTTATGAGCACATGGCCGGTAAATGAATGCGCGCATCGACTGCTGGACAKTTAAACAAATTAATTGACTTTTAGGCACTCCGTTTGTTTACGAGTCTTTGCTCGGCTTGAACTTTCGTATTTCTCCTTCCACATTTTTCCAAGTAGGTTTTTAAAATGGGCATTTTTTTTTTCATCGCAACGCAATATATTCAAAGGTTAACACTCGTGCCGCTGCAATTCTTTACGAGAACATTGGAGATTTGTTGAATTTGCCGACAGAAAGGAACACCCCAGGGCAGGACGAAAGCATTCAGAAACAACCAATTGTTGTACTCGACGTATGCTGTGGAGCTGGAACGGTTTGTCATTTTATTGATGATGGCCAGTTTCGCGCAGCYCTCTTTTGTTATTCCTTTTGTACTCCTAAATAGAGACCGGGGTTCAGTAGGATGGGATCCGGGTTTTTTTTGTTTTGTTTTTGCTAAAGCCCGGATTATCCGGGTCCGGTCCAGTGGATTTTTACTTCAGAAATTCGGTTTCCGGGTCCGGTCATGTCAAAATTCCGCTCTCTACTCTAAATTCTTGATCCGTTGCTTTTAGATCAGTCTTTGTCTTATGCAACGCATCAGAAATGCAATTCGTGCGAAAAAATTTGACGCGCAAATTCCTTTTGGATGCGTGGGAGTCGAACTAAACACCGAKGCGGTGAGGGACGCGCGGCAAAATGCGACTGAGAATGGTTTTGATGCGAAAAGGTTGCTTTATTTTTGTTTACTTACACCGAATTGAGCACATTTTTCAGTTGCGTTTACATTGACGGCGATGCTGAGAAAATTTTCAAGGAGTTGGAGGTGATATGATAAAGATTTGAGGACATAACCTAAAATTTAAATACTTTGCAGTATCACATGCCGTCTGGTTGCCAATTGAATAGTTCGCAAATTTTCGGAGTGATTGACCCCCCGAGAGCTGGGGTTTCAGACAAAGTCATCATTGGGTGCAGAAAGGTCAGTCTGAGTAATTTTTACATTGAATGCTTTTAGTGTCCGTAAGTGGGAGAGGGACGCTTAATTCCAATCATGGTAACATCCATCAAACTTTTCAGCTCCAACAGTTGGACACATTATGCTACGTTTCTTGCGACCCCAAAGCTGCAACAAAAAATTTGGTTGACTTGTGTAGGCCGTTGTCACGGAAGTTTGACGGAAATCCATTCCGAATTGTCACCATTCAACCCATTGATTTGTTTCCCCAAACCGAACACGTCGAGTGGGTGATCAAACTGCAGAGATAACGGACACCACAGTCAATTTTGTTTGACATTTTTGTTGTTTCATTTAAATTGTCCTCAATTTTGTATGAATTTGTTTGGAGAATACGTACGTACAACTCTGCAGAAACAAAACAAAAAAATTCCGACAGCACTCTTTTTCAGTTTATCTTACAATTAGCACAAATAAAACCACAATAATGGATTTATTAGCATCATTAAATACCTAATCCAATCCTGTCGATTGAGCACAAAATAGTTAAAATTAATGGATCAAGAGGTGTTCTCCAATGTTGCACACATCTATGTGATGTGTCGGGCCTTTAATTATTCAACCACATACGGACGTGCGAAGCCAACAGGGCGACGGTCAACTGAAAAATAAAAACAAAACAAAAAAAACATCGTTCTGGACAGGACAAATTGTTGTCTTTACAGTCTCCGCGAGATTGAGGTGAACAACACCAAAACAACCTAACCAAACTCACCAATGTCGATATACTCACAACGCCCAACAAATAAGTCGCCTCATTTTTGTGTTCCTCGCCTTGCACTTCCAAATGAGTGACACGATTCGCCAGTCGGTTCAAGCGCCGACGCATCACCTTCAGCTCGTTCAACGGATCTTTGTCAACGGCTATCGATGTCTGACTCGAATAGTGCTGATGAGTAAACGACAATTCAATTTATGATATGACTTTCTCCTTTTCTTTGAATTAGTTGGAGATGATTAACTTCTTTGAAAATCGTTGGTTGTAAAACTTTTTTTGTTATTCACCGGTTCGTTCTTTTGCACTGCAAATGTGACGTCCTCTTGAGGCAGTTCGTTCGCAGTGAGCATTTCCGGCGTTCCGTTCATGTTAATGTTTTCCTTAATCATCCAAAGTCCCATTTGCTTTGAACACTTTGGCCCAATGTCTCCTCACACTGTCCTAAAACGGAAACTTTTTCACTGATTCAGCTTCTTAAAAATCGGGTAATAGTGAAGATGGTGCCTTTCCTAAAAGTAAATTGGGCTCTTGTTCAAAAAAACATGAATTCGATCATTAATTGCCTATTCGATGTAATTTTGGCATTTTCATCGATTTAGAGCAATAAATGTTAATTTTGAAAAAAAAATTTCGGTAAAGTGTTGAATTCGGGTCCGGGCTTCGGAATTGGTCAAAACTAATGTCCGATTCGGATTCTACACCCTCGATTACCCCTAGAATATCTTTTAATCGACTTAGAAAAATATATATATATTTTTTAAAATGGGGGGCACCATCTTCACTATTACCAAAAATCGTTTTTTACCGACGAATGAAGAAGGGACTGACGCTCCCTGAGAACTTCGACCTGCCGAGGGTTAGTCGGAAGCAATTAAAAATGATTAAACATCGATTAGAACCGGCTGAGCTTTTGACGCAACAGTTGAGTCGCCACCAGCAACGGTGATTCTGCTCGGCACCACCATTTCAGGCATCGTCTCAGGTTTGACGGGCTGTCTGGGTATCCCATCAACGTAAATGTGGTCGGGCACTGCCATCGGACAATAGTCGGGCGAAACCGAACGACGATATTTCCTTAATTTCAAAATTATGAATTGAATTATACACAAAAACGGCACTTTCGCTTGCTCTGATGCTCCTCAATTCGATCATGCTGTTCCATATTGACTTGTCAGTCTGTCCGTACACAAAAAAAAGACAACTTAAATATTAGCACACGAAATCGAAAGGATGGCATATAAAATATACTGAACGTGACAAAAAATAATGTGTCCGAGTTTAAAAAACGGTCAACAAATATAAAGCTCTCATAAAAACAAAATGTGTTAAATCCGTTCCATAACATACGCAAACAAAATTGCACGAAAGTCCTGGACATGGCGTACGCAAATAATTTTTGAAGGGGAGGGAGGTAATGTCCGGAGGTGGGAAAGGGTCGGCAAAAAAGAATTTTCGGCAACGTCGACAAGCGTCATGGACAACAAAACTAAAACTAATTTTTTTTTTTACATCGATCGCAATTTGTAAATTTTCCACTGCGTACGCCACTAGGCCGGGAGTTTTTTTGTTGAGGGTTTATATTGTGTAATAAGATCGAGAAAACAAATACATCTTCAGTTAACAATAATTTCTTTGATCGATTGTTTATTTGGGGGATTGCGTGCCCAAGCAAAAATTCGTTGAATTAACAATATTCCGTATGAAAGACAAATTTAAGTTAGCGCTCTACGCGATACGACGATCATTGTTCAGTAGGCCTCCTTGATGACAAATGGCTTCAGCTCAGATTCGGTCCATCGGGATTCGCGAACAAAGTCATAGAGCTTTTCCTAAATCCAAAACGTTAGATAAATGTGTTTTGTTTTTTGAGGTGGTTAAGCAAAACTCCAGAATTACCACCAGCAAAAAACTTGCCTCGCCAAATAAGGTGACCAGCAGTGCCTGGAATATTATTATTTTGTATTACTATATAAAAACAGGCATTAAATTTTATATAAATAGTACCCAGCTAGCCAAAAAACGACCAGGATTTGCGACACAAATCTGAATGTGGGGATAAATTGCTTTGCGATTCTTCTAATTATTTTTTTCTATTCCGCATTTGACCTGAATTTGTTCAATATAGTACGCAGGCTGTACCGGGCCTGCAAGTGCCTCGCTGAAGCGCCGCACGACCTAGAGGAGGGGGGGGGGGGAGAAAGTCTTTGAGCAAAAGTAGAAGAAGTTGGATGTGTACCGAGGTAGGCTGCTGCTGCTGCTGACTTGCGGGCAAACTCTCTCCGCGCAAAAGCTTGGCCACCAGTGGATTCAGTTGCTGATCATCAATCGAAGTGGGCGCGTCCGTTCGCCTTCCATCCCGCTTTTCCCATCGCTTCGGCATAGATTTTCTCCCGTAAAGTTTGCGAGATAATTTTCTTCTTCCCATCAGCTTGAAGAAAGTACTAAATCTAAATCAATTTTTTTAGGTAATCTCTGCTCGGTTTTTCAAAAATGGGGGGTTACAAACTTCTAGTATGTATTACCGATAATTCTATTTATATAAAGCTTAACAGAACGAACGATCAGTTCCTACGGTCCCTAACGGCGCCGCCGCCCCCTCCCCGGAATTTCGTTAATTTGATAAGACACAAATGCTGTTTATGTAATGATTTTGGGGTCGGTAATGGGAAAAGAGAAAGGAAAAAGTAAATAAAATCAGAAATGGATAAATTGAGATGGAGATTGAGAAAATGATGAAAATCTGGATTCTTAAATACCACAAATCCGACGGATAAGTATACTGATTCGAATTTTATGTAGTTTGATTGCGGATTATCTACTTCCATTACCTATATTCTTTCCAAAGGATTAGGAATTATGAAATTGGAACAGGACCGCAACTAGAAAAATTTTTCGGGGGGGGGGGCCATCCATTAAACGTTTTTAGGGGATGCTTTTCCGTTTTAATTGCATTTTTGTTAAGCAATTTCCAAAAACACAATTTTTCTTGAGAATTCTGCTTTATTCTGGGTGGTGGAGGCGGGTCAATTCTCCGTACAAAAAATGGCCACTCCCGTCAGTAAATCCACAAGGTAAGCAAAATGTGCATTTTGTTGACTTGGGATTTTGTGTGCATTTAGGATTTTGTGGCAAAGCGTATAATATTTATTTATTATTGGCGTTCTGTTAGAAATTTAAATTCAAAAATTAATTGGCACTCTGACTCTCTGCCATCCATTACTTCGCCTTGCCTGCCTCTTCTTTTCGTCGTCGCCGTCGTCGCCGTCGTCGTCGTGTTTTGGAGAGTTTATTTATTTTGCATTCTCTTTTCGGCAGCTCAAAAAGCGGCGGCGGCGTGTGAGGAAAAGTCCGTTGTCAAGCGCTACGCCCTCCCACCGACCGCAGCAAAATCATCGCCAACAGAAAACGGCGGGCGGCGTCCGTCCGACGGGTGAGAGAAATTGGGTGAGTATTTTAGGATTGTTTCCGCCTGTCTTTGTATTCATTTCACCAGATTTTGTGTCCCACCCGTTCTTCACCAAAAAAATAAATAACTTTTTTCTTTTTTTTTTTTGATCAAAAATCGCCAATTTTAACGAAAATTTTAAAACATTTTTCTAGACGACCATGATGAAAAGCTCCGCTGAGCAGTTCGACCGTCCGTCACTTACGATCAGCAATTTATTTGACACYAAAGATGTGGCAACATCATCATCATCAAATGCATCGGACACAACAACGCAATTAATCATTTCATCACTGAATTCTGCCAGAAAAACAAATGAAGCTGTCGGACTGTGCAATGTTGTGAAAAAGGCAAAAAACAAAACATAAAATTAAATTTAAATGAAATCAAATGGCGCCGACTTTAGTCCGATTACAAAGAGCAGAGCACTGACGAGGACGAGCAACAAAATGTGGCCAGCACTTCGATGTCGGAGGACGGCGACTTTGCAAAAAGCAGTCGAATTCGAAAGCGTCGGTACAGTCAGGCCCGAATACAACCGGTGCGTTTTCCCCCATGATAATTCATTTTATGCAAACAAAACGGGCATTATTGGGACTGCGGTAAATGGCACAAAAAATTTAATGGCTTTTAACTTTTTTCAGTTGTCGAAGAGACGAAAAAATTCTTCTTCTAAGAACTTTTAAAAAAATAATTTGTTTGTTTTTCTGACGGTGTCCGAACCCGGAATTCCTAAATTTAGGTAATCAAAGCCAGGCTTGTCCACCTCCCCCCTCCCAAAAATGATTGAAACAGATTTGGTTGCTTTTCTCAACGTCCAATCTTTGCTTCATTCTCTTGCCTTTTCAGACGAGAGTGAAGAAGGTCATGCAAAGTGACGAGGACATTGGCAGAATGGTTGCCAGTGTGCCGGTGGCAATTGGAAGTGCCATGGAAGTTTTTGCCGAGAAATTGTTGTTGGCATCGGCTGAAAGTGTGCAGCAAAGCTCCACCAAAACGCTTTCGCCAATGCATATGTTTGTGGATTTTTTGTATTATTTGTGGCATTTTGTTTTGGGTTAAAGCTTTGCTTGTACTATATATGTTTTCAGTAAAATGGCCGTTTCTCGCATTCCGCACTTGGCGTTTTTGGAGCCGATGTTGCGCGATGTTCAAATGCATCAAAAAGTTGCCACTTCCTTTGGACAACAACAATCGTCCTCGACGGCCAACGGCGACTGAGGAGGCGCGCGACGGACGCTTCCGCTCGCTTTTGAAATATTTACCTCTTTTGGACACCAACCAACCCATCCATTTCATAAGGCTTTACACTGCGCGATTTCTTTCAGTTTATTCATAAACTTTGCAACTCTTTTTTCTTTCCTCCGTTTTTTGAGTTCTCTTTAAATGAATTCTCTGAAAGAGGGAGAATATTTTTTGCTCTTCGAATTTAAAAGTTGTCTTTGAATTTATTTTGTTTTTCTCTGAGTTTAGTAGCAGCTTAAGCCAGCCATGGACGACAAAGGCAAGCAGATCCGTCTGCCCAAAAAGGCGGAGAAAGTGAAGAACAAGGTAAGCCCCCGAGGCGTTTCTTTTTTTTTTTGTCCCTTCGACGAGTGACGCGATTCAATTTTTAGACGGCTGCGACCGTCCAAATCACTGCCGAACAACTTCTGCGCGAGGCCAAGGAGCGCGAATTGGAGGTGAATTGACGGTGGCATGGCACTTTAAATTTTGTTTCGAAAATGCCAATTTTGTTTTGAAAATGGCAATTTGTGCTTATTGTTAAGTCCATTCCTCCACCGCCAAAAGTGCGCATCACCGACCCGGAGGAATTGGCGGAGAATCACCGCAAGCGTCGCAAGGAATTTGAGGACAACATCCGCAAGAATCGCATGCAAATTGCCAATTGGGTGAAGTACGCCAAGTGGGAGGAGTCCATCGGCGAGCTGCAGCGGGCGCGTTCAGTGTTTGAACGGGGGCTGGACATGAACCACAGGAGCATCACCATTTGGCTCCAATACGCCGAGATGGAAATGCGGTGAATGGGGGGCTGATAAGGCACAAAATGCATCCCTTACGCTTCAACAATTTTGGAATAGTGGTAACACCCACCTGAACGTTTATGCCGGGGTTTAAACCCGGTCTTAGGGTTTGTATTATGCGGTTCTCACATCAATTCCAACCTCGGTCCCCAAGTTTTGCATATTGCCACCGATGTGATCCATTTTGTTTCTTCTTCAGGAACAAGCAGGTCAACCACGCCAGGAACATTTGGGACCGGGCAGTGACCATTCTGCCGAGGGCCACCCAGTTTTGGCTGAAGTATTCGTACATGGAGGAGCTGATCGGCAACATTCCCGGCGCCCGGCAAGTGTTCGAGCGGTGGATGAAGTGGGAACCGGACGAGCAAGCCTGGCTGACCTTTGTCAACTTTGAGTTGCGCTACAAAGAGGTGGACAGAGCGCGGGACTTGTATCAGGTGTGTGGTCCCACCATTAAGGCAATCCTTAAGAGAATTGCGGTCCTGACGAAATTTTTTTTTGAATTTTTGGATGTTTATAATTTTAAATACATGTTTTCTAGGGTAAAAATATGCGTAGAACACGACGAGTCCGAGCTCGGATTCGTGCTCTGCGCAACACACTATGCCTCGTTCTTTTTGATTCTTTTTCAACGAATTTCAGCAATTTTTGCATGTCCACGGCCATGACTTCAAAAATTGGATTCGCTATGCAAAGTTTGAGGAACGCAACGGATATGTGGCCAACGCGCGTGCCATTTATGAGCAAATGTTGGAATTTTTTGGRGAAGAGAATTTGACGGAGAAYCTTCTGATCGCATTTGCACAATTTGAAGAGCGRCAAAAGGAGTACGAACGGGCGCGAATTATCTACCAGTACGGCATTGGTAAGTGGCCGATTTAGTGTAGTAAATAAGCAGAAAACATGGACTATTTATGTCCATGGGTCTCCTCTAAGTGTGGAAGTGAACTGGTCGAATTTGTTGTCCAACTTGGGCAGAGCGATCGGCTTGTTGGCTTGTTCTTTTTATGGTCTTTCAACTACCAGATCGGTTGCCGTCGGCACGTACAACGGAACTGTTCAAATGCCTAACAATGCACGAAAAGAAATTTGGTGAACGGCTGCGCATTGAGAGCGTGATTTTCTCGAAGCGTCGTCATCAATACGAAGAGGTGTCGGTTTCTCTGCGAATTTGGTGCAAAAGGGAAACATTTTTCTTTAAGCAAGTGAAAGAGAATCCGTTCAACTACGACGCTTGGTTCAACTACGTGCGGTTGCTAACCACGGAGGAGGCCGACCGGGTCGATGTGGAGGATTGTTTTGAAAGAGCAATTTCAAACGTGCCGCCGTATGTGGTTGGTGTTCTTCTGTCTTTGTTTAATTAATTTCATTTATTATATTGTACAACAACAACTGAATTGTTCTCAGGAAAAACGTTTTTGGCGTCGTTACATTTGGCTGTGGGTGTATTATGCCGTTTATGAAGAGCTCGACGTCGGCGACGCGGAAAAGTGTCGCGAGGTGTGGAGGGCATGTTTGGACATCGTCCCCCACAAGCAGTTCACCTTCGCCTTCATTTGGCTGATGTTCGCCCAGTTCGAGCTGCGACAGCTCAAATTGGGCTCCGCTCGAAAGATTTTGGGAACGGCAATTGGAAAATGTCCGAAGAAGAAGCTGTTCCGCGAGTACATCGAGATGGAGCTGCAGTTGAGGGAGTTTGACCGGTACAGTTAGTTTGTACATACGAATCCACATTAGAATTGGACCTAAAAAGTTGTTTATCGGGTCATCAACGAAAAATATTTTGTCATTATAGTGTCGGACCGTTTTACAATACTAACCTTGCAGGTGTCGGAAGCTCTACGAGAAGTTCCTCGAGTTCTGTCCCGACAACAGCATCAGTTGGATGAAATATGCCGAATTGGAAAATCTTTTGGGTGACGAAGAGAGGGCACGCGCAGTTTTCCAAATTGCCATCCAACAGCCCAGTTTGGACATGCCCGAAGTGTTGTGGAAGGCGTACATYGACTTCGAAATTGAGCAAGGTGAACACGAACGGGTGCGCATTCTGTACGARAGTTTGCTCCGACGTACGCAACAYTTAAAGGCATG
>MEIZ01000033.1:405101-419286 GCA_001723225.1 Globodera ellingtonae | reverse complement strand
ATTAGTTTMTGTTTCTGTTMTAATGGAATTGGTTAGGTTTGGGTCAGCTGGGTCGAATGGGAGATGAGCAATGACGARATTGAACGGACTCGGGCGCTCTACAAACGTGCCAACCARGCAATGGAGGCGGCGCCGGCGGAGGAACGTCTGTTGCTGCTTGAACAATGGCGGGACTTTGAGGCACGGCACGGGACGGAGACGGAATGCAGCGCGGTGGAGAGAATGATGCCGAAACGGGTGAAGAAACGCCGTCAGATCACCGCGACGGACGGAACTGACGCCGGCTGGGAGGAGTACTTTGACTTCATATTCCCACAGGACCAAGGTAAGCCGCTCTCGACACATTCCGATGCCGTTAGTCAAAATTGTTAATTGTTTGTGCCTTCTTTAGCATCCAAAATGAACTTCAAATTGCTCGAAGCTGCCCGACTTTGGAGAGAGAAGAATGCTAACGCGGCGGAATCCGCTTTGTCTTTGGAATCCTAATTTTTTTATTCTGCTTTTATGCATGATCATCTCCAATTTGTTTTATAAATCAATTTGCACGTTTATTTGGAATTGGTGAACTAACTAAACGCTCAATTTGCAACATTGGTTTTATCTCAGCGTGGCATCTGTCGATTTGCATTTTTGTTCCGATCTTAACGCTTCTCAACAAATCGTGTTTCTAAATTGTTTCGAAAAGAGTGCATTTCCATAACATAAAATTAATTTCACTACCCGAATTTTACGCTAAAGTTAAATGCTTTTCATTGGTTTTTGTCGGGGGCAAAGGCGAATGACGTCAGAAGAATTTGAACGTCTTTTGGAGTTCCGTTAAACACCAGTCGTCGTATTAGCGACTCACAAATGTTGGCGCTTTTGTCGGCTGACAACAATTTCAGCACAACAAATGGGTGAGTTGAGTGACTTCCATGAATTGATGTAATTTCATTTTTGGCATCACGCCTAGAGCCCGGAATTTTGAAAAATCCTGGACCTGGATTTTGGAAATGACCTGGCACCTGGTTTTATTTCTGGACTCCAGGTCCAGAGTGCTCCGACGAAAATACCCGTGGATTCTAGACCTGGAGTCCAGGAAAAACCAGGTCTGGACCGACCCAGGTCCAGTCCGGGCTCTAATCACGCCGCTGTGTTTGTTGAGGGATTATGTTAGCTGAACGGTCTGAACACAACCCTAAATGTCTCAAGTTCAGTGTTTACAGCGCTTCGTCACTTCACGGGTCCATTTCTTCTTCACCCGGGTTGGGGGGCCCACCCGCCGACGTGTTCTGGCTGTTCAGACTTTTGCCGACGTTGGCCGGCTACGGCACACTTCTTCTGCTTGGTCGCCTTCTGATTCAATGTGTGCACAAAAGGATGAAAAGTTCGTTTCTTTCCGACTTAAACTGTGCCATTTATCTGCTCGAAAATGTCCAGAAAACGAGCACGTTTTCCATCGACATTGCCTTTTGCGACTGATACGTCTATTCGCAGTCGGACAACCCGAACATCGCATGGCATACAAAACGAGCGAGGCCGGTTCATCTGCAGAGCGGGAGCAGTTACACGACGCCGATGTCGTCGAGGACGATGAACGGCGGCGGCGGCGGCAATGTGCCGTTGTTAGCAGAGCCGGGCAATTCCGAAGACGGCGCTTTCTGATCGACTGTCTGTACATATTCGTCTACTTCACTGGCATCCAGGTCCGTGTCCTGCTTGAACTATATGTATAGGCTTTTCCAGCGGCGTCCGTCTCCCCATTTCAGGTGACCCTGGTTTGCATGGGCTTTTTCCAGGAACGGATTGTGACGCGCGGTTACCCCCTCAGGACGGAGCAGAAAAGGACGCACATTTTTCGGGACACCCAATTTTTGGTGTTCGCCAATCGAATTGTGTGCACTTTTTTGATTAAATATGCCGTGAACATTCTTTCTCCGTCTTTAGGTGGCATTGGCACTTTCCGGTGCCTATTTGTGCATCACTTGGAAACAACAGCCGCTGCACGTGGCGCCCCTTTATTTGCATTCGTTCGCTTCCTTCTCCAACGTCTTGTCGTCGTGGTGTCAATACGAAGCGTTGAAATACGTCTCGTTCCCGGCCCAGGTTGCGCGCGAACGAAGACCAACCATTTGTCCGTCAAACGCCTCCACCCCCCCCCCCCCACTTCAGACGGTCTGCAAGGCGTCCAAAATTGTGCCGACAATGCTCATGGGCAAATTGTTGCGGGCCCAACGTTACTCTGTCGGCCAATGTGTTTTTGCGCTGACCCTCGTCCTTGGCACTTCGCTGTTTTTCCTCTCCACCTCATCATCAGATTCTGGCCACCATTCTGACCCCGCCGATGGCACTCGGAAAGCCCTCGCGGCGGTGGAGGTAAAGAACGGCACTTTTGTCGTCCAATGGGTGCAGGACCGTTTCTGGTCCCATTCAAACGCCGTGTCCGGACTTATTCTGATGCTCGGCTATTTGCTGTTCGATGCCTTCACGCCCAACTGGCAAAAGAGTGAGTGGTGGCCGGGGCTCACCGGCTTTTTGTATCCGAACTTCTACTGGAACAGAACTGCTCGAACAACCGCCTCGCATTTCTTGCTCACAGGTGGGTGGGTGGGTGGTGCAATTAGTGACGGATTTGTGCTTAAACAGTTACGTTCTGCTTTTCAATTTCAGCTGATGTTCGGCGTCAACGCGTTCAGTGTACTGCTTTGTCTGGTCACGCTTGTCCAGCAGTGGACATTGCCCTCCTCCATTCACTTTTTGCTCGTCCACGAGTCAATTTTGGCGGACTGTCTGTTTCTTTCCGTGGGCTCAGCGTTTGGCCAGGTTTTTTTCACTCCGCCAAATGCATTCATTCATTCCCTCCTGTCCGATGTGTGCAGGTGTTCATCTACATGACCATCCAACACTTCGGGCCCGTGGTCCTTTCCGTCATGATGACACTGCGCCAAATCTTCTCCATCATTCTCTCCTCCGTTTACTTTGTCCACCCAATCAATGTTCAGGGAATTTGTGGCCTTTCACTTGTCTTTGGTGCCATTTTTGTCGACATTTACGGCAAGTTCAGCAAAAGTGTTGGGCGGAGGAGGAAAGCCAACGTTGCCGACAACTGAACGATCTCCCCCCCCCCCCAACAATGATCAACCCTCCATTCCCCACACATTACTTACAGATGTCCCCCCATTAGTGGCCGATTCCGTGTCCCAGGTTTTCGCTTTTATTGGCCACTATTACTATAGTTCTCATCGCTTTAATTGCTCAAATCATATTCATCCATTTTGTGAACAATAAATTAAACAGATCAGAGCTACAAATTTGGTCTAGTATTTGAAAAATTCCGATAAACCGGAGGAGCGATCGTGTAGTTTCATGGCGTCCTGCGCTTCATGGCGTCCGGCGCTCCAACAGCTGGACGACGGCGTATTCGCTGGAACTCATCCAACTGAGGTCCGTGTCCCCGAAGCTCTCTCTGATCCCGCGCATTGCTTCCGGCGAAAGTCCGGCCACCGTCTCCGCCTTCAATGTCCGCAGAGCCATCAACGTCGTCGGACAGAAACCGCAGAGAGCTTTCTAAAACGGAATGGCCCATCATCACCCGGGGGGAATCCGAAACAAACAACAAACCGAGAACGGCGTGTCGTGGGGCCAGTCCCTGTCGCCGACCAACTTCCGGTAGTTCATGTCGCCCTTGAAGATTAGAAAGGAAGACTCCGCCAACTGCTGGTACAGGTCGGGCGCCTTTTCGCGCATTTTGCTGTAGTCGAAGCCTGGGGGCATTGTGTGAAATTCATTGAAAGACAATTTAAAGGCCCAGTTTAATTGTGTAGGAGAATTTGGAAATTGACAAAATCTTTAGAAATTTCAACAAAAATGTTAAAAATTCTAATAAATTTACTTGGCCCCCCCCCGAAAAATTTTTCTGGGTACGGCCCTGGGCACTCACTTTGAGTCCAGAATGGATGTGCCACGAAAGTGAGCGTTTTCTAAATTTTGGCAATTAAAAAAGCCGTCGTCTCCCTTTTGCGGTAAAAACCTTTTGTAAATAATCGTTCCATCGCTTTCCCAATTTGGAAAGGAATTCGTCGTGTTCAGAACTCAACTGCGCAACCATCCAGTGCAAGTCCTTCTCCATCGTGTCCGAAACAAACCACGGGTACTCCTTGAAAAACAGGGTATTTTAACAAATGTGAAAAAAACTCGCCTTTCCATGCAGTACCACCCGGGACGCCAATCCCTTGGCGATCAAAAAGTCACTCAAACAAAGGTCCACGAACAGCTCCAACCCGGAGTTGTCCAGCACAATGTCAATTTGCTTCTGCGGGCGTCCCAAAAACTCGTCCACCGCTTTGTCAAGGTCGTCCACCAATATTTTCGGACGAAGTTCAACGAGTTCATGGAAAATTGAGTCGGACATAAAATGCGGGTCGCCGCCGGTCAATGAAAGGTCGCATTTGTTGCCCCAAAGCGAAATCTGTGACAAATAAACAAAAAAAAAGAGTGAAGCGATCGGTGTGAACAGCTTGAAAAGGTGGGACCTGGATCAGTCGAAGAACCATCTGTCGGAGTTCGTCAGGATTCAGTGATTTGTCAACTTCTTTAACCAGTTCGGTTCCAATCGCAAGCATATACTTTGAACTAAAATGAATGAATGAATTAAAAAATGTTAAAAAAAAAGAATGCTTTCACACACCTGTCCCTGTAACTTTGCTCTTTGTCCTCGTTGAACGGGTCGAACTCGCGGTGAAACTGACTTTGTTGGAAAAACTGTCGAATTCGCCTGTACATATAGCACTCGACGAACATCCATGGCGCTCGGTACCAAGTGACCACACTTTGGCTGTTYTGCTTGTCGTTTTGGCCCTTTAAATGAATGAACGCGGGCGGGTGATGGCCACCAAAAAGGCAAAGAAAATCGCCTCCTAACTTCGTCAAAATTGGCCATTTCGTTGTTCCAAAGTTGGGCGTCCGGAAACTCCGAGGAAATTGGCTCCAACGGTTTGTCCGTCATCATTCGGTAACGCATTTCGGACAGTTTGGACACAACGGCGGTGACGTCGTCCCCGGCTTCCTCAAATTATGTAATTAGTAAATACAAACTGATCAGATCACTAAAAGTAAACGAATCATCGATCGATCACCTGTCCCCGCTCCTCCACCGCCTTGTGATGATACCGGTGCAATTTGTCCACAATTCCAGTCACAATCTTTGGCAAACGCTCGCTGAGCGATTTGAAAGCGAAGGAACTGCAAAAAAAAAAATTAAAAAAAAACTTTGCCCTTTGAATTTTTGAAGAAAAAAAAAACTCACCTACTCTCCGCGGCATTCATTCGGTTCGGCAAACTGTTCTGGTCCGACATTGTCGTTCTGCCGCTGAATTTTGCGTGTGTTGTTCGACTTGTCGAAGCTGCAGAAAGTGTGCACAGAGTTCTTCGAAACATTAAAATAATAAAAAGGGAAAATTTTAATATGATAATTGAATAAAATAATTTGAAATACATAATACATATGTAGGTATCCTTTTTACACATGAGAGGAAATTTACAAATATTTATTTTTCTAAAAAGAAACAAAACAAAAAAAAATGTTGTGTAGAGGGTTCCAAATTTCGTGTCTTTCTTGGTTGGCCGCACCAAATTTTGAATTTTGCGTTAAAGACTGACGAAATGACCAGGGAGGGAGACATGGCGTGACCGTGACCACGGGTCTCGGACCCACCCAACCCAACCCAATCATTACAATTTTGTTCAATTAATCAGTTTATTGTAAGCATAAATAAACTGTGCTCCCCCCAGTCGTTTTCATCCACCGGTTATCTTTCTTCTTCTTCTCTTGCCAACTAAATTACTTTGATAGTGCGCCCAAAACACCAATTTACTTTAACAGGAAAAGAACAAACAGCTCCTCGGCGCTGTATTCGTTCAAAATGGTGCAAATTGCTTGTGYAACSGACRTGGAGGAGGGACTGTACGATGCCATTGTGGTTGTGTCTGATGGCATAATCTCGTTGACCAAATTGGACAAACTATGCCCCGGCCTTCGTGGCGCGATCGAAGCATTTTCCAAGGCATTTTTTTTATATTTTAAAACAAAATTTGGCCAAAAAACGATCATCGACGGAAAATTGTGCACAGATTGACCATTCACTGGACAAAGGCAAAGTGTCACTGATTCCAACCGACAAATTCCACGCAAGACGAATTGTCTACGCGAGCACCGGCACCGTCCACAAGGACTTTGACGACGTGCGCCGTTACACCAAAGCCGGCACCGCAGCGGCCGAGGCGTAAGTGCCGCGCGCGCGCGCGCCTTTTGGTGCTGTTGCTGGTGCTGAACATTTTGTTTTGTTCAGCTCCCTGTCCGCCGGTGTCCGTTCACCGCTTCTGGTCGTTGTGCCATCGGAACGCTTCCCAAACGCGGTACTTATGGCCGCGCTCGGCTTCCTCCACGCGTTGTACATTCCGTTGAATGTTGTGCAATGTGACAAACCGGTGCCGAAGGTCGACCTGTTGGGCATTTTGGAGGTGGACGCCACGGAACACGCAGTGCCATTGCCGTTGGTGTATTTGCTGCAAGCGCTGCAGAGCTCTTTTAACACCACTCGGGACATTGGGGACGGCGACCCGCAGAGAATGTGCCCGGCAAAAGTCGTCGAATACGTCAAGTAAGAAACGTTCAAGAACAGAACGTATACTTCTTCCACATTTTGTTGCCGTATTTTAGAGGTACTTTTGAAAATTCCTCCGTCCGCGTGTCCATCATCGACGACGTTGAACAAATCCGGCGTGACTATCCGCTTATGTCCGCTGTTTCGCGTTGTGCCAACGCTATCGAAGAGCACAAAGTCTTTTCTCGCCCGTTTCCTTCCATTTGGACACTGAACACGCTCAACTTCCCTCTTCAGGCTCGGCTCATTTGGCTCGAATACGACGGAGGGGACGAGACGGAGACGTTGTATTTGGTCGGCAAAGGCGTCACCTTCGATAGCGGCGGGGCCGACCTCAAAGTGGGCGGGGCGATGCATGGCATGAGCCGGGACAAGTACGGAAGTGCAGTGGTGGCTGGTCAGCTTTAACTTCTCTTGTACTGTTTGTGTCTGTCGAATACTACTTCCATTTGAGGCTTCTTCCGTGCCCTCGACGAACTCAAACCGAAGGGCATCAAAGTGGTCGGTTGCATGTGCATGTGTCGCAACAGCATCGGCTCCAATGCGTACACTTGTGACGAGATCATCACGGTCAGTACAAAATTGTCTCTAAACCATTGTCTTATAACAATTTTCAGTCTCGAAGCGGGCAGCGCGTTCACGTTCACAACACGGACGCCGAGGGGCGCATGGCCATGGCTGATGTGCTGACCGAAGCCAGAGAACGGGTGGGGAGTTCTGCGCGAGTTTGTAGCATAATTCCCTCGGAAATTTGATTCCCATAGGCCCTCAAAGCAAAGAACGCGCATTTGTTCACCATCGCCACGCTCACTGGCCATTTGGTGTTGACTTACGGCCATTGCTCTGCGGCCATGGACAACGGGCCGGCGAGAGCAGCGCACTACGCTGAACAGCTTCAACACACCGGGGACGAATTTGGGCAGCCCGTGGAGGTGTCCCGGCTGTTCAGCGAGGCAACGATCGCTTCAAATCGAGTGTCCCCCCTCTCCCAATCGCCCCCTCCCTTTTTTAGGACTTCGACTTTCACTCCGCCAAATGTGAAGCGGCCGATTTGATGCAGGCGAACACGGAGCCAAGCGCGCGAACGCGCCGGGGGCACATGGGCCCCGCAGCGTTTCTGATGCGCGTTTCTGGCGTGGACAAATCCGGCTCGGACTCGGCACGACCCCTGAAGTACACCCACATGGACATCGGAGTCTCAATGGGAGAGTTTCCGAAAACRTCGTTTCCAGCGCCGTTGCTTGCACTGATTGCGCAGTAAATGACAATCGGGCGGGGGGGGGGACTGTTTATTAATAACAAACATCTAGACACGTCCTGCCAAAAATCGGTTGACGACAAAGGACTTGCAGAGCAATCGATCGGTCATTGGTTTTGCCTTATGTTCCATTGTAAATGAAAAAGGAGTTACATATGCATATAAATCTGTCTGCCATTGTCTTATTCTCGCATCCTTGGGATGAGAAGTACTAAAATGGAAATTTCCTATTAAACAAAACGAAATGCGACCTAATCAGAGAGACACAAGAACAAATGAAGGGATTCGTAAATAAATACAATGCCATGAGAGGAGGGGGGGGGGGGAATGCAGGGTCACAACACAACCATCACAGTTCAATCGTCGTTTACGGTTCAACTTCCACCACCAGGTCGTTGGGGGCGACCTTTTCACCGCTGTTCAAATGGATGGCCTTAACAAACAAAAAAAGTGTCATCATCAACAAGTTCATTTAGAGTGAAGATAGTTTTGCCTTGACAGTGCCCGCAATTGGCGAGTCGACGTTCATTTCCATTTTCATTGCCGTCAGAATGAACAGCGTCTGCTTCGGCTGCACGCGGTCGCCAACTTTCACTTTGACTTCCAAAATCTGATAAAGAAAMCACGCCGATTAGTATTCAAAATTCTTCGTCGACAATTCGTTCACCTCGCCGGGCATCGGTGCCCCGATGGATCCCTTCACGCCCCCAAGCGCTTTTGGCCTAACGACGATGCCCTTGGCCGCCTCGTTGTCGAGGATGAACATTGACCGCGTCTGAATGAACGAACGGAATTAACCCTCCTCCTTTCCCCAACCTCCACGACAATTTATTTGTTCAAACATTCAAACCTGTCCGTTCAGTTCAAAGAACACCTAAAAAACGAATAGAAAAAGACGTTTGACGGCGTTCAGTGAGTGCCCCCGCCATCATTTTACTCACTTCTCGTTCGCCTTTTGGGTTCAAGTTGCCCTCGGCCAACATTTGGATGTTTAGCACTTTGCCACGCTCAATCTCCACTTGGATCTCCTCAGCAATGTCCATTCCGGTGAAGAACACTTTGGAGTTGAGCTTGTCCACAGGGCCGTATTTCTGTCTGAACTGCTCAAACTCGTCGAACTCCCTCGGAAACATTGCCGCCGACATGGCCTAAAGCAACGAATGGTGCTTGTACGACTTTGATGTGCTTGTTCCTTTTGGGTACGTACATCAACATCGCGTAGTTCCCGTCCGTGCTTCTCCGTCAGCGTCCGTTTGTGAGTCGAAAAGTCGAACGGAGGCAATTCCGCGCCCGGCCGTCCCTCAATCTTTGTCTTTCCTCGCAAAACCTTTGTCCTCAATGGTTCAGGGAATCCATACGGCGGCTGACCAATTTGGCCCTGAAAAGCATTTCCAAAAAGTGTAATTTTTGCACAATGACCACCACCGACTTCCATGAATTGGACAACGGACTTCGGGAAAGAGAGCTCCTCAGCGCGTTCAACCAGCGTTTCCCGTGTGAGTTTGTTCTGCACCATAAATTGGGCCAAGTCCCCAACGATCTTCGAGGACGGAGTGACTCTAAAGAGGAAGGAGGACTCTGACAAAGCTGTGCTCAGTGAGTGCGCTCACTTGATGATGTCGCCCAGCGCCAGGTTGGCCTCCGCGTACATCTTCTTCACCTCGTCGAACTTCTCGCCCAGCCCCAGAGAAAATGCCTAAAACTTTTATTGGGGTCAATGCAAAAAGATCTAAGCTAATGGCTAGAATATTTAATGGGCTTTTAATTGCTTTGCCTGGAATTGCAGATTCGTGTACTGACCACCCGGGATGGCGTGGTTGTACACGTCCGAATTGCCACTTTTCATTGTGACTGTGCACTCGAACGGTTGATAAAATTGGCGTGCCGTCTCCCAGTAGGCGTTGTAGCGTGAAATGTCGTCCATGTTCAGACCTGAAAGAGCACACCTTGTGGCGCCCCAACAACAACGACGGCGACGCGTTCGCGCTCACCTGTCGAGTGCGGTGTCCGCGCCAACGCGGCCACAATGGCGCCCATCGACGGCTGCGAGGTCATGCCGCTCATCGAGTCGATGGCCGCGTCCACCGCGTCCGCACCCGCACGTGCACATTCGATCATGTTCGCAACACCAGCTCCAGCAGTGTCATGGGTGTGCACATGGATCGGAATGTCCGGATGCTGTTCCCGCAGTGCACCGATGAGAAGTTTGGCCGCCTCAGGCTTCAGCACTCCAGCCATGTCCTTACAAATTAGAGACCGGACGTGTTCTTCAATGAGTTCAAGACAAGACAGTTACTTTTATGGACAAAATGTGTGCATTCGCCTTGACGAGTTGCTTGGCGAGCTTCAAGTAATATTCCAGATTGTAGCGCTGCGCGTTCGGATCCGACACATCGCCGGTGTACGAAATTGCGGCTTCAACCACTCCGCCCGCCTTCCCAACGGCTTCCATGCCGACCACCATGTTCGGCACGTAGTTGAGCGAGTCGAACACCCGGAACACGTCCATCCCGCTCTTGACAGCCAACTCGCAAAATCTGAAGAAGTCGATGAAGCTTTTTGCCAAATGAAAAAGGGCAGCACTTGTCGAGCACATTGTCCGGGTACGAAGAGTACCCAACCGCGTTGGCTCCCCGGAAAAGCATTTGGAATGGAATGTTGGGGATCAGACGACGCAGAAGCTCCAACCGTTCCCACGGGCACTCGTGCAGGAACTGCATGGACACGTCGAAAGTGGCGCCTGAAAGACGCCAATTGAAGAAGGGAATGGGATCATTTGAGCAACAATCTCATTAAGTCTAAAAGAAACCATACCGCCCCACATTTCCAAGGAGAACAAATTTGCAAATTTGTCGGAGACGAACGGCGCAATCTTGGCCAAGTCAAAAGTGCGCACTCGAGTGGCCAACAAACTGTGAACAAACAAAAGAATGTGAAGCAGTTCAACTGAATCGAAAGCAGAAGCCAAGTGCACCTTTGGTGGGCATCTCTGAAGGTTGTGTCGGTGATCATGCAGCCTTTGTTTGCCCGCAAAGCTTTCGCAAACGCTTCGGGTCCCTTCTTCACCAGAATGTCGCGCAGGCCAACCGGACGACTTTGCTGATCTGTGGCAACAATTAAGAAATATTTAATAAAATGCAAGTCCTGAATTTATGTTTACCCGCTGATACGAACGGAACAGCTGGGTGCACATTCTTTGGCTTCATGTCGGTGACCAACGGCGTAAGCGACCCGTTGACCTTCAACTGGCCCAAGTAGAACAGCAACTTCTGTGCCCTGTTCTGACTCGGCTTGAAGCTGAACAGTTCGGGGTGTTCGTCGATGAAGTACGTGTCCACAACGCCACTACGAAACTCGGGCTGTTCAAGCACATTCACCAGGAATGGAATGTTCGTTTTGACGCCCCGAATTCGAAACTCCTAAAGCAAATATTCTTTATAATAATTGGCCCCAAAAATAAGAGAATTGATGAAATGGACGACGCGACCGACCGACCTTGAGGGCACGGATCAGCTTCGCCGACGCCTGGTGATGGTTCCGAGCCCGGGCGATGACCTTTAGTCATTCATTGTGTGACAATCAATACATTTCCCAATCCCCCCCCCCATCCCCCCCGGCGCCAACTTTGACGAGCAACGAATCGTAGTGGGGAGAAATGACGGAGCCAGCGAATGCGGACGCGCCGTCCAATCGAATGCCCATTCCCTCGCCACTGCGAAACACTTCGATCTGAAAGCAAAAAAGAAAGAATTTTGTCCATTACAAATTGTGGGGAAAGAGAACGGCAGAAACAAATTTTCCCATTCCCGCCCCCCCCCGGAGGGCATTCTCCAAAGTCTCGACGGCAAATTCGGCACTCACCCGCCCGCTGTCGGGCTGAAAGCCCCGCGCGGGGTCCTCCGTCGTAACGCGGCATTGGATGGCCGCGCCGTTCACTTGAATTGCGTCTTGACGAAGTTTGATGTCCTCCAGCGATTTGCCTTCGGCAATCCGAATTTGCGATTGCACCTGAAGCGGACTAATCAGTATAAATACGATCAGAGGTCATTAGAATTCTCTTACCAAATCCACACCGGTGATCTCTTCTGAAGCCGTCGTAAGTGTATGAAAATGAAAGTTTGAGAATTAATTGCCGGAAGCGCAACACTACCCGTGACGGTGTGCTCCACCTGAAGGCGTGCATTCACTTCCATAAAGTAATGATTTCCTTTGCTGTCCAGCAAAAATTCAACCGTTCCTTAATTTTTTATATTACCTCGAAATCCCCTCGTTTTTATGCCCCACAACTCACCAACGTTTTGGTACCCAACATGTCTRACCAGCTTCAACGCGTCGTCCAGCACGCGCTGGCGCACCGACGGGTCCAAGGCGGGCGCGGGCGCCAACTCGACGACCTTTTGATGCCGTCGCTGCACGGAGCAGTCCCTCTCGAACAAATGCACCAAATTGCCGTAATTGTCGCCAATTATTTGCACTTCRATGTGCCGTGGTCTTTCCACAAATCTGACATGGAATGAACATAAAACAAATAATGGAAGGGGTTTTTAGCCCGTTGGCGTCGGACAAATTGGACACGTACTTCTCCACAAACAGCGACCCGTCGCCGAAGGCGGCCTGAGCCTCGGAAAAGGCTCGACTGAACGCGTCCTCAATCTTTGAAAGTAATGTTTATGAGATTAACTTTTAAACACAATATAAAATTCGGCAAAAAGCAAATTTTTGAAATGGAAATCTGAAGTTGAGCGAAATTGTCTTGTTTTTTGCGATTTAAAAAAAAAAATTTTTTAAGGAAGGAGGGTCCGAGGTTCACTTCCGATATTTTTTTTATTAAAAAAAACATTCCCATTCATATTCAAAATTTTTTGATGCGTTTCCCGTCCTCCCCTTCGAAATTCCGCCCCTTCTTCCCCTACAACCTCTCACTTGAGCCCCCTCTTAAACATCCCCCCCCCCCCCGCGGGGATGTGGACATATCCACTAGAGATCGGACTGATCGAGATTCTCGATCGTAATCTCGGAAAATCTCGGAGATTCTCGATCGAACAATTTTTACCGAGATTCGAGATTTTTTAAAGATTTTTCAGTGATCCGAACGAATCTCGATCGATTGATTTTTTTTTCGAGATTTTTCGATCGTAATCTCGATCGGTCCTCAAGTCCGATCTCTAATATCCATCGAGATGAGCCCATAAGAATGGCACAACAACAAACACTCACTTCTTCTTCCTTCTCAATTTTGCGCATTCCCCTGCCCCCGCCACCGTACGCCGCCTTCACAATGACCGGACATCCGTATTGGCGCACAAACTCTTTGACCTCCGCCACGGAGGTGACCGGACCCGACGTTCCGGGGACGACCCAAAAAAACAAAAAGGCGCTAATCAAATGCACACAAAATTTCTTCCCCGCGGGGGCGACTCACACAAACGCCCGCTTCGATGGCCGCCTGGCGAGCGGCGACCTGTGAAAATAAACAAAAATTGAATTTGGCACCCCGCGCAAAAGAGCCGAGCCGAGCTGTACGTACTTTGTCGCCCATTCGTCGCATGACTTCCGGCGTTGGACCAATGAACACAATGCCTTTGTCTTTGCATGCCTGCGCAAAGTCCGCACGTTCAGACAGAAAACTGAAAACAATGCAAAATGTGAAAAAATTGTGTCAACAATGTGCAACCCCAACCCCCGCCTTAATTGCTACCCCACCGACCCGTATCCCGGATGGATGGCCTCCACATCGTTACGAACAGCCGTGTCGATGATTTGCTCAATGTTCAGATAGGCCGCCACCGGTGGAAGCCCTTGGTGGAGCAGTTCAAACCGTGAAAACCAAAAGGGCAAAGCCCACCTCTGCCGACCAAGTACGCCTCGTCCGCCTTGTAAACGTGGATGGAACGCTTGTCCTGGAACAAATTCCAATTTGTTCGTTTGTTTTTTGTATTAGACCTGTTCAGAGAATATGGCCACCGATGTTTTGTTCAGTTCGGTCAGTGCTCGAAACACTCGGGTGGCGATTTCGCCTCTGTTCGCCACCATTACCTTAGAAAATGCTTGGATTTACCCCAAACAGAACAACAACGGTTGATGAAAGAGAGAGAGGACCGGACCTTCTTGAACTCGCGCGTCGTTTGCGTGGAATTGTATCGCGTGAGAGTGACGGGTCGGCATTTCAGGTATAAGCGATTGGTCGGACTTATTCGACACCGGAACAGAGACATTACAAATTTAACCCCAACTTTTTGCGTCGTCTTTCTAAACAAAAACTTCTTTTTGCCCAAAAAGGAATAAT
>MEIZ01000033.1:377158-403163 GCA_001723225.1 Globodera ellingtonae | reverse complement strand
TTCGGGGGGGGGGGGAATGAATGCCAAAATTAGTAAATGAATATGAAACCGAACTCACTCCAATTGGTTGGCACTTTCCACACGTAAATATTCCAATCGTCACTTCCGCTGATCATGTACTGTTCGCCAGCAAAAGCGCACGATTTTACTGTGCAAATGTTGGAATATTTGGGGTCCGACAGCTGCAAATGCTCAGAATTTTGCAACTAAAAAAAAATGAGCAATTCACCATGTGTATAAGAGACAGGATCACACACAAAAGCAATTCACCTGAAGGGGAGATGACTTTGTTTTGGCAAATATAGATAAGCCCCCCCCCATTCGACCTGAAGGGGACCAATCGGCGCACATTGCCCTCTTTGTCATTTTCCCTGCTTCAACATACGTACTAAAAAAGCAACCAAAAACTGCACAAAAACAAGACGAATTTGAAAGATCAACAAATACAAGCTGTTGTAAACAGGGATGCTCGTAATTATAGTACTAATTACAGTTACCTACATATGGATTACTTAAATTACGGGGCTTGGTTGTTAAGAATTACTTATTACAATTATTTTTTTGTTATTTTTTGGCTGTTACGACATCCCGGGAAGAGAATGTTTTTGCCCATTTAGCCTTTGCCCCGGCACTTGACATGGACGATTTTAGGACAGGTAGGTAGTTTATTTACTTGTTGCTCATCCTCAAGTCGTACACAAGCAGTCCCTCCTTTTTGTTGCAGACCGCCACAAAGTTATGGTTTTGGGGGTTCCATACGGCGCAATATGCGGCCCCTTCCTGGCGCAGTTTGGTGCACAACCCGTCGCCCTCATTGCCGCGCAAATCGAACAAATACACATTTTTGTCACCGGATGCAGCAGCAATTACATTGTCGTCAGAAGGCTAAAAAATTTGAGTGTTTTTAAATTTGTTTAAAAACTATTAGCCGTTTCTAAGGTAATAGTTAAGATAGTGCCCCCCCCCCCATTTTTCAAAAAAATAATTTTCAAAGTCGATTAAAAGATTTTCTAGGGGTATTCGAGGGCGTAGAGTCTGAATCTATCTCTATTTCGAACCCCGGACCCGAATTCGATCATTACTTGCTTTTTTTTTGAAAATTTTTGGATTTTCAAAAATTGTTCGAATTCGGGCCCTGGGCTCGAAATTGGTCAAAATAGAGAGTTAGATTCGGACTCTTTTCGTCCTCGAATACCCCAGAAACACCTTTTTATCAACTTTAAAACTAATTTCATTGTTTTTTGAAAAATGAGGGGGGGGGACACCATCTTAACTRTTAGYCSTTTCKAATTCATGTGCCTTTTTGYGCGCTTACGTGCGTAGCGGTGTGATAAATGATCGAACGCGCCCGGTAAGAACGCAACAGTTCACGCGTTTTAATGTCGTGCACCAGCAACCGGTGGTCGTTGCCCGCTGAATAAATGCGTTCCGTGTGATGRGAAAAGCGCAGGGAGAAAATGTTGGAGTGGTGGATGGACTTCATGACGAAGCTGTTCGACCCGGGCTTCTCACTCGTGCAGCAATCGCCCGTCCTCCAAACGCGCACCTTTAGGTCATCGCCGCCTGAATTCAGTCGCCATGTTCTCGACGTAAAAGCATTTTTGTTTTGTTGTCCTCCTACCACTGACAATCCATTCTTCAGTTGGCGAAAAATCCACAGCATTCACACATCCGGTATGCGATTTCAGGTCCCGTTGGTACAGCAAACTTTTTTTGCTCTGCTCGAACATGTCAACGACGGGCGACGGTTCACCGCTTATTTCGCGCTCGTAAAGCATCTTCAGAGGACAATACRAACTGGTGAACATTGAAGCGGTGCGAAAGTTGGAACGGGTCGGCCTGCTTGAAGTTGTTGAGCTTGACGGCATTGGCCGCCCTCTTGTTGCCCATTTGCCTTTTGCAGCACATCCGCTAGCAGTTGAGTAGGAAGATTCAATATGTTCGCCAAAAGTATTGCCTCTCCTCCCTCTGTTGGTGCGCAGATTGCATTTTCTTTTTTCATTCACTTCTTCCATTGCTTCCAAATGAAATAAAATTCTAAAAAATTTAGTGAAAATTATGCAGCGTTTACAAGAAATTGTTTTCAGAAAAAGGTTAGGTACATCCATTTAGTGAGAGAAAAAAGATGATAAAAATGGCATTTGCTCGTGATGCGTGTTGCATTAACGGCAAAAAGAAAAAAAGCGCATTTATTCATTTGTGCAAATCATAACGCCAAAACCATTTAAACAAATTAACTGACAAATTCTGTCGCGACGCGGCAGACCGAGCAATTGTTCGACAACACTTCAACTTGCTCTAACCAAAAGTTGGCAAGTTTAGAGCAATTTTACGGCAATTCCTTGAAGAGCGCGCTTCTGATAAATTTGATTTTGTCTGGGGTTTTTGTTATCCCAACCCCGAAGGTGGGTTACCCCAACCCTTTTTCCAAACTTGACATTTTGCCGAGTAGGCCAAGATCGGAAAATTTCTGTTGGAGACCAAATCGAGATTTGTAATGCGATTGTAAAATGAGTTTATTCAAATCTTGTGCATAGAATGCGAGGAGACAAACAAACACAAAACGACACAGACAAAAACACATTTTGGTTAATGCGTGTAGAAAAAATTTGTGACTTTAAATGTCAAATTCTAGAGCAAACGATTTAGATAGATCAAGATCAGACGCGATGAGAAGTATATGCAATTAAAACTCATTCGGCTACCGACTTCAAGCGACCATGCCGAGAACTGAAAACGAATTAATTTTAATAAATAAATGCATTTATTAATTCTTCTAACAACAAAAGTATTTTTGTCGTTCAATTTTTGCTTACCCTCTTTGGTTTCTTCAGCAAAATAGCGAACATCAAACTCAGGGTCGTCACACATCTTCGCAATCAGCGGCTTAATCTCCGTGTTCACGACTCTGTGTGTTGGGTTTAATTATAAATTCGTAATGATTGTAACAATAACTGAGCGTCCAGCACTTTTCCCATTCGACCCAATGTCTTTGCACAGTTGAAACGCACGTTGGACACCTGGTCATCGCAAAGCTAAAAAGTAAATATATATAAAATGGATGAGTTTCATTTAGCATTTTATTTTAAATGAATGCTTTAAGTGGAAATATCAGGTTAAATGGAGAATTTGTTGTTTGAGTGAAAGGGAATTAGACCCTACAAAAATCTTTTCTAATTTTATACTAAAAATCAAAAAACACTCGGTGAAGATTTCAGGTTGGTGACATTTGATTTATTAACTAGAATTCCGCTCACTGCTTTGATTGTTGGGAAAAGCTCTTTCATGATGTCGTCCTTGTTTAACGCCTCACACAGCGTGTTGAAGCAGAACAAGCAGGTCATCCGACGCAAATAGTTGCTGTCCGACGAAAGCTCAATTACGCGGGGCAAAACCATCTTGACGGCCCACTCGGCACCGAATTTCTGCGCCAACTCCTTCAAAATGTTGGTGGACGCTTCACGGATGGCATAAACTGCAAAAAGGGGAATTGACAATGACTTTGCCAGATAAACAATCATTTTAGCGATTGAACGGAATAAATCAAGTATTCGACATAAAAATATGATTTGTAGCTTACCGTGATCAGTTAACCAATTCATGCACAGTTTTAGCAATTTTTCGTCAAAAAATTTCTGGCCAAGTTGCTTAGCGAGCAGCGGCATGTATTCCACGATGGCCAAACGAACTCTCCATTTCCCATCCTCAAAAAACGATATAAAACAAAAGACAACTAAAATCCACTTGTGCCAAGTCAATGATGGCCGGCAAAAGTGAGTACTGGAGTTCATCGGCACCAATCACGTCGCTGACCTATGAAAAAATAGGCCAGAATTGGGTACAGGAAATGTTTATAATAAGGAAAATTGTCGTTTTTTTAAAAAAATTTCCTGTTGGCGTAACCTGCACACACATACGACCAACAAGAAACAAAATTTTACTAAATAATGTGGATTTCTCGAAGCCTATGATTATTGTTAATGGAGTTAACAAGTTGTTGTGGGCCCATACGCGGTTTATTAAATGTTGATTTTTAGTTCTTTGGGTGTTTGAAGAAATCCAATTAGGGCCAGGTACCGCGCGGAAACTATTTTTAAATTTCACCATGTGCCAACTGACTTTTTCAAGCGATGAGATGATGTTCAGCCGAACTTCGGGCGTGTCATCGCGCAGCATGGACAAAAAAATGGGCAGCAAATGCTCGATGGTGCTTTGGTTGCCGAGCAAAGGCGCCAAACCCATAACAACCTTATAAACCAACATTGACGAAAAATAATAAATATAATTTAAAAAATGAAAACGAAGTTCATGAGAATAAATATGGAGACAACACAAACCTGGGCTAACGCAATTTTGACGTGCTGATTTGCATCAGTGGTCAGCGGGCGAATCACCGGAAGAATTTCTTCAATAATGCCCTTTTGACGGCCTTCTTCGGTCAAAGCAGCACAAAATGCTAAATTTACTGAATATTGTGGACCCGTAAAAGTTTTCAACAAAAAAAGAGAATAAATTCGCTAATGTCTATCATCCGCAAATTCGAATCTCAATTTGGAAACGTTCAAACAAAACAAAAATCTTTTTGTGTTAAAAGGAAAGAAACGTTCAAAACAAAAACTCCAAAGTCAATTATGTTGGCGCATACATTGCAGTTTCTCGGCCGCTGCATCGCGCACTTCGCCTTCACAGTCCTTCAGTAGTCCGGTGTACCACGCGACAATCTCCTCAATGCCAATTTTAGTGCCAAATGCTTGTTGGATCTAAAAAAGTTATTTATTAAAAACATTTTTGTTTCATTCAATTCGCTGTTTAGCATTACCAACCTCAACAATTTTGACAGCGGACATGTAACGAACTCGCCACGATTTGTCCTGCACCAAATTGACCACAATTGGTTTTACATGCGCCAGTTTTGCCGAATCATCGCACAACAGACCAACAATCACAATACCAGCCTCCACCGAAAGCAACCGAACAGAGTCCTATAATAAACATGTTTTTCTAATCAAAACTCTATTCAAATCTTTGGTATAAACCTGTTCATCCTTGGCCAAATCCTCAAACATTTGGACGATTTCATTCTTCAAGTAATCCTCCTCCTGCACTTTGGCAAAGTCGCCCAATTTCGAGGCGGCCGCCCGGCGAACCATCGGTGTGTCGTCACGGCACAAGCTTCTGAACGCAGCACGCAATTCGGTCTTTTGCGCTGGGTTGGCACGAGCATATGCCACACTAAACAGTCCGCAAGCAGAAGTTCGTGAAGTGAACCAGTCACCTAAACAGAGTAATCGGTTTATTTCAAAAAAATCAAGTTAAAAAATAAAAGGTAAAAAGAATACAATAGAAAGCTCCATCTAAGAGAAAATTGGTGCAAAAAAATTTCTGAAAATTTAACTCCAATTTCGGTTCTTTTAAATTTTAGGCCAATTCAAATTCTTGGCCAAACGGCATGGCATGTCAAAATTAAAATAATTAATGTTCATGAGCCAACCGGCCGATAATCGGAGGACCATCGGAATGAAATATTCTTCCAATTGCGCGGCACTATGCTTCTCCGCAATTTTCTGCAACGATTCCACCGCTTTGTCACGCACCACCGTCTCCTCAATGTTGGCCAAATTTTCCAGTGGCGGTAGCAAACAGTGCACGTATTCAGGACCGCCAACCAGTGGGGTAAAGTTACCCAGTTGTTCAGCCAATGCCAACAGAACTTCATCCTCGTCATAAATTGTGTCTGCAATCGGTAAGGGCAGTAAACAAATTGAAGCGTGGGGGGGGGGCTTTAAGCCTGCATCAAAAACTCATTTTATGTAAAACAACAAAAACCTGTAAGAAACTGAATCAGCTCTTTGCGCGTACGTTCAACACCCAATGCCAAAGCGATAGTGGATAGTTTGCGAATTGAGTTGAGACGAAGCTAAAAGAAGCCCAATTTTAGTAAATTCGAAATTTGCAAACCTGAACATCTTCGTTGCGCAGTTCGTCAATAAGTACCGCAATTGGGTACAAACTGTCCTCACTCTCTTCCGTAGCAATTGGCGCGGCCGTGCTCATTGCGTAAGTATCAAAATTTATTTTTCTACTAAAATACTGGTAGTAAAAACGACAATTTGTAATGCGATTATGTATAAAAAAGGGTGCGATTGTTGTTTTTGAGTAAATTTGTCCTTTTAAGACCAGCTCTGAAGCTGATCTAAAAAACAAAAAGCCTCTGGGTTTGAAGTAAGGTTGTACGGGACCGACCGGGACTTTTCTCTTATACATAAAGCCAATAAATAAATTTTAATTCCGTGCCAGAAAATGGCTTCCACGCACTTAAACCAATGATGAAAAACGCCGTTCCCGCTAAACCCCTAGAACAACGAATATTTGCTTCAATAAAACGCGAAATTCNCTGAGACGCTTTCCCCAGAGGATTTTCATCGATTTGCCCGACAAAATGGCGCGTTCCCAAATGATTCGGAGAACCTTTGAACAGAACAGCACCGAATTGCAGCTCAGCGACGGTGAATTGGAGTGAGTCCTTTTTGAAGAGTTGTAAAGCTTCAGATCTGTCTCTTATACACATCTAGATGTGTATAAGAGTGAGGAGGGGGCACCGTCGGAAGTATTGCCGAAACGACGACACGGAAGCGTTTGGGGTCCGCAAAATTTTTCGAATTTACGACAAAAACTAAAAATCTCTCATGTTTTCAGCATCTTTTTTGAGTGTTTTTTAAATTTCTTCAAAAAGTACACTCAAAAAGTCGATCGCATTTATCAGAACAGCCATTTGCTTGCGATTGGTGAGGGTTTAAATGACAAGCAGCAACAAATCACAGCCTTAGGGCCGTGGACAACATAAAAATATGTATACAACAACATATCACACAATAGCATAGGATTGAACAGAATTATGATCTAAGTAGGTGACTTCTTTTCCACCATCTCTCCCGACTCCGAGCCGCTTCCGATCACATCCCGATGCGATTGGCCGCCAAGGTCACCAGCGAGTCCACATAGTTCACGTAAAAGTTGTGCGCACCGTACGTCTGGGGAAGCATCATGTACAGCAAAATGATCGTCTTCAGAAGCATGTACACCGAGAACAGAGAGGCAAACAGCGCAAAGACGGAGTCGAGCAAGCAGAACAGAGCGAAACAGCACCAGTACATCAGCCATTGTGTGTTCTCCGCTGAAATTGTCCAATTTTAATGGGCTTAAGTCAAACAATGCAAAAGCAACAAACTTTTTGTTTGCTTGTACACAGCGTTGAAGGTCCGCTCCATTGGATAGGTGACGCCTTAAACAGTTGGAAATTTGGGGTTAATGCAAAAACTCCAAAGGAATGTCTACCGATGATATTGGAGAGCAATTCGTTTCCAGGGCAGAACAGCAAGATGAATCCAATCAAACCGCAGAAACCATAGAAGCCCTGAAAAAGAGAAATGAGGACGAAAACAAATATTAGCGTCCCCACCTTCTCGCGGTCAAGTCCGGTAAGTTCCTCCAGTCTGCGGACCTCCTTGCACTTTGTGAGCGTCTTCCGCACCACCGGAATGACATCCTTGAAGCGGTTGATCGGAACTGGACGCTTCTGAAGACGCGCTCCGTCACCAGGCACTAGCAGTTGGTCTTCGTTGACGGTCTCCGCAACCACAACTGGCGGTTCGACTTCAGCGACGGTCTCCGCAACCACAACTGGCGGTTCAGCGACGGTCTCCGCAACCACAACTGGCGGTTCGACTTCAGCGACGGTCTCCGCAACCACAACTGGCGGTTCGACTTCGGCGACGGTCTCCACAACCGCAACTGGCTCATCCGATGCCGGAGCCGGTTCTTCCGTCTTCTGTGCCGTTGGTTCGTCAGCCTTCGTCTCTGCTGGTTGGTCCGTCTTCTGTTCCGTTGGTTCGTCAGCCTTCGTCTCTGCTGGTTGGTCCGTCTTCTGTTCCGTTGGTTCGTCGGACATGGCTCTTCAGTGTTGGTTATCAAGAATAGTTTGTTGTTGTTGAAGTGGAAGGGTACTGAAAAATTCAAACTATTTATACACTTTTTTTGTCCTCTCCTTTTGCTCAGCAAGTATAAAAGCTATTCACTTCCGCACTTCTAAATCATTTCTTATCAACTTAAACCACAAGCATGCGGATGTCGCTTCTTCAAACCTTCCTTCCATTGATCATCGCTGTCGTATTTCTCCTCAGGTTGGCAAACCCAGTTCATGAGTTAATCGTTACATTTTACATCAGTCGGACAGAACAGAAGCCGACAACAACTTCTACCACGAAGACGACTCCAACTGGTCAACCGAAGTCGACTCCAACTGGTCAACCGAAGACGACTCCAACTGGTCAACCGAAGACGACTCCAACTGGTCAACCGAAGACGACTTCAACTGGTCAACCGAAGAAGACTCCAATTGGTCAACCGAAGACGACTTCAACTGGTCAACCGAAGAAGACTCCAACTGGTCAACCGAAGGCGACTTCAACTGGTCAACCGGAGACGACTTCAACTAATGCCCTGCCTATGGCTTCGACTACGACTTCGATGTCTACGGGAGCCATGAACGGGACAACCACGCCAAATGAAGGAACCGGGACTATGGCCATCGTAGTGATCGTGCTTGTCGTTTGGTGTGTACTTCCTCTTCAATATACTATCGACGCATTCATTCTGTTCCATTTCAGTTTTATCGTCATTGCTGTTGTTCTGGTGGCTGTTTTCATAGTGCGTCGTCGGCAACTCGCAGCGAAGGAATCGGAAGACGCGCAAATGAACCCAAAGGCGCCGACGACTGGAGTGACTGTGCCGGACAGCGTATGGGTGCCGGATAGTTTAATGTCGAATTGCTCACGATCCGAGGACGAGCCGACAGCCAAAGAAGTGACGGAGGAGGATATGTAAGCTGCGTTAGAACGAGGAATATGATATATATATATATATAGGATGTCGGATGTTCGATCATCGCATAATAATGCTTCCTTTTTTGTCGATCATCTCATAATTGTCTTACCATTTATTCTAATAAAAGTGCCAGAGAAGGTAGAACTTTTCGGCAAATTTGGTCAACTATTGGTAGTATTTTGTTCGGATCTGAACCAGTTCCATATAAAGTAGTTCTTATTCAATGTCGAGAAAAAATTGTGTCTATAGCAAGGGCGTAGCCAGGAATTTTTTTCGGGGGAGGGCCCGATCCAAAAGTCGATTCTTAGGGGTGTCCTCAAAATTGTTCAAAAAGCACAAAATCACAACAAAAGGCAAGGAATGATCGAAATCATGCTTTTTGAACAATTTTGAGGCCAAAATTCATTTTTGGAAAATTTTGAAGTCGAACATTATACCAAATGAAAGTTTGCGATGAGTTAGAGTTATCATTAAGTTAAAGCTAAGTGATTGGACAATGCTTAAAAAAGTTATGGCCAAAAAAGGAAAAACTCCAAAAATGGCCATTTTTGGAGGTTTTCTGGCCATAACTTTTTTCATAATTATCAGATCGCTTAGTTTTTGCTTATTATTGCTTCTCCTCATCGAGAGCTTTCATTTGGTATAATGTTCGACCTAATGGGTTTAGGTTGTAGAAAGTTATAAAGCATTCGACACTCAAAACCCTTTCGACACTCGGACCGGTAGCCCCCCCCCCCCTTGGTGTCTTTCATTGGTTCCGAATTCAAAATCATCATTTGCATTTATTGGCTTTATGTAAAATTTGGCATAATGTTTTTATTTTGATTTGATTAATTCCTTAACAAAAAAAAAACAAATGGTTTCTCAGCGTCGCTTAGCACTTTTGCAGCCAAATCCTTACATCCTAACTCATCCGTACTAAATTTTCTCAAAAACTAGGATGCTTTCTGTTCAAATGGAGAAGAGATTAGCCCCCCCTGCACTTCCTCAACAAATGTTATCGTCTTTTGAAAACTATTCGGTGGAGACACTTTGCACGCTCGGAAAGGAGTTCGTGTTGGAACTGATGACTCGAATGTTTAGGTAAAATTTGAAAGTCGATGGATTAATGATCTAATTTCATTTATCATACGAATAATTTCAGCATTGTGAGTGCTCTGAAAATAGACATTAAAGGAGACAATAAAAAGGTTTTTACATTTACAAATTTTTTAAATAAAAAAAGTGCATAATATGTTTCAGGATCTGGACACAGTTCAAATTCAACTTGATTATGCACGGCGTATTTTTCTCAGTCTAACGGAGGTTTTCTCATTGTTTTGTAAGTTTTTAATTTATACCTCCGCTAGGTTCGGCTACGCATTGACCTAAAACTTGCAGAAAAGATTGGAGAGGGTCAATCTCTGAGCGATGCTCGTCCATCTGATAATCGGCTGTTGCAACTTCTCTCAGAGCCAACGCAGCTGGTGGAAGAGGACTCAAAAAAGGCAAAATTGGATGAAAAGTTTGAGCAGAACAGAAAGACACTGATTCAGTTGAGTTGCCAATTGAAAAAGTTGGACTGGTTGTCAATAAATGCGGAGAATGGAGATAAATGATGAATAAATCGCTTGAATAAAATCAATTTTTACCTATTTTCGGTTTTTTATTGTTCTGTATTAATAAACCTCATTGTTTAATTATTTAAATCTTGTTTGACGGAGAAAAGTAAAATAATTCGACTTCTCTATGACATCGAATCGTTTTTGTTTTGAAGGGAATAAATACCCGGATGAGTTCATCCTTTCGTACGCTTCCTTTCCGGTCTCAAATGTGGTAAGTGTTAGTTGTATAGCCGGCCATTTTTGATCCATTTGGTTCAGTTGAATGAATGTGTTTGTTGTCGGTTTTCCATCCACTCGCGGCATGAGAATATTTGTGCGCTTGGCACAGAACGGGGCAAAGTGTTGATTTGCGATGTGACAGCTCCGATTGCGGACAGGGAATTTGTGAAAAACAGTGGGGTTATAAAAATTTCTGACACGAGTTAAAAGGCATAATCGTTTTTAGGCTTTAGTGCCGGGGACAATGCCGTGTTCGACTTGTGCTATATTCCAAACCATCCAAACTGGTTGCTTTCCCTTTGCGGGGCATCTCGGCTTGAGCTCTGGGATGTTGAAAGGTCGTCGTCCGTCTTGCTTCTTGGCCACCACGACTCTGTTCGATGTGCTTCCGTATGGCCTGAGAACCCCCGTATCAAATCGTTCATTCGATGTGAACCAGTCCAAAATTTCAGTCTGCTTTTTGACTGGGTCGAGAGACGGTGCTATTTTGGTTTGGGATTTACGTGATAAGCCGTTGGGAAAAGGCATTGGCAGGAAATACGCGGGCAATTCCATAGTTTCTGCTCGACAGTATCAGACAGCTCACGAGGCAGCCATTTCGATCACAGGTACTGAGCGCGCATCATTTGTTTCTTTGATATCTTTTTTATATTTTTGTAATATGTACCCCCCCCCCATTTAAAAAAAAGTAAAATTTTATAAAGATGGAGAAATGATAACGTACTAGTACGTCTCGAACCGCATTAATACAAATGTTGTTCTTCGACAGGTATTCTGCATCTGAGCGAGAATTATTTTATCTCATCATCTACTTCTGCGTCAAGGTCTCCTCTCCACTTTTGGGGCTGTTTTCAAAAACAAATTCTTTTTTTTTTCAGCGGTATTCGCATTTGGGATTTACGCTATCAAGTTGCCTCGTCGCCGGTTCGGACACTTTTTGTTCCCCAACAGATGAGCAAAGAGTCGGGCATCGCTTCGATGTGTTGGGATCGCTTTCGCTCCTCCTTTTTTGCGGTGTGCACCGACAACGCCATTTATGAACAGTCTCTTATACACATCTAGATGTGTATAACTTGGCCGACTTTCAGTTCGAAGTTTGCGAGCAAAATGTGTCAACTCATTTTTTGTACAATGCGCCACCTCGCCGTTGTCGGACCATCTCCTTTGTGGTTCCTCTCTTTCCAAAGCATTTATTTGGGACTTGCAGGTTACTACGAATTTCGCATAGTTCAGTTTGAACAACAATTTGCATTTTCAGGAGAATCGTAAATATTTTCAAAGTGCGCAATCCTACTATGAGGAGGACGCGTGCTGTTTGCCTAATTCCAAATTTGTGTTGGACGGTCATGGAAGAGAAGTGAGGCGGGGGGAGTGGTGGCAGAAAAGTGGGTTTTATGCAGTTTAGTTTAGGTGGAATGTGTTCAGTGGAGTTCACGTGGGCGCTTCATAATAACGATGGACAGTGAAATTATCAGAATATGGTCAAAATGGGCGGATAAAGCTGAACATGGCTACCCCGAAGAAGTTCGGATGAGCATATTGGGGCATCAAAATTTTATTCTGGAAGTGTTTAGGTTGTTATGAACCATCGTCCGCTCAAATTTACCTATCCAAAACGGCACACCAACGTTGAAGAAGAAACGAGCTTATCGAGCCAAACACTCAGCCAACGGACGTATGGAAGCGAAAACCGGTCGGAATCCCGAGCCTCCGAGGACAACGACATTCAGCTACTGGGCAATGCTTCTTCCTCCCGGTGCGCTTTCGATGCGCTCGGCAATCTTCCATCACTCTACGCCAGTTCAATGGAAGTGACCTCAACAGCAGTGGAAAGGGGCAATAGGGGGCCAAAACGAACGATTGTCATCAAAAGTAATTCGACAACGACTCCGGCCCGTCAAATACCAAGGTCGGTGGTCATTATTCATCATTTGACTGACTGACTGTGTGCTGCGAACACCGGGCGGGCACACGTCGAATTAAATATGATTTATTTCAGAGTTGAGGGGCACGACAACTTTTCTCCGATGCAACAGCACAAAACGCCCATGGGAAAGAGGCGGAATTTGACTGCTGAATTCCAAAAAGTTACTGGAAGTGCAACAAGGAAAAGGTGCGTGCACTTTTTGGGGGACGTTTTGGTTTTCGGTCAAAAGAAGTCTCTAAATTTTATTTTAAAAGGGATGCCAATTGAAGTTGAATGTTTATATGTTTTCTTTTGACAGATATTGCTCCGATGTGACATCACCATTGGGTCGGCCAAGCTCCAGGACAGCTTCTACGACTGGCGGAAGTGCAAAAAAGCGAACTGGAAAGTGCAAAAAGCGAGATGATGCCGAATGTGTCAAGTTGGCAAAGCCAACGAACATTTTGAGTTATTTTGAACGGGTTCAAAGCGATCTTAACTCTACCTCTTCCTCATCTCACACTCAGTGAGGGGTGGTTGATTACGTTTTTTTGTTTTGTTTTCTCATTCATTGAAATAAAAATTCTATTTTATACAATATTATATCGAAATTGTTGTGAAGGTACGACGAATACCCCTACCATTCTTTCTTTTTTTTCTTTTTCCTCTAAACGATGCGTTCAGATGTTCGATTTCTCGGGAGATCCCTTGGTTATTGCCTTTTTGTCGGAGACGCAAGCAGCACTTGACGGATTGAAGGAAGCGGGTAGAGCGTTAAACTGTTACACTACGACTTAAAGATTTGAATGTTAAGAGGAGGATTCAGAAGATGATCAAACGCCCTCAGATTCTGTTCAAGCAACTAACGTCGATGTCGCAAGACCTTCTTCATTGGTTGCAGCTGAGTCCGACGACATCCCCAGTGATAACAAAGTAGAGGGAGGCGGGGGGGGGTTGAAGAACGTGGAGGCCAAACTTGGCGAGGAGATTCTTGGCACAATTGTGGAGACAACGGACACACGACTCGACGACATCGAAGGGAATGCGATGGCAAAGTTGGCATTGGAAGAGAATGTCGTGCTGCCCGCGCTGAACCCGAAGCTTTTCACCGGTCTGAGGGCACCTTGTGCGGGCATTTTGCTGTTCGGGCCTCCCGGGAACGGAAAAACGATGCTTGTGGGTTAATTTAATCACAAAAATGGACGATTTAACGAACCATTTGAAGGCGAAAGCGGTGGCGAATGAGTGCCATTCAACCTTCTTCAGCATTTCGGCAGCGACAATTATGTCCAGATGGGTGGGCGATGGTGAACGGCTCGTGAAGGCCCTCTTCCAGGTGGCCAGGAACGCGCAGCCATCCATCATCTTCATTGGTATTGGAGCCGGTTTGGACTTCATGTCCACAAATTTTGGCTTTAGATGAAGTCGATTCGATGCTTTGCCAACGTTTTGAGCAAGAAGACGGGGCGGCAAGACGAGTGAAGACGGAGTTTTTGGTTCGGTTGGACGGCTGTTCGTCAGGAAGTTCGGATGACCGCGTGTTGGTGTTGGCGGCGACGAACCGGCCCCAGGAGTTGGACGAGGGCATTCTGAGACGCTTTCCCCAGAGGATTTTCATCGATTTGCCCGACAAAATGGCGCGTTCCCAAATGATTCGGAGAACCTTTGAACAGAACAGCACCGAATTGCAGCTCAGCGACGTTGAATTGGAGTGAGTCGCGCGAACTTTTGTTTTTGAATAGTCAAAACAACATTTTTCAGAAAAATTGCTTCAAAGACTGACAATTACTCGTACTCCGACCTGAAAGCCCTCTGCCGAGCCGCGGCTCTTTTGCCTGTGCAAAGCGCGCGAAAAGAGAACCGGGATTTGAGGCGGTGTACCGTCGATCAGTTGCGACCTGTGAATTTTAAAGACTTGGAAAGTGCCGTTCGCAGCGTTAGGCCATCGGTGAACGCGGAGAGCCGACGGAAATTGTTCGAATTTGCCGAAAACCATTAATCGTTTCGTTATTGTGCATATGAATATTTTCAAATTCGAATGTGAAAGTGGATTAATTTATGTGTAAAAAATTGAAGTAAAAAGTTTCGCGCGCTTGGGCCTATTCATCCAATTTGGCGTTTTTTGAAAAGCCAATTTTAAATGTCGTTAACGTGTTGGATTTCATATTGACGAATAACCATTGAGGAGGAGGAGGAAGGAAGGACGGACGAATTGCGCAGCCGTCGCCTGAGTTTAGATCTCAGCACATAGAAAGAACACGCGCACAAACCAGGCTCTGTCTCTTATACACATCTAGATGTGTATAAGAGACAGCCCCCATACATATTCTCGCGCTCATTACACTTTGGGGCGCTACATGAAGTTTTGGCAGCATCACCCACCCACCGACTTCCCTTAAGGGGGGAGGGCGCGCACAATTAAAAAGCCCTTTTCGTTGCGCGGGGTTTCTTCTTTGTGTTAAATTGTTGTGCTGCGTGTTCGTTCTTTCGTTTTGTTTCTTGCCATTTCCCTTTAACCACTTTTCGCTTACGCGCTAACCTTATGGTTAGTTAGTATGTAGTGGTTCGAAGAGAATTACCTATAGTAGTTGGTTAATTGTTGTTGTTGTTGTTCAGTCAATAATTTACGATAGAGAGAGTTTAACATAACATAAGAAAATTTCGAAAAGGAGTGGAAATGGCAAGGCGATATCTGATAATGGTTGATAGTTTAAAGGAGCAACAAAGTGACGCCTACAACACTGAAACAATGTCCGAATTGGTCAGTCAGTTTATTGTTGGACGACATTGGCACATTTTTTAAAAGTTGTCACGTAATTTTTAGCTGCAAGGGATTGCTTCCTTCACAAAGACTGTTCAGCAAACGTTGAACAGTTACGAGGTGCGGAAGTTGGGCGACAAAGTTCAGGGGTACGTGATGAACTTCACGGAGACGGAACAAAAGGTGCGGGAAGCGACGAATGAGGACCCGTGGGGTGAGCGGTGACGAATTGAGCAAGCACACAAATTTATACACCACCGAATATTAAGGCCCGACGGGGCCACAAATGCAGGAAATTGCCAGCTTCACCTTCCAATACGACCTCTTCTCGGGTGATTTGAGTCGTCGACACATTGACGTTGTTAAACTTTTTTTTAACTTTCAGAAGTTATGGGCATGTTGTGGAAACGCATGTTTCAGGAGAACAAGTTGGCATGGAGGCGCGTCTATAAAGTAAGCAAAAAAACAATTAAATATAGCTCTTATAACGCCACAAATTCCATTCCGATTTTTCAGTCATTGGTTCTCCTGAACTATTTGATCAAGAACGGCAGTGAGCGAGTGATCAGCACTGCGCGGGATCACGTTTTTGAAATGCGCTCCCTCGAAAATTACAAGTGCCTGGACGAGCGGGGCAAGGACGAGGGGTTAAATGGTCAGTTGGTTGGGCAATGTGATGGAAGGAGAGGCAAACGGGGCAATTCTTTTAGTCCGACATCGGGTCAAGCTGATCCTGGAGATGTTGAACGATGAAGAAATTCTGCGGACGGAGCGAAGGAAGGCAAAAACGGAGGGACGTGAAAAGTACCAGGGCTTTTCCAAGGAGGACATGTTGAGCGGACGGGGGACGAGCACAAAATTCGACTCATTTGAAAGGTGGAACGAGAAGAAGCCCAACAACACTGAGAAATCCAACGAGTTGAGCAGGTAAAAAATTGTAAAAAATGGTTTCGGAAAGAATTATTTAAAAATTGGATTTTCAAATAAACAAAGCAACCCCCAAACTGTCAAATCCAACTCAATCAGTTTTGCTCTTTACCATTTTAAACTTTCCTCTAAAAGGAAATGCTAAGCGATTGGCATCATGTTCTTAAAAGTTATTGCTATAATAACGCCGACTTTTAGTGGTTCACGTGGTGGGGGCTTCAACGGTGGGCGCAGAGAAGTGACTGCTTTTGACTTTGACTCGGAGAACCGTTCTTATGCAAACGGCTCGCCGGAGTTGGGCATTCGGGAGGTGAGAACAACGCAATTTTAAAGCTCATTGTCATCATCAGTTGATCGGAATTTTGTGACGGACACACATTTTCAGCACACACCGGAGTCCGTCAACGATAGGGCTGTTGAGGATGACGAATTCGGCGACTTTACCTCTGCTCGGGTCGGCGGCGCAACCCCGCAATTGTCCGTAGTTGAACAAACCATCCGAACACCCGCGCCAAAGCCCCTTTCCTCTCCACACAGCGCTCGTGTGATGGTGGTCGCCGCACCACCCCAACAACGAGTATGTTTTTATATATTTCCTAACTTTCGATTGTTCCGTTATGAACTCGCTTTAAGCCGAAAAGTTCTGCTGCCTCCAGTGGAGGAGGGTTTGACCTGCTCGGACTTGGCCTCGACTTGGGCAATGCACCGGCCCCTTTTGCGCCCGCTCATTCGGCGCCGTCCATTGTCTCAAACGACGACCAAAATGCAATTTTGAAAACAGCGGAGGTCGACAATAATAACGCGTTCTTGGACGACGTGTTTAACTCCGGCTCGGCAACCAAACAGAATAATAGCGGGGGGAATAGCCTCGACTTCTTCTCTTTTGCCCCTACCCATCAGCTTCCGCCATCAAACGTTGGTAGGACATGGCTTCGTTCACTTCAAAGGCATTGATTGACCCCATTTCCCGTTAATTCTTTCTCAGACAATGGACTCGTCGATGGCATCGGCGGTCTGGTGATCCAACCTTCAGTACAGCAACAAACCATGCCAATTGGGGAAGAAAACTTGCCGAAAACTGCTGCGGTGGGAAGCACTTGGGAGAATCTGAAGGGAAAGTGAGTGAAGAACGAACGTTGCGCGGATTGGATCCCCTCCTTTTCAGAGTTAACATTGACTTTGACCATTTGTGCCTCAAACCCTCGCGGTCGAAACCGACCCCGTCGCTTAATGAGCTAAAACAGAGCACCTCCAAGGAATCCAATTCGGCGTCATCCTCCTCAACTGCAGGTGAAGTGACTGACTGTGCCAGGCAAATGTGGTTTTTTTGCGGCCTATCCCTCCGCATGAGCCTCACATGAAGCACTAAAACGAATGTGAAGACTAAAACTGGAAGCATAAAAAGCTGCACGGCTTCATGTGAGCTCATGTATTAGTAGCTTTTCTCTGGTTGTCCTTTTCTGCCACTTTTACCACATTAGCCAATCGCGCAGCACCCACATTCAAAATTCGAAAATCGTTTAGGGAATTTGCTGTTCTGAAATTCTGGCAGAATGTCTGCTGCTGCTGCTTTGCTATCTGCTGGATGACCTTTTTGCACATGGGGCTGCTTCTTCATGATCGCGATTCATAATTTAACAATCAATGAGCTGACGCGCAAAGTTACTGCGTCGCAATCCCTCCCTCCCCTTCCACCGGCCCCCAAATGCTTCAAACCCGCCAAAGAAACAATTTTAAAGTAGCCGTACACAATGCAACTCTTCTGCTACGTCGCAGAAACAGAACAGTTGGTTGCATGTCGTTGTTTTCTGTACTCTTTGATGTTATGAATGCCTTATCCACCCTTTTTAAGTTATTCTATCTTCAAAATCTGTCCATTTTCTTTTCACGCGTTTTCTTCTTTTCGCCATTACTCACTCACTTCCTTTCATTTCATGCACGAATTAACAAAATTTCACTGTGATACATAGCATTCATTTTGTTATAAACTGATGATAAAACCTCTCGAATTTCGTGTTGAGTAGATGCGGGTGTGCCGACCTTAGCTTTTTCCAAGTTAGATTGGGTTTTCAGCTATAATTTCTGGACAAATTGAATTGGGTAAATTTCGGTTCACAAAAGGCAAAGAAAATTGTTTAAGGAGTTTACCCGAAATAACAAAAAAGACCATAAATAAAATAGTAATAATAACACAGTTAATTGTTCAACAAAAAAAGCTGAGGAAATGTGAGCCAATTTTAGGACAAAAATGTTTAAAGTGAATAAATATAATGCTCTTTGGTGGTACACAGAAAATGTAGAAAACAGACGTAAAACATCCGCCGGCCTTCCATCAGTTCAACAAAAGGTCGCGTCATATGAAAAGCCCCTGGATCGCGTCAATTCTCTTTCTCCGGTGCTGTCGGAATTGGGACAAAGCCGTTCTTCGCCGGCGGCGCTTCCTTCTTAGCATTCTGTCCGTGGCTTTTCCGGCTGTCAACGGCGTCCAAAATCAACGCGATGAAGACGAAAGCAATTCCGACGACATGTCGATCGGTGTATGGATGCGAGAAAATCACTATGGAAAAGACCAAGCTGAATAGTTTTCTCAATGTGGTGACGATGGAACAGGTGAGGGGCCCGAAGTCGGTGACCGTTTTGAAGATGAAGCACTAAAAGGCACAATTTAAAACGGTTGTTGAAGCGGTGAGGACCTGGCCAACCGCGCCTGACAGTGCAAAAAGGAACATTTGTTGAAGAACAAACGGATAAGCGGCGACGAATCGGACAAACTGGAACAGCTCGCCAGTGGTGAGAAGCATAATCGCAAGGAATACGGACGAGAAGGCGTTCATCGAGAACATCATCGTCCATTTGTCGGTGGTGTGGTAATGTCGGATCCGATCTGAAAAAACATATCCAAGTCTAATCAAGTACGGGGGGGGGGGAGACAGAACACAGAAACCTTGGACAGCTCCGGTGACTCCGTCCATTGCCAGTGACAGGCATAGAAACAGCTCGCCACTACCGAACTGAAAACCGACACTGCCTTTTTGGGGTTTGTACAAAAAGATGGCCATCCCAGCGACGATGAGAAGGACGTAAAAGCATTTGCGAAGTCCGTACCGCTTATGAGCAAAAAGGACACCGAACAGCATGATGGGGATGGGCTTACACGACTTGCCGAGGACCTGAGAATCACCCATCACCGAAGATTAAAGGCTTTACCTATGAGGCCGAACCTGTGTTGGGTAGTTGACCCACTCCAGGGCCAAACTGCTGAAGAGCATGGCCAAAAAATAACTTGTTGAGCACATTGAGTACAAGTAGTTCGGCACGTTGTCCAACGATTTCCGCGCATTCCTTCTCAAAACGTACCATGCAACAAGCTGAACAGTGATTAAATTGTAACTAAAAAACAGAAACCATCGAACGCACCAGATTGGTGGCACATTGGCAAAAGACTAAGGCCTGCATGTAAACAAAGCGCTCTTTCTTCTCGCCAAAAAGCCTTTGGGTGCTGAAAAGTAATGTTTTTTTGTTGTTTTTGTGTTAAATTTTCCCACATTTTTTCCTGAAATACACTGAACACGCCATAGCAAATGATTATTCCACTAGCGCAAAACAACAAATTCAGCGCGCGATGTGACCAGGCCTGTTGAGTTGCCATTTGCAATGTCGTTGCTCCAGCCATTTGTTGTTGTTGTGGTGGTGAGAATAATGAAAACAATAGAGCACAAATATGTCAAAAACGGCTGAAATTTGTGTAACGGTCAGAAATATTTTTTTTTATTCAAAAAAAAAATGAATGAAGCAATGCCAGTGCCAACATGTCGGGTGTGCCCTGCATTTGAAGCCAACAAATTCATTCACATACAACATATATTCAACAATTCCCCCGCCATCCCATTCATCCTTTACAAACTCCAGGCAGCATTCAGCCAATAGCGGGACAGAGTCGCAAACCATCCATCCAATCCATCCACTAACATTCCTATTCTTGTGTTGCTTACTTACCCCACTCCCCCCCCAAACACTGCCAATTCTTCCCTTTCCCTTTCCTTCCTATCTCGTCCCACGTACATATCATCTGTTGTTTTGTCCCTTTCGCCCGCCCCTTTGCCATTGCAGACCCCAGACGCCCGTCTGTCCGTCGGGCTTGAGGGGAAGGGGAGGGGGGACAAAGGGTGACTGATGAATGAATGTATATTTTTACATCTAATTGAAATCTTTCCATACGTTCCTAGCGGCGCCTTCACTCTTCTAATATTTAAATAGATGTGAACATCTACGAATATGAAAATTTAATTTATTCAAGTAGCCAAGAAGAAGAAGAAGAAGCTGTCTATTATTATTACATATTATTATCGTGATGCACAATGCGATCAGACGGGCAGACCCTTGCGGTGATTATGAACTTTTGCAGAGAGTCGGGAGTGGTTTGTGAACAGTTTCGTCGAGCTTTGATTGAATTTGTGCCCTATTTGCAGGTTCCTATGGTGAAGTGTTCAAAGCTCGTGATGTTCGGCAAGTTCACCCCACCCGACTTTTATTTAATTGGATTTATGCGTTTGTTTTTTCTTTCAGTTCGGGCGAATTTGCGGCCGTGAAAATTGTCAAATTGGAGACGGGCGATAACTTTGCAGACATTCAGCAGGAAATCCTCGTGCTCAAGGACTGTGTCCATCGCAACATCATTTCGTATTCCGGCAGCTATTTGAGGCGTGACAGACTTTGGATTGTGATGGAATATTGCAGCGGCGGGTCGCTTCAGGACATTTACGAAAGTAATTCATTTACTTAGTCTGGGGTGGGAAAAGCAGGAAGGAAATGTCATTTTTTGTGTAAACAAAATTTAATTAATTTTATTTTTTTTGTTAATTCGCGACAGCGTCGTCGAGGCGTACAGAAAGTTAAAAAATACTATTGGGCTTAACTGTGAAATTACACTTTGTAAATCTCCCATTTTCCATTAAGTGATTGGACCGTTGTCAGAGCTTCAAATCGCGTTCATTTGTCGGGAAACATTGCACGGGCTCAAGGTGTACACACTCATGGCCTCACAAATCGACCCAGAATAATGCTGCAACAAATTCAGTATCTGCACCAAAGGGGCAAAATCCATCGTGACGTGAAAGGGGCGAACATCCTTTTGGCCCACAACGGCGATGTCAAGCTGGCGGACTTTGGCATCGCGGCACAAATCACGGCAACGCTCGGCAAACGGAAGTCTTTCATCGGGTCGCCGTACTGGATGGCCCCGGAGGTGGCGAACGTTGAACGCACCGGAGGCTACGGCTCGGAGTGCGACGTGTGGGCGGTGGGAATCACGGCGATTGAACTCGCCGAGCTGAAGCCGCCCTATTACTATTTGAGCCCGATCCAAGTGCTGTCACAAATGACAAAGTCCAGCTACAAAATCCCAAAGTTGAAGGACAAAAAGAAATGGTTCAAAAAACTTTTCTTTCTTATTTTGTCCACCCAAAAACAACCAATTTTTGCCCTCTTCAGGTCGTTGGCCTTTGCGAGTTTTATCAAAAGTTGTTTGGCCAAAAATCCAAAGAAGCGCCCATCGCCAGACAAACTGCTAGCAGTACAGTGAATACATACCAAAAACAACTAAACAGAACGATCATTCACAGAACGACCCGTTTGTTTCCGGTGCACTGAGCGCACGGCTCACTCGTGAACTGCTCGATCGAGTGAACCATCCAGAACGTTTCTATCAAACAAAAGCAAATGGTGGCGCAGTCGGTGAGGAGCGACTGCACATCGAAATGGCAGTTCAAGCAGATCCGTCGTATGCTACAATTTGCGACCAACACTTCGAGCTGGAATGCGGTCTGTTTTTGGAGGAGTTCGGGTTCTGTCGTCGGGAAAATGGGGGGAAACGAACGCGTTGATCAAATGCTCTCTCGATCTGTCTCCATGAAATGGCTCTGATTTTCTCATCCCATAAACAGAAAATTACGAAGTGCCAAGCCGACGAATCCACTCCCAACACCAGCAAATGGTTGGCTTCACACCAGCACCGACAACACCGCCTTCGTCTTCTTCCGCCTCTTCCTCCCAGGAGCGGCTTAATTTTGGTGTTGTGGATGATGAGGACGTATTTGCAGTGGACGCCACGGAGGAGGACGTGGACAACAAGCAGCAATCTTACCACAGTGAACGCACTCTTCTCGCTTCACAAGGAGAAGAGCAGAACGGGGAGAGCACTCTGCTGGTATGTACACAAATTCCATCCACCCAAACGAATTTTGTCCTCCTTCAGGAGGAGTCACTGGAGAAGAACCAGTCGGTAGAGAAGAAAAAAGCGTCGGGGGGCGATGCTCGGGTGATGAAAAGGCCGCGAGATTTGCGCGGCTTGCTCCCCCGGGGGCAAAGGCCGATCTCTTCGGCAAGTGAACAGCCGACGACCGCTCAGCTGAAGCCCAGCAGACTGCTCGCACGCATTGACGAGTCGTTCAGAAGTCGATGGATCAAATTGCGTTCAAAGTCCACCTCAATGGTCAACATGCAAATGTCAAGTTGGGTTTTTCTGTTTTTTGTGACAAAACCCGGCCTTTTTGTTTTGAAGTGTTTTCTCCCACAAATGTTGTGCCTCTCTACACGCGAGGCTGTCATTGGCCGAGTCGACATCACAACCACCAGCCCTTCCAGTCCCGTCCAATGACTTGCTGCTTCGGCATGGTTGCACCCCCTCCCCCCTCCTTTTTTGTTTAATTTGTATTTATCAAACATTTTTTTCATTAGGTACCAACTCCGCAAGTCACAATGGGCGCTGTTCGTTTTGTTTTTGTTTTGCTGAAAAACCCCATAATTTTTTTGTGCATTGCTTTTTCAGTGTTTTGTCTCCGTTTTGCATCGGACTTCAATTCGTGTGAATTGCTGTGCCCAATGGTTCCACCCGGCCAACCGAAAACAGTTCATGATCATCGGAGCTGAACAGGGCATTTTTGCGATGGATCTCAGTCACTTCACCTCGGAGGAGGAGGCACTTGTCCAAGTACGCTTTCACCCCCCTCCCCCGTTGAACCATTAACCAATGGGCGTTTTAATTGATCAAATTGCCACCATTTCCGACAATGTTAAGCTCCACGAGCGCCGCTGCACTTGGCTTTACGTCGTCAACGACACACTGACCGCGCTGCAGGGGAAGACGCCCTACCTGTACAGACATGAAATGTTGCAGCTCTTCCAGCACGAGCTGATCACACAAAAGTTGGCCAAATCGATTGACAAATTGTCACAGAAACTGAAACCGAAGTCTCTGCTCAGCACACTCAGAATGCCGGAGACACGGTCCGTAGACGACTGAACTGCTTCCGAACTGCCATTTATATATATATATAGTCGAATTCAGGGATTGTTATCAGTGCACTGTGGAGAGGAGCATCAACAACGAAAATCTTTACCTTTGTTGCGCTGTTCCTCACGCCGGTCGGTGAATTGATCAATTTGTTTTTGGTATTGATCATTTCTGTTGAAATCTACGATTTCGGAATGTTCTTGCTCTCAAAGCCGACCAATTTGAAACGCGTCAGAAGCGTTTAATCCACCGCTTTCTCTCTCTCTGTTTAGTGCTTTTGTTCCAATGGTATGAACCGTTGTCGCGCTTTGTCCATCTTAAGCGGCTTCAACTGGACAAGCTGAACACGCCCTACACCGACCTTCAACACTCGCACAAACCGTTCAATTTGGTCTTCAGATCCGGCACTGCGAACTCGGATTTACCAATGGTATCAAAAAATTGTCGTTTAAATGCGTCCATTTCCGTCGATTTTCGTAAAGGTTTGCATTGGAATCTCCCGGGTGCTCACTTCCCCGGTTGGCACTGCCCAAGAATTGTTGCGTGAGCTGAGGAGCAAACCCCAAAAGGACAAATTCGAGCTCCAACTTGTGGACTTCAACGGAAGTGACAGTGCCTTGGCCAACAACCTTAACGACCTGTACTCCGCGGGACTGTTCGGTGACTGTTCGTCAGACGATGAAATGGGAACTTGGCAACGTGGGGGGCCCATGGCATCGCCGCGGTCGACGAGCAGTCTCCGCACGATTTGGCGGTGGCGTGAAAAGTTGGAAAATGTTGTGGCGCTGAGGCAATTGGACAAAGAAACGCTGTTCATCGCGCATAACAACCAAGTCTAAATTGGGCACGTACATGGAATCGGTAGATGATGGAATGGCTTCGTTAAGATACTCATCACGGACTTCAACGGGACGGAGAAGAACACGGACTTGATGCAAACGTCCTTCACTTTCGACTTCAATCTGGAGTATGCCATTCCCCTGTCCGATTCGGTGCTCGCTTTTCACAAACACGGGGTCGTGGTACGGACGTTTTAATCGGGGACATTGGGCGAACATTCTGAACTTCTGTTTTAGGGCAAGTCATTCTTCAACGGTGCAGTCACTCAAGACTTGAACGACCCGTCCAAACTGTACAAACTGGTCGGACGAGACTCGTAAGAATATGTTCAGGGGGACGTTGTGCTCTGATGGAATTTGCTGTTGTTCAGCCTCGTGGTGCTGAAGGTGGCCAAGTGTCGTTCAGCGAGCACACCAAGCGAAGGCAACGCGTCGTCGGATTTGGAAGGGGAGGAGCCGTCATCTGCAGACGGGGAGGAGCACATTTGTGTGCTGACGGGACACGTCTCGACGATGACGCCGCCATGAGAAAGGGGGGGAGGGGACACAACCAAACCTTAAATAGCATTTTTTTTTTTGTTTCAATACTTACGACTTTCGTGCCATGTCCATTTTGTCATTCCATCTTGCACAGTATTTGTCAGAATATCAAATCCCCCCTATTCTGCTTCTTCCCCCCCCCCCCTCATTGTCTGCTTGCTCGTGCTCTCTTTTCTCTCTCTTCTCTCTACCTCTGATCAGAGATCGCTTATGTGTCGCGCGGTTGGTGCGGTGCACACATTTTGCCTCTTCTTCCCCAATTTGTTCTGCCGATATGTCACAGCTAGACTTTTGAGCTTTTTCATCGACAATCAATGAATATGGCCAGAGAATTATTATAATGTGTAAATGTAATGTGTATATGTTGCTGCTGACTTTCTTTGTGTGATGGCGCTGTTTCCTTACCCCCGTCATTAGGCTTATTCTTTATCCCTTCATCAGTTCGACTTGGCCTTCCTCTCAATTCGATGCTTTTAATGTATGTAATTATCCGGCACATTTGTTCGGTAAAATTAAAGAATACAGGTCCCCAACTTTTTTATATTTTTGTTTTTTGGGGTTTATGCAATCCGAGAAGTACACGGGGGTTATCGTCGAGGTCGTTGATCAGAAATATGTGAAATCAGATTCATCAGTTGGCATCATCTAATCTATAATTTTGTGAACATATTTGACTACCGCCTCGGGGCGTTCGCGACATCTCCATTAAGAAAAAAAAAAAATTCGGGGCCTGTATTCTTGAATTTTACCCAATTTGTTTTTCAGCAATGAATCTGTTCATCCCCCCAGGCGCATTGATCTCGACAATGAATCAATCATTGATATTTAGACGCTTTTGCTACCGCCTTTTTGGGGGGGGGGGAAGCGGGACTTTTTGGCACTGCCGTTTCGGCACCAATTACCAGCCTATATATGTAATGCCTGTCTCTTATACACATCTAGATGTGTATAAGAGACAGGTTCAACCATCAGTTTGGCAACATGATGTTCCACATCCATGTTCTGCAAACGTTGGCAATGGCATTTTCATTGGGG
>MEIZ01000033.1:347989-368383 GCA_001723225.1 Globodera ellingtonae | reverse complement strand
GGTGCTTAAAATTGATGACGTGCGAGTGCCCGACGACGAGGAACGTAATTACCCAATGATGTGAACAAAAGACGGAACGACGACATTCCGGACATTTGTTACATATTTCTCTCTGTTGTTGACGCAAAACTGCTTAAGTTAAAACGTTTTGTTCGATTTTTGAATTTAAATGCTGCTTTCGCTTTAAAGACGCTGTTATAAAAAATTGTTTTTTCTGATAAATTTAGCATTTGAATGAATACGCGCATAATTTTATTAGTCGCGTTCGGTTTCCACACAAAATAAGTTATCTTTTTGTAATTCGCGTTGGATCTTCTAATTGCCCCTCAATTAAATATATTTAATTGACTTCCGTGTGAAATGCCTGCGGGAACGGTAATAACTCTGACTGTTGACGCGCGGCGTTCGCCCACAAAAAGTTTTTCCCGCACTTAGACAATCATTTGTAAAGCCGCCGTCGCTTGGAAGCCCAACGAACCTTTGGTTGTTGAGGAGGTGGAAGTTGCACCTCCAAAGGTCGCGCACACTTTCTTTGTCGTAAAAACAAAAACAAATTTTTTTTCAATTTTTAAAGGCTGGCGAAGTTCGTATAAAGGTAAATGTTGGAGGAAACAACAAGTTTCGGTAGGGGTGGGCGACGATTTAAATCCCTCCAATCACCGGAGTTAGCCGTACTCCCCCCCCCCGGCGTTGTTGAAGGATTAAGCGCAATTTTGCAATTTTTCAGATTCTTTACACGGCTCTCTGTCACACTGACCAATATGTTCGTTTTTGTGTTCTTCGAATGTCCAGCTAATTTGTTGCTATAATTCTTTTGTTTTCAGACTCTCAGCGGAAAGGACCCGGAGGGCATTTTCCCCTCAATTTTAGGCCACGAGGCCTCCGGGGTGGTCGAGTCGGTGGGGGAGGGCGTGCGGAGCGTGGAGGTCGGGGACTACGTCATCCCCTGCTTCACGCCACAATGTCGGGAATGCGATTATTGCAAGAACCCGAAGACCAATTTGTGCCAAAAGATCCGGTCTGCTGGAGGGAATGATGGCAATTAGCATTGCTCGGGAATAATTAGTGCCATCTGTTAGCGCCACTCAGGGCAAGGGGCTGATGCCGGACGGAACCAGCCGATTCACGTGCCGTGGCCAACAAATTGCCCACTTCATGGGCTGCAGCACGTTCAGCGAGTACACCGTTTGTGCCGAAATTTCCCTTGCGAAGGCAAGCGAATTACTTCTACTTGAGGCCGGAAAACCAGACCAAACAAATATTTGGTCATTATTTGGTATTTGGTAATATTTGGTTTTTTAAAAATTTGACCAAACAAATATTTGGTTTACTATTTGTACAAATATTCCAAATATTTTTCCAAATATTTGTATTTGGTCCGGTCTCCTTTACTATACTCACTACTATAATTGTTCCTCGATTATTTTGAATGTTTATTTTTATATTGACAAATCGGCCCCGCTGGACAAAGTTTGTCTTCTTGGCTGTGGCATTTCCACTGGGTACGGGGCGGTGCTGAACAATTGTGGCGTGGAGTCGAGCAGCACGGTGGCCGTGTGGGGGCTGGGCGCGGTCGGCTTGGCGGTGGTAATGGGCGCCAAAAAGGCGGGCGCCGCCAAAATTGTCGGCATTGACTTGGAGCCGGCCAAGTTCGATAATGGTGAAGCCGCCGCGCTTTGGGGCCATGTAAACAGCTTCCCGATTGATGTCATTTAGCGAAGAAATTTGGTGCCACCGATTTTGTGAATCCGCGGGAAGTGCCGGCGGGCCAAACCATGCAGGCATTTCTCGTGGACAAATTCGACGGGGGCTTTGACTACACGTTCGGTGCGTATCTGCTGTGTCTCTCTGTTCTCCCCAGCCCCGAATAGTTTGTTCATCTACCCCTATTTTCTTTCAGAATGTTGCGGCAACGTGCAGACAATGGTCGGATTGCATTTCCCTCTTTCTCTCTCTCTGCTTTGTTTCAGAACACTTTCTGATCGATCGTTTTCAGCGTCAAGCCCTGGAGGCGGCCCACAAGGGATGGGGCGTCGCGTGTGTGATCGGAGTTGCGGGGGCCGGCGAAGAGATCAGCACGCGGCCCTTCCAGTTGGTGACCGGGCGCACGTGGAAGGGCAGCTCATTCGGCGGTTCTAACTTCTTTTTTTTTGCGCTGATTTTGACCGGTTTTTTAGGATGGAAAAGTCGGGATCAAATTCCGCTGCTCGTGCAGCAGTATTTGTGCGGTGAACTGAAGCTGGACGAGTTCATCACCCACACATTCACTTTCGCCGAGATCAACAAAGCGTTCGAATGCATGAAAAGAGGCGAGAGGTAATCAATCGCAAAGTTGGGGATGTCCTTCCATTTTATACAAATGTTTCAGTCTCCGTTGTGTGATCACGGTTTGAAGAACCAAGGCTTGCCCAAGGCTCAGACGGAAACCGATTTATCGTTTTGCAATTAAATGATTTGGTTTTTAATTTTTCGATGCTTTCACTTTCACACACATAACTTAATAAACGCGACAGACACAAGCGAATCTTTATTTTAAAAAACCCAAGAAGTGTGAAAAGGTCAAAACGGGGAAATGTACACATTCAGCAAGTTCGATTTCGGAAGACGAATTTCTGAACTCCGACGTCTCCAACAATTGTAATTTGATTTGCTTCGGTGGGCGGCGGGGACAAAGGGCGATAAACAAAATCGCAGGAAAACGATTCGTCCACGACGACCTCAACAACAACAAAAATTGTTTTAAAACCAAAAACCCTTTTAAATACCTTTAGCCCCTGGGCTCCGGCAACAATTTTGAGCTCCGAAGTTACGCCCAAAGTGAAGGGAAAGCGACCCAAATGCGTCTCCTCATGTTGCCAAACACCTTCCACCGTGCTGTTCCGGACGATGGAGCCCTGAAAAGTAAATGATTCGTTTCCCAACCCCGCCAATTTGTGGGGGGATGAAACTGCCGGGTGTGGAATTATAGGAATTTGTAAGAGTTCGAGGAGTTCGCACTTTTCATCAAATCCCATCAAATTTTACAAACCAATTATTTAATTAATTTTTTTTTAATGATATGATTACTTATTTAAGCAACAACAAAAAAAAGTGTCGAGGAATGGCCGAGAAACTCACGCGCTCTGTGCCGGTTTGATTGGGAAAATCGACTCGCATGTGAAAAATGTATTCAGTGCCCCGCAAAATGTTGACAGTGAAATTCGTTGCGTTCATCAGAGGCGTCAAAATGGAAAAAACTTCGCGCGATGGCGCAAAACCATCGGCAGGAAGCGAAAAAATGAACGGAATTTCCTAAAAATAAAAAGTAAAAAAACAATTGGGCACATCAAATACACAGAGTTTAAACAAAAATGTACGGGTTTCGCGATTTCAATGGGCTCGTTGAAGTCGTCGGTCGAACCGATGGACGGGGCGGAAGGAGACGGGGAAAGGGACGGACGCTGACATTCCAAAAAAGTGAAGTAATTTTGTGTCGAAACGAACACTAACCGTTCCCTGGTATTCAATGAGTTCAATGTCGACACAGCCGTGCACATAAATGCATTTGATTCTGAACAACATTTATTTTAAGGAATTTTCAAAAAAAAGCAAATTTTTTTTTTGACTTTTGATGGCAATTTGTTAAAAAAATTGTAAAAATGCAAAACAAAAGGGTCCCCCCTCTTGCTTTTTTTTCTTCTCAAATTTCATTTGGGGGGGGGGGAATGGCTACGGCCCTGCATATGACGCACCTTTCAAGCGGAACTCGGTGAATAAAATCGCTTAAATGTTTTCCATTCACTGACACCTTAACGTGAAAAGAAACAATTTTTTTTTTGCAAAATTCTACAAACGGCGGCGGGCGTTATTGACCTTAAAATAGTCGCGCAACATCAGAATTCGGATGGAAAAAGGCTTTGCCCGTTCGAGAGGGTTCGGAAGGCGCTGCTCGACGCCCCAGGCGTTGTTGATCAACGAATTGAGGACGATGTCTCTGTCGGCCTTTGAAAATCTAAAATAATTTTCCATCCAAACAAAAAGCATCAACAAAATTCGGTCGTACAGCGTCACGCCGGAAGAATCAAAGCGCGGATTGATGTGAAGCGCCTCAAAATGCAAAATTCGACATAACATTTAAAATGAACACCAATATTTAAAAAAAAAAATGAGGGTAGACTTTCGGGTTTCTAGTCCAATTACAAGAAAAATGAAAATAGCCAGAGGCCGGCTGTGGAAAACAAGATTTTGGAGAAGTACAACCAAAATGCCCGACCCCCAAGAACAACAATAATTTTTTGAATCTTTTTTTGTTCAAGAATTTGAACAATAAATTTTCTAAAAATAGTATCCCTCGCCATGTCAAACCGTGTCATCTCGATGGTCGCCATTGACGAGTATACCACAACACAAATCAATTGCAAAACGATGTCCACCTCCAGCAGATGAGCTGAGAACATTGCCTTTCACGAGGATGGCCTTTCCGGGAAAGACACCGTCCAAAATGTCCGAAGCGAACGGAATAGGCTGCAACAAAAAGCAAGGCAATGAATAAAAGCATAAACACTGACTATATTACGGTGAGCAGGCACAGAAGAGTCGGAAACTTCCATTTTAAAGAGTTTTTGAAGGTTGAAAATTGAAAACAAATTTACATTAAATCAAATTCAATAAAAAGTAAACGAAATTTTGTTTTGTACGAAAAATTGTTCTGGCATTCTGTCCAATTTGTTATGATATTCTATCCAATTTGGAATGACATTCTGTCCAATTTGTTATGACATTTTATCCAATTTGTTATGACATTTTATCCAATTTGTTATGACATTTTATCCAATTTGTTATGACATTCTAATTCTGTTATATTAATGGAATAATAAACCGAAGCGGGCCATTAGCGTCTGGCCACTAGCGTCTCAGGGACGTTTGGCAGCTCATAACTTTTTAACGAAATTTATGTTAGAATAAGCAATTGGACACTCGGACCGGAAGCGCCTCGTACAACCACCTAACAGAAAAATTTCCTTTCTTTTAGTTCCTTAGGCGCTGTCGAGAAATTTTAACTTTGAAAAATTTTAGAAATAGTCAACATAATGGGAACGAAGATAAAAATATTCTCAAGGACAATTTGGATTCCAAAAAGGTTTTGGCCTGAAATTGCGGCTTGCACTGCACTCTTATTCGGTTGAGTTTCACAAGTAAATAATAAAAATTAGAGTTTTTTTTGTGGTTTTAGGAATACACGTGGCCTACTACATAATTCAAAATAATCCGACTTTGACGGCGCCGCACGAACGCAGAGAGCTGTTTTACGTGCAATGGTTTAAGAACAAATTCCCTTCGCTCAGCTGGATTGGAGTTGATGATAGCGCCGCAAGGAAGAGAAGGGACGTGATAAATGCGCAAAAAGCCGAGAAAAAATAAATAATTCGTTGAACTTAACGACTTTTTGAGTTTATCGTTGAGTGCTGTTTCATTTTTATTATATTATATAGACCATTCATTGTATGTAAAAAAAACTTAGTAAAAATCTTTTTTAGGAAATAGACTGCGCGTTTACTTTTCCGGTAGTGCTAACCCCACATTCATTTTTTGGTGCTAGAGTATGTGGATGTTCTGAACTCCCTGATTTTTTAATGCTATGACGACGTATCGACCCTTTGAGCCGTTCGATTTGTTTCGCGTCAGCACCGTCAATCTCGACCCGCTCACAGAGACCTGTCTCTTATACACATCTAGATGTGTATAAGAGACAGGGTGAGTCGCGCTCCAAAAAGCACGTTCTTCGGGGCGAATTCGAATGGCCAATGCCTTAATTTCTGTTTTGGATGTTTACCCCCCCCCCCCCACGTCCCTTTTGATGTTCTTACGCTCGCCATATGCAAAAAGTGTCATTTTTGCAGTATGGACTGCCCTTCTACCTGCATTATCTGATAAATTGGCCTGAATATTTTATGGTTGCCGAGCACCTCACGGACGATGTCATGGGATACAGTGAGTAGGGCGGTTTGAACGGCTCGAAGAGCCGGAAAAGATTATTTTCGGCAAAATTGGCAATTAAAAATCGGTCTCTTTGACGAAACTATTTTTTTCATCTCTTGTAAATTACGACGAATGGGCGATTTATTCATCGAATTTTTGTGAAAACGCCATTTTTCTTGTAAAGTTCAAAATTAAAGTAATGGGAAAGGCGGAGGGCCGCGACCAAAATTGGCATGGCCATGTGACTGCGGTGACTGTTGGGCCGGAATACCGTCGGATGGGACTGGCGGCAAATTTCATGCAGAAACTGGAGGAAATATCCAAAAAGTATTATCCACTTTTTCCTCATTTGAATTCGGATCCGGGGGTTCGAACTTGGTCGAAATGGGGGGTCAGATTTGGATTCTACGCCCACGAAAACCCCTAGAACCCAATTTTTCATAGTTTGGATCGACTCATGATGTATGCCCCCGTAATCTTAATTCTTCAGGAAAAACTGCTTCTTCGTAGATTTGTTCGTCAGAATTAGCAATGAGACGGCGGTCAACATGTACAGGCGGTTGGGCTACACAGTGTACAGGCGAATCACCGAATATTACTCGGGCGACGGCACACACGAGGACGAAGACGCGTTTGGTGGGCAGTTTTGCTGTCCGGGGAATTCGATTTGTTAATTCATCTTAAGACATGCGCAAGGCGTTGCCTCGTGACGCGGACAAAAAGTCTATCGTCCCGCTGAAGCACCCGGTCTCATGCGATGAGATAGAGTTCGATTAGTGTTCCCGTTTTTATTTGTTTAAATTCGCAATGGACAACAAGAAAGTTGATGGAAATGTGTCAATGGCTTTACTCTCTTTGCTGCTCCGCGTCCACATTCAGTCCGTACCGCTTCAACAATTCCTTTGATGGCGGGGTGGGCGAATTTGTCATGGGACAACGACCAGAGGACGTCTTAAATTATTGCATATAGTCTCGCATGCATTCAATTCGTTGATTGGCCACCAACCTTAGGAAATGCCATGACATCACGAATTGTGCACTTCGATTCCCCTAAAACGTAATTGCGTAATTATGCCCACGTTTGCGTTCCGTTACCTCCGGAGTTTAGAAGGGCGACAAATCTGTCCAGCCCTAAGGCGAAACCACCTTAAAATGGATGGTTATTGTTGAGTGTGTACGGGCCCAACCATCCCGGCTCTCTGAACTTACCGTGGGGCGGCGCACCGTACCGTAGAGCAGTGAGGAAGTGCTCCTAAACACCAAATTAGTGGATGAATCGACATTTTCATAAACGAGAAAACCAATTCATTCGTCCGCAAATTGAGTATGCGCTCCATCACAAATCGTTGCAATTCGGCATTGTGAATTCGGATGGAACCGCCGCCAATCTCAACTCCGTTCAGAACGAGGTCGTAGTGCTGTGCTTAACTGGACTTGAGTAATCACATTCGTGGCGTTAAACGGGGCAGAGAAAGAAACCTTCGATTTGCCCGAGATCCTTTCCCTGACGAAGCTGTTCGAGATGTTCCGGAATTGGTGCCTAAATGGTCATTGAATATTTTACACCAAAACAAACAGTTAAACAAAACGGTGAATGGATGGTGTGAACTCTCCCAACAGTTTGTGCTTTCGTTCCGCGTGAAGAGAGGGAAATTCAGCACCCATGCAAAATCGAACCGGTTGGCCGTCGTGCTCCCATCGCCAATGTCCTAAAAATGGTTTTTGGCTCGACAATTCAACATCACACTTTGCTAACGGGTTTGTCGGTGCCGAACCGCTCCATCTGAAAGCGGAAATGAATGCTAATAGAGCCAGGTGTTGCTAACACCAACCGCTTCACGGTAGGATACCCTCGGGAATGGCACAGTGGGCTTTGGAACCTGCCAAATGACTCAATTAGAATTGAAAAACGGAATTATTATTGTAAAAAACAACAATTTCATCGGGCCACGACGCGACAATCATTTGCTCAATCAGCGACAAAATCATCTCTTGGCTGGTGAAAGAGAGTTCCAAGTCAAGCTGCGTGAACTCGGGCTGTCTGTCGGATTTTGCGGCTAAATATTGTGTTATAAACGTGTTTAATTGACACACTTTCTGATCAAAAGGTATTAATTACTATAATTACACCTTCGTCCCGATAACAAATCGCCACCTGAAAAATTGTAACACCGGACACACTTTACACACAAAACTGAGAGACTGACTTGATAATAGCGGTCGATAGAGCCACACATCAGCAACTGTTTGTAGATTTGAGGACTCTGACAAAAGCCGAAGCATATATTTAATGGGGAAGCGAACGAAAAAATGCCGGTGCCTGTGGAAGACTGAAACATTCGCCACTTTTGTTGGCCGGCACTGGGAATTCTGCGGCACCCCCCGGCGTTGTGTGCGCGAGGGTTGGCGTCTGCACATCGACAAACCCACAACAATCTTCGAGAAAACGTCGGAGTCTACTGATCACTTTGCCACGCAATCTTTAACAATTTTTTTTTCTTCTAAAATTCATTTAAAAACCCTCAACAATTTCAAACCGCAAAGCCCGTTGCATTCTGTCCGAACGTAAGTCCAAGTAGCGATGGGACAATCTAAGAAAAACTGCTGATGAAAAAACTCCAAATTCTATTAAAAAAGGTTTTTTGCGCCTGCCTCGTGTGTTCGTTGGAAAAGTCTTGGACGGGCAACACCGGATCGCAAGGCCCGACAACTTCTGCTCAAAAACAGTACCAAAATACGAATTGAACTTGCGCCAATCAGCAGCACACACTTACCGAACCGGTCGACGATTATCTTAATGAATTTTTTAAAAATTCGTTTTCAATGCGCATTCATTCTGGGCAAGTCCCGGGGAATTTTGTTCCGTTCCTCCCCTTTTTACTAAAAAAAAAAGCACTAAGTAACACATTGCACTCACTTCAATATCGCCGGTGGCCATTTCGGCGTTTCTTTCCTTCCCCCTGTCGGCGACCACTCCCTCAAGACAAAGTGCCGACTCAACGTTTGTGCTCTTAATCAGCGAAGTGAGTGTCCTTGGTAACACCGCCTGCACGGAACCGAACGAGTCGCGAAGGACGACAAACTCTGGGGGAAAAAAGGATTCATGATCGGATTTAGCCTAAACATGTTAAACGATCATCTTTGCATACCAGATTATAGCTAGCAGCCTAGTGGGGGGATTTGAGTATAACCCCAACGTCCGAAACGAGGGTAAATTTTCAGTAAATCTTTCAAAAATTCATCCCAAAGGCCGAGGGAAGGCGTTGAAGCCTCCCCTTAGTCCAGCTCCAACTCTTTGCATACGTCCTCAACTCTTCGATCGAGGCACCACCGCCACAAATCATCCCCGCTCAGCACTCACTGTTCATTCGCTTGTACGCCAGCCATCCGTAGAGTTTAACTCGACTGCCTAATAATCTCCGATGACAATGAGAAAGAAATCGAACAAAAACCAAACAAAAAAACGTACCGACATCGTGCAAACGAAGCTCGCCACAATTGTGAGTTCTGAAAATATAATCGACCAATGAACGAAGAACAGAGAACGCATTAACCACCTGAGTGAGAAGGAGTTGAAAGCTCGGCATGAGACGGTCCCGACGAGAGCAAAATTCGTCGTCTTCCATCCAGGCCGTAAAAAACCCCAAAAACTCAACAACATTGTCTTTAAAATTGAGTAAGTGAATGAATGTAAAAGATGTGCGGAAAAAAGTATGCTTTTGTCGAAGACTGAACAATTAAATAAATAATCCAATCAATGCAACAACAAAAAAAGAGGGGCTTTCGCGGGTCCATTCATTACCCCCTTCATGGGCTAAACGAAAAAGCCATTTTGGTTTCCGTTCTTGGTCACTTTGTTCCTCTGCAGCGTGGCGTCCATGGACGTCGCCGTCCCCCCGCCGTCCTTCGACTGCTGCGTCCCCGTCATTCCGTTCGCATTCGGTGCGTTCTCTCCCGCGCCCTTTGCCCTCTCCTTGTCCTCCTTGCCCTTGTCTTTGTGCTGTCGGACCAACGTTTTCACATCGCGACGATGCAAAATGGAATCCTTCGTCAGTGCTTCGATGGCGGCTGAGATTATGTGACAAATAAATTTTTGCAATTTTTAAACGCAAAAGGGGAAAGATGGAGGGGGCGCTTCACCAGTTGCCACTGCTTCCTGCCTTCTCTGCTGCAACGCCTCTCTGTACTGCACTGAAAAGTGGACTCTTCCAAGGCTGGAGATGAACAATAAAAGGAGACGCACTCGCATGAATGATGATCAAACCGCCCCATGCAATCGACCAAAACCATCCAACGAACAAAAAGGTGATGGTAAAGAATTGGCTGACGCCGACGAGCAAATTGACGAGCAGCGTTACCAACTTCCGGCCTTCTTTGATGTTCACGCGCGGTTGTCCTTGGAAAAAGTCAACGCATTCATCCAAAAAAATTGAATTTTGAAAAACCCATGCAAAGTGCCGCGGCACCGCTCAAAATTGTTCCTGCGATTGGTTTTGTGAGCCGTTCACAATTACTATCTCCGATTGATAAGCGGTAAGCGACTCGCCTGAGCCCGGGAGGACGACGTTCAAAAAAAGACAGACCAAAGCGATGGGAAAGGGCAAGAAGGGGATGGCCTCGTGCATCACTAAACGCATGGCGAGCAGTAAATGTTGTGCCTTGGGGGGCCAAATAAACGAAGCCCCCACCCCCTCCCCTGGGGGCTAAATAAGCANGGTTGGCAAGTTGACTTTGTCCACGCCTTTGTTCTCCTTTGCCTGCTGATGAGCTTCGAGTCCTTCTCTTATACACATCTAGATGTGTATAAGAGACAGCCTCACGCGTAATGTCGTTGGTTGGCAAGTTGACTTTGTCCACGCCTTTGTTCTCCTTTGCCTGCTGATGAGCTTCGAGTCCTTCTTGCGCAGCCATGACAATGCCGGGAATGTTGCTGACGGCATTTCCCTGTAGAGAGAGAGAGGGACAAAAGCGTAACGGAATATGCCATCGTTGTCCAACCCTCTGATACTCGCGTATCTGCAGAATGCCCTCGTTCCTCCCGTAGTCCACAATGCGTGGAAGCGACTTCTGCACAACCTTCCAACCTTTTTGCCGTTCTGAAATTCAAACATTGTGTTTGTTACCCAACACTAAAAAAAATGTAAATTCCACATTAATTGCACACTAAATTTAACCGCAAAAGGTAATTTGCTCACCACCAATTACGCTTGACACACCGGCGATAATGTTGGTGGCCATCTCATGAAGGTGTAAATTATCAGTCTTCGAATTTTTGCTTTGTTTTTATTTGAAATCGACGGTTTCTGTCTCCAGTTTTGGCCAGTTTATCCAAAATGTGCCATAACGCATTGTACGACTAACAGGGCATAGAAAAGCGGAAACTTCCAATCTTTCATCCCTCCTCCACTTTCGATCCACAGAACAACACACACTGCCCCTTAATTGCTGCTAGGCCCTCGGGGGCCAGACGAAAATTGCCCTTGGGGGTTGGCACATTCAATTGCCCGTTGCTCTCCCTCAGAGCACTATAAGACCAAAGCGCCGGATGACTAAACACAGAAACGGGACGGTGTCAAAACGAAAACGACAAAATCATTTTCTTACCGACTTTTGCCCTGAAGAGCTACAAGGTACAAACGGTCGTCCTCATTGTCAAAGTTGTTGCCGAAAAAGTTATGGGCATTAAATTCGGCAAGTTTGGGTCCCACATGGTGAATTTCTTCTCCATTTTGAACGGACTGCTCAAGGAGGACGAATCCAATCTGTGTTAGTGTTAATTGCACATCATCAGCGCGTTCATGTGCTCTCACAATAAGTGCCCAGTGCGCGGCATTGCCTTGGCGGTTGCATGGCTCAAAATTTTTGTCACAATCGTAAGGCACCAACACAGTTGTTGGACATCGTCGTTCACTGGCGCTTTTGCCAGAAATCAAATGTTGAATGATGGCATTTGCGGTTGGAAATTGTGTCAGTTTCAATTGGTACTTCTTGGGCCAAAGCCTTTCGACAAGTTCACACATCCACGCAGCTTAAGCCTTACACAAATATAATAACTCTGCGTACATCAACAGTCTGAACTAGGGTAGTACGGGACCTAGACTTTTGCAAGAAACCGTAATCGGACTAAAATCCAGGTCAAAACAAAAACCGGGACTACGGGACAAGAAAAACGATTAGTAAAAAACCGGGACCATTATAAGTGAGTTTTTGAAGGAATTTAGAAAAACCGGGATAAAATTTCAACACCAATTCAGTATTGGTCCCGGTGCCGTACTACCCTAGTCTGAACAGACCCGAAAAGAGCTCTCCCTGATAGGTGATTCCGAGCTGTTTGCCCATTTCGACAAGATGCTGCAGGGTGACCTCTTCAGTCAACGGACAATGAGAACATCGCAGTGCCATAAGCAGCGCGGCAAAACCACAACTCAAAGCAAAAGCCTTTAAGCTTGGCACAAGTCGCTTTTACCCACGTCGGCCCCTTCTGCAACTCCGAGCGCATTTGGTGGACAAAAACGTGCACATTCGCAGACTTTCCATGGGTACGAATCAACGCTTCCAACCGATCTCTGAAGAGAACACTGTGCTGTCCATCAATCTCTGCGAACATTAACAACAGCGGAAACCCAAACCTTTGGTAAATGCAAACAATCAAGCCGTAATTGGTTGAAGTGAAAACCGCAACTATTTATGGATTTCTTTAAAAAAGCTATCTACTATTTATCGATCTCCAAAACCACCAAAACAACAATATGAATGAGATCGGACTAAATGTGGACGATCTGGGCTTGGTTCAATGTTATCTATTTTTTGGATACATATTAATGATAGGAAAGCTTTGGTATATATAGTAGTCAGTCTAAATCAGAATGGAAAGCAGGGCTCCAAGCAATGCAGCAGTGCGCGACGAAAAGGCTAACGTGCCACCAGCAACCGGCATTAACACAGCAGCTCAAACATTGGCATATTTTGACGGACAGACAACTGTAAAAGGACCAAAAATTCATGCATTAATTATTTTTTATTAAACGAAACCATTGAGAATGTATTCGGTGAGCAGAGTTGGCAATTGGACACTGTCGTCAGTCATCGCCTGGAGAACTGAAGAAAGCGAAATTCTCTTTCATAAAAAGGAGGCCAACCAAACAAACAAACGAACTTTTGACGAGCCATTCAAGCGTCGAGATGTTAGGCCCTTCTTGTGAGTCATCGTATGGTATGGACACGGCGCCCGGCTTAATCAACAATTATGAAAAGTGCCAAAGAATTCTCTTTCTACGCACGTTATCGTTCGGGTTCGCCATTTCGGATGCAGTCAATTTGAAAGACGGTTTCTTCCCGGCACCGCCGCCGAGTTTTCTTCTCCGTTCCTGCACCGCAACCAAAAGAGTGATGAACTTGTTGCGGACCTCTTTCTCGTATTCCAATTCGTCCTTTCGTGCCAATTCTCTCACCAATTCTTCGTTGTAAAGCTGTATTATCTGTTCCATCTCGCTGACAATTGTAATCAGTTTACTTTGAGCAAAAGAATTCATTTCTATAAAAAAAAAGTTATGTATACGAAAATCAGATCATCTACCGACCTTCGACAGAAACATTTATGCCCTCTCCTCCTTCCTTGGACTTGAGCTCAGCTTCAATGTCAGAATACACATTTGGGGAACGCATTGAAGAATACATAGAATCGACGGATTCAATTGTACGGTTTGTGGCCAAAGAATGATTCATCAAATCGCCCGCCTGAAACTCCATACAAAGGCTAAAAAAAGAAGTCAACAACAACAAAAACAAACTTGCAAAATCTCATCGATCTCTTCAATGACTTTGTCAGCGCTGAACGGAAGAGCCTCGCCATTTTCGTTGAGCTGTGATTGAGCTGCTGCGACCCGATGAAAGTCGAGGCGTTCAGGGTCCTCAGACTCCCCATCCGAGACAACACTTTGGTCGGTCGGTGTCCCTTCCTAAAGCAAAAGAGCCAAATCTTCTTTTAATGGACAAAATAAAAACGACTTTCGGTGACTGAAAATTCAATGCTTCCAATTGTTTCCTTCGAATTTGGGATCTATCAAAGTCAATGGGCGGAAGATTGCCATAATTTCCAGTCAGAGTCCACCAAAACCTGTGTTGTTTATTGTGTAACTTTAAAAACCAATAATGGACCACTTCCCAACTCACTGGCTTTCGGACATTATTTCTTCTTGGGAACGAATTTTAACAGGCGCAATTTTTTCGGCATCTTTGTCTAAGTCCTTCAGTACGGTCGTGACTTTATCATCGAATGATTCGACTAAATCTTGCAATGATGAAGACAGATTGATCGCAGCACAGTTCAAGACAACTTTATTCGAACATCCGCTCCCAAATGCCAATTGTTGTTCGCGAAAAAAATATGCAAATAATTTCAATTTATTATGTATTTCCAAAAAATGTGCCAAAATAGCAGTTAAAATGGTAAAAAAAGAATTCGACAATGCTGGCATTGGAAAGATCTTTTAATTTAGCCATTTTTAGTCTGTCGAGAAATTACCTTGTTTCGGTTAACCCATTTGATGATGACATTGAAGTGGTACTCTCAGTCGATTCTAATTCATCAACTTGTGCTAATGGCACGTCAGGAATTTCACAATCTGCCGGAGCAGCAAAACCAACAGATGCTGCTTGCATAGGATGGAGCTCTCTAATTTACATAATGCCTTAAACTGTTTGTTCATTAAAACAGGCAAAACAGCACAGTTGCAGCGCTTTATTAACTGTACTAAATTCGCGATTTAGGTTTAGGCCACAACCACCACCAGAAGCAGAAACCAACTCGTATCCTGCTGATGGGAGTGGGCTTTGTGAGTGTCAGACTCATTACATATGTGGAAATGAATTGTGAAGAAAGAATAGTGTAGTGTGCGGCGTTTCACACACACACATTTTCAAACGGGCACACTTGCGGTGCATACTAGAGCTTTGTTTTAGAAAAAAAATTTTTTTTGAAGAAATACTGGTCGAAGATTTTTGGAATTTTAAGCATTTCATCTTTTATCCGGTAGATTTTTCCAAATTTTTATTTAGCGAATTTAAAGCTTTTTAAAGTGCCAGGTTTGGGATTTTGCTTAATCGACTTATTTCGCGTCGCGAAATGTTCGATTTTGAGTTTGTTGACGAAATGTCGTATTTTTGCATAAACGAAATGTCGTATTTTTGCATAATCGACGAAATGTCGGACTTGGTCGGATTTGGCTTGCAAATTAGTCCACGAAATGTGGCGTCCACTAATCAGCGATTAGGACGAGCAGTGTAAGGAATAAGTGAAGTAAGTACAAAAGAAATAAGTGAAGTAAAAATGCTGTTCTGCCAGCCTTATATAGCCTTATTTGGAGGAAATGACGGAATATCATTTTAGGTACCTAGGTAGGTATTTTTTGAGATTCCTGTTACCCGCACCGCAACCAATAGTATAAAATGGGTCAAATTGACGCTTATCATTTATTATTCTTCTTCATTCATCTTCATCTGGCACAAACAACAGACTTCAGCATCCGACAACGACGCAGCGCGACAACAAGGACGTATGGCGGATCAACTCGTGGAGCTCAATCCGGGAGCGCGTGTCACAGGCCGTCGCCGTTGGACGATCGATAAGAAGCTGGGAGCTGGAGCGTTTGGAGCCGTCTACTTGTGCCATGACGACAACGGGATGCAGGGAGCGCTGAAGACAGAACCAGTTGACGTAGCCCAGCCAGTGCTCGCCATGGAGGTATGTTATTGTGGATATGCAGTTCGAATAATGAGAATTATTTTTAAGGCAGCAGTGCTGAACAGTCTACACGAACTTAAAGCTGGCGATGCACGACACTTCTGCCGTTGCCTGGACGTTGGACGCGATGATCAACAGAAGAACCCGGCCACTGGACAAGTGACCAGCTTCAACTTCATTGTGTGAGTGTGCATATTTTATTGGCATCGTTAAATGTACATTCCATTTGTTTTCAGCATGTCGTTGGTTGGACGTGGGTTGGACGGGCTTGTTCGCGAAGCTGGCGACCGCTTCAGCCCCGGAACAGCAATCGGCATGGCGATGCAACTACTCGATGCGATCAAGGCCCTGCACAGCGTCGGATATCTTCACCGGGACATCAAGCCTGCAAACACAACTATTGGACGACCGGACACCAATGAGCAGCGACTCCTCTACTTGATCGACTTCGGAATTGCTCGCAAATTCCTTAGGGAGGATGTGAGTGGCTTCTCAGTTTTGTTAAATTCCTAAATTCTCCTAATTTTAGGGTACGCAGAGGCGCCCGCGATCTGCAACAACCTTCCGAGGGACGCCGATATATGCACCAATCGCTGCGCACTCCAACAGCGAGTACAGCCGGAAGGATGACGTCGAGTCGTGGTTCTACGTCTTGATCAAATTCTACAGAGGTGCTGTTCCGTGGAAACATGCGGGCGACGTGATTCAGGTGAGTAGTTGGAGCAATTTTTTGACAGATGTGTACGGCTTTTCCGGTTTAGATTGGAGAGAGGAAATGTCGGCGCTTGAAAACTCAACCGGCGGACATTCGACGCCAGGCTCGTGCGGAACTGCTTGAAGGGTGCCCAGCGGAGTTCGATAAAATACTAAAACACATTGTAGGTTCTTCAATGTGCTTTTGGTACAATTTGTGATTTACTTTCCTTTTAGGATGGATTGCGAATCGAAGACCGGCCCGACTACGATCTGATCGCCTCACTTTTGCGCAAATGCCTCGCCAACAACAAGTTTCAGGAGCTCCCGTATGACTGGGAGGTCGGGAGACGCAACGAGGGAGATGTGCTGACCGCCAGAACACGCTCGGGAAGTAGTGGAAAGTCGCGTAGCAGTAAAAGAAAGTGACGGCCGATGAAAGCATGAGCGGACGAGTCAACAGCACTTCAAACGACGATCCAACTCATTAGCACTGTGAACGCGTGAACTCGGAGCACGATCAATTTGCTTGTAATTGTACATATATTTAACCCGGAGCCATTCGATATTTGCTTGTCATTGTACATATATATATTTAACCCGGAGCCATTCGATATTTGCTTGTCATTGTACATATTAACTCGATGCCATTCGATATTTGCTTGTCATTGTACCATTTGTGAATCGATCTGTAATAAATTGCTTACCTGACATAAATTTTGGGAAATAACGTCGCGCTATGTTTGGCACAAAAAATTGACAGGTGGTTTTGTCCGAGTGGATGGAGCCTTTGCCTTATTAAATGATTTATGACATTTAATTTACTCCCCAGAATAACGGATGCTAAAGGTCCTAATTTAGACGGGGATAAGTTACAGAAAATGTTGTCAAAGACGATGTAAAGGGCTCTGTTTGAGGCGGCGTGGCGTAGTGTGGTCGAGCACCGGGGACGCTGGTTCGATAACGCCGAACAGACCCCCCCCCCCTCCTCCCCGATTTTGCCGTATTTTCACCTCGCAAAGAAAGCCGTTTATCGAAAAAAAAGAAATACAATGATTGTTCCGATATCGAATGTGTCGCGCAGACGCGGCTATGTAAAAGGTCCACGACAGACACACCGCAAAATAAAAATGTACGGGAGAGAGATGTGAGGGAGGAGACCAAAAGGACGCAATTCAAATATTCTCAATGTCAGCTCTCAAAAAGGGCACACGGAAAAGCGTGAAATTGCAGAATATATGATCGAATCCGCGCGGGAACCAAAAAACTTATCAGTGAACGCAATTTGTGGAGGAGATAATTTAAACGAATGAACGACGGAAATGAAAAAAGATCGGTGCAGTGACAGAATTGTTGGTGGGCTGTGGACAGACGACAGACACAGCGATCACTTCGTCGTCATCATAGTGACGAATTCTGCAACAAAAAACATCGAATTTACTATAACAATTTGGTGCTGTCGGAACTAGGGAGCCAGCCCGGACTTGAGGACCGATCGAGATCACTAACAATCCCGAATTGATAAAATGCGTTGATCAAGGACCTCGGTCCGCGATCTCGATCGATCGGTCTGAGCTCTAGTTGTGGAACCCTTGAAATACACACTCACCTTCGTAATTGACCTGCCCGTCTCCGTCGATGTCCGCTTCCCTGATCCTTAAACATCAAAATGATACAGTTTTTAACTTCCCTCCCTCCCTCCCCCCCGCGCCCAATCGCTGACATTTCGTCCACCTCCTCATCCGTCAGCTTCTCTCCCAAATTCGTCATCACGTGACGCAGTTCGGCCGCAGAGATGAAGCCGTTGCCGTCTTTGTCGAACACCTTACAAAACCAATCAATAGACGACGCATAAATTTATTGAAAATTGGATGAAAGAAGGGCTTGCCGCACCCATCCCCCCCCCCTTTCTTTTTATTTTTGTATGTTCCAACTATTGACCCCGAACGCATAGCACATGAGGGCACAGCAAAAGAGTGGGGGCTGGGCCATACTTCTGTCTCTTATACACATCTAGATGTGTATAAGTTGTATGTTCCAACTATTGACCCCGAACGCATAGCACATGAGGGCACAGCAAAAGAGTGGGGGCTGGGCCATACTTTCCCCCAGCCTAAATTCGAAACGAAAAGGCACACCTTTCTGTGTTTTGGGCAATTTTTCACAATTAATTTTTATAATTTTCGGTCGGCACCGCCGGGGACTATCCCAAAGGCTTAAAATGGTCCAAAAATGTGCCGTTGAAGCAACAAATGAAGCCATTTGTTTTGTTTTTTCGAAACAAAAAGAAACTTTTTACTTTCCCCTCTCCGTCCCCAAAATTTGCATAAAATAAAGCGAAGAACGGTCCCTCAACGTACTCTGAACGCCTCCCGAATCTCTTCCTCGCTGTCTGTGTCCTTCATTTTACGAGCCATCATTGTGAGGAATTCGGGGAAATCGATGGTCCCATTCCCTAAATTTTACTTTCAGTTAAAAAAAAAAGGAAGGCGGTAAGGCCAAGATAAATGCGAACCGTCTGCGTCCACTTCGTTGATCATGTCCTGTAGTTCAGCCTCCGTGGGGTTTTGGCCGAGCGAGCGCATGACCGTCCCCAATTCTTTGGTGGTAATTGTGCCGTCCCCGTCCTTGTCGAACAGCGAAAACGCCTCCTTGAACTCTGTAAATGGGAGAAGATAGGCAGGGCTTTACATATTTTGATTAGTTTGGCCCTCTTGGATCAAAATTTGATTCATTTTCCGGCCAAATTAGGCAATGATCCAAAAATGTGGGGGACCCCGCACAGTCCATAACAAACAAATTCCGGCCATAACCACAAACAACCAAAAAAAGGGATGTTTTATATGGTTAGACCAATTAATGGAGGAATAAAAAAGCGTTTTGCCGCCCAATTATTATAACAAAGACTCACCGGCAATTTGTTCTTCGGTAAGCTGATCAGCCATTTATTTTATTGTTTTTTGTCAGTTGTTATAGCCAATGAAAAATTGCGTTTGCGTGCGTTTTGCTGCTTTCTTCCCTCGACTTTCTCAACTGAATTGATTGGTTTTGTGGTGTTGAGAAGAGAGCCTTTTCGTCCTCTGTCTGTTGTGTGTTGTTGGCGGTAGTTTAACCCAACCAAAAGATGTGTCGGTGGAGTGGCAAAAGGAGACGGGTAAGAAAAGGACGCGCGATTTGCGATTACAACAAATTAGTCAGTTAATCAGTCAGTTGAATAAAGTTGGAATTGAATTTGGGAAAGGATTTTGTCGAAGTTTTGGTTGGAGTTGTTGTTGTGCTGTGAAAGAGACGCACGGGGGGCGGGGAAGTCGAACAACGGGCGGATGGATAAACCGGCAACGGCGCGCGGAATGTCACAACGGGTCAGCCGATGCTAAGCGGCGCGATTAAACACAAAAATTTGTTGTCGGGAAAGCACGCCGATGGAAGTGACACTTTGAATTGAGTTTTTTCGCTTAATTTCGGACATTTGTATGTATGTATATGGACAAAAAAATTCGGTAAAGCCAAACTGGGACAAACTGTCCGGTAGTGGGCAAACAGGACAAAATGCCAGACCGAAATTTTACCAACAGACAAAAGGTCCCCGGTAAGCAAAAATAGGACAAAACCACCTGCTACATAGCTGCTCAGGACAAATAGCTTATTACGGCTCGCTTCGCCGCTTGGTTAAAAAAGCGTGCAAATTTCTGTTTTGATTTCCTCTGTTGGCTTATTAAAAAAGTGATATTAATTCGCGAAAACTAATTGTACAATTTTGACGACAATTGAATTGTTTTCGGCCCCCGTTCCGTTCTTCACACCAACCACTTTGAATGTTTAGGGATGTACAAAAGCTTTCAATCGCTTATCGTAAGCGGTGGAGGGAGAAGTGAATGATAATAACAAAATAACGTGTCAACGATGGGAAAGGGGAGAAGGCATTTATTTGTTAGGGGTAGGGAGGGGGCCCCAATTGAAGGAAAACAATTTGGAGAGGCTGTTGAGTGAGAAGGACATCA
>MEIZ01000033.1:330532-344153 GCA_001723225.1 Globodera ellingtonae | reverse complement strand
ACCCCCCCCCCCCCCGCTTGACTCATTATCACCTCTATTAGTGGTGGACTTTATTATGCCCTTGATGGTGAATGAATAAATAAAGTTATAAGTCATAATCTTCTTTTTTTGGTGATTATCTAATTAGTAATTACCTATATTTAAATGAAAAAGTCAAGTTGGTGAATTTACGAATGAATTAATTGTAACAATCTTTATTTACATATTTAAACTAACGAATTCACAGCCACTCAAAAACCAATGACATTGGCAACTCTTTTAATGTAACAATTTGCAACCTTTTTGTCCCACTTTTTTTGCCTTTCAGAGATTGTTTTGCTTACCCCTGTCTCTTATACACATCTAGATGTGTATAAGAGACAGCCCCACCCCCGTCTGTCTCTTTCCCTCTTTTGCTTGTGCCCATCCTTTTCCATCATTTCCATTTTCCTACGATTGGAACGGGCCAATGGTCGGGGCCCCTGCGGGGGGAGAGCGTTGTTTCTGCACGGCGTCCGGTCAATCTAATCGACTGACTTTATCCCATTCATCCCTTTGGTTTGTTTGGTGTTTGCCTGCTATCAATGAATACCAAAATATATGTGAAAGCACCCCGCTCTTTCCATTTTTCCAAAAATCATTTGCTTCCTTCGTTGAAATTATTAACTAAACGCATTTAAATTTCCCTTTCAGTATCAGAAAAAAGGGGGAAAAAAACGCTTTGCTGCGTAAAGTGATTCATTGACTTTTAAGAATTCCTTAAATTAGGGTGTAGCATCCGACGTTAATGAGAAAACGTCCGAAGTTACCAAAAATGGGTTTTGAGATTGGAGCCCGTACGGCGGTGTGCCAAAGGAGCAGAGACCGAATGCACGAGTGGCAACCCCTTGAGTTTCCCATGAAAAAGCAAGCTTTTTTGCATGGTCACGGCAGCTCCTGCCGGCTTGACCAATTGTCTTACAAAAATAGGATTTTTTAGAAATTATATTTCCAAATTCTGGGATTGCGTCGCAACAGTATGATGTGTCCTTCGTTAATTAATAAATACCCTAGCATTGAAATAAGCAGAGGATTTCTTCCGATTGTTTTAAGAGCTGTAAATAACGTCTCATAGTATTTCCTTGTATGGTAGTTACTCCTAAAACGGCTGTCACGATTATTCGGGAAAAGGTTTGTGTTATATGAAATAAATTTGGAATCTACTTAGAAATTAATTTAAATTTTAAAAACCGTTTTAAAGGGGTGTTTTAAGAAGTCCAAATTTCCTTCTTTACAGATTGGTCATGTAATTTAAACTTAATTCAGATGTCTAAATGGAAAAAAATCTCTGGAGGATGCTCGAGTGGGTAAGAATTTATGCGTCCAATGAGTATAAAATTATAATATTTGCTTAAATTTTGCTCCATGTTGTCATTTGAATTTGTGTTGTTCAGCTTGGCCAGCGAGTTGGAGTCGTACAATGAGAAGACTGACTGCCCTGTGCCAAAAGTTTCTTGCGTGTGCAAAGGTAAAATAAATAAATGTGTGCCCCGTTGTTGCTCATCCCCCGCTCTTTTCTTTCAGATATTCCCAAGCCGCCGATTGTTGACGGCGAAGACTCCGGCGTGCGTATGCGTTGCACAAATGACAAATGTCCTTTGGTGAAATTTTTGCTGCACGACGCGTGTTTTGAGCAATTGGAGCAGAACCTTCTAAAGATTCTTAGCAGTCGAGGCGGGTGGTGGAGACAACCAATTGTTGTTGCTGTTGATCCTTTTGCTTTTTGTTGTTAAGGTTCTGCTCGTGGATGGACTGCTTCGCAACTCCGATGCAATCTTTGGGAGAGAAAAGGGCTCACGTTGATCAAAAACGAAATCCCTTGCCGTTGCGGCAAAGGGCTTATGAGTCGCGATGTTGAGTTTTACAAGGTCCGTCCATTCGGCGGGCGTCAGGCACTTCCATTTTAACCCACAATGAATGAATGCTTCTTCCTTTCTTAGAAGCATGAACTGGAATTGGCTAAGAAGTGTCCACAGTCACAAGTCGACAACAGACAACGAAAAAAGAAGAAGAACAAACTTCCGCTGCTCAACTTTAACAGCAACGTGCCTGTCGCGGCCGAACTGCTCCAGAACGGATTCAGCGCCGGCATCAATCGGTGAGCACACACATTTACAAGAATTTTGGTGTAAGGCGAAATTTTGAATGGAAGAAGAATGAGCTATGGCCAATCTTCGCACTCGTCCTCCGCACTTTTCTACGGACAGGCGTTTCTGAGCGAGAGTGAGTCGGACTTTGCTTATGACATGCGAAGGACGTCGACGCCGGCTCCTTGCAAATCGAAGTTGATTGTGGAAAAGCCTAAACCAGTGCACTCTAACAAATAAATTAAATTGACAGGAAATAATTGAGCACAATTTAAGCTGTCGGATGATCGGCCCAGCTCGAAAGCAAGAATTCCTGGACTTCAACCAACACTTTCATCATCAAAACAACGTAAATCGCAGACGAAATTGCTGAAAGAAAGTGCGCCTCTTCCGAAGAATGTTCTTGTAGCGCGAGAGAAACGAGTTAATCAGAAGAAAGATGAAGAAGTGCCGTCGAAGAAAGTGATCGACTCGAGCGGCCAAGAACTTGTCCATAAACAAGAAGAGGAAGTCATCAAAGCAGACCTGCCGTCTGAGGACGGAGATCAGGTGGGTCAAGCAAGGCCTTAGCCGGTGGGGGGGGGGGGCAGAGCATATCGTCGAAAATGAGTTTATCCAAAATAGCCTTTTGGCGGACCTACGTTTTACTATACGAGACCCCCCAGTCTGAACGCTCCTTGCTAATGTGAAGCCAAACCAGAGCTTTCGGGCGAGGCTGACTCAAAAATCTGCTTTATGGGCATTTTGGAGATAAGTTCTTTAAAGACTTAATGGCGCCGCCGAATCAGTCCTTTTTTAAAAAAAGAAATATTTTAGAAAAAATCGCCACAAAACAGCACTAAAATTCCGTCCAGAATAAATCCGCTTAAAACTAAGTTTCAAAATAGGGCAAATTTAAATTACGGGGAGGGCGGGTGCCACAGTCATTCCCCTGCCCTCTTTTAATGTTGAAATCGCACAGATGGGGAATAGCAATGGTCTTAATTTGGAATGTCATGTTCAGGGAGGAAGACAATACACCCTTTTTGGCAAGCCAGGGTTCTTTCTTGGTGAACTGTTGATGGTATGAATTCTCCTTATTGTTTTACATCTCTTCTTCCTGTCTCCGCCTTCTTCTTCTTTTTTTTTAGGCCGATGCTAAGTTACCTCGGCTACTGATACCGCATCGCTATAAGAATGCATCATGCGGTCAAAGTAACGTGGAGGGAGTAGAAGTGTTGCTGATAAAGGTGTTGCAGAACTGCAATTACCCAAGTCCGTACAATTATTTAAAATGATGCACAGTATTGACGCTTATGCCATTGAATCTAGGCAATTTTTGTAGTTTGGTCCATTCGGGGAAAAAAATGAGAAAAGCCAAGCTCAAAAATGCACATGTTTTCCGACTTTCATTAAATTTTGGCTCGATTTTTGTTGATAAAAACTACATGGTTGCCTGCATTCGTTCATTTGTTCAAAATGCATTACGCGCTTTTTTGCGCACTGAATAGTTTGGTTTAATAAACATTGATCTCCACGGCATTTTGTTTCTTCTCTTTCACAATTTAATTGCTTTTATCCGCAGACTTTTGTTTAATTACTCAAATGTTTAGGCAATTTAACACCTTTTTTTCCCCCTTTCATAAATTACTCCCACGGGGCGATTGGCGTGGCGTACGCCGCCGTACTCATTATTAATACAATGGCGGGGAATGGGAATGGGCCGCGTTGTTAGGCGGAAATGGAGCCCTTAACAATGGCTTGTCTCTCACTGCACACCGTCGCTGAGAATTGTCCAGCAATTGAAAGTAATCCCTTAAGTCACGTCCGATTAGTGGGCGTGGGGAGGGGTGGGGGAGGGGCTGTCGCACAGTTTTCTCCTCCGCTTCGTGGCCTCCATTTTTTGAAAATTGAAAAATTGATTCATTATTGTACTCACTCACCTGCTGAAATGAGCCAACATTCAACTCCAATTAGAAACCCTGCGCCCCATCGAGGCTTTAATGCCAAGGCCCGAGAAGTGAGGCAACAAATTTTTTTTTTTGAAAATAAATTAAATTTCTAAGGTTTTGCTTGATTCGCCAAATGGTTGCTTTGTTTTTTGTTGTTGTTGCATTTGTTTGTTTATTATTCTCCATTATAGTAGAAAACAGCGGAATGAGACGTTCGGGAAGCGACGAAGAGTTCCTGCGGAGGGTGGGACTGATTCGTTTCAGGAGGGATGGTAGTGAAAGTGAGGAGTTTGAGAGTGGGGGATCGACGCCGGCGGGTGAGGGGACCTCACACAAAAACATATTTTTTCCGTCATTATTTCTGCTTCAGCGATGGCAAAATGCGAAAATGGCTTTGATGCGCTCGACGATATGCCAAAATTGAGGTCGACAAACCGCAAAAGTTTGAAGCCAGGACATCGTTTGCTTGCTGACATTGGAAAGACGCGTTCTGTCGGCGATTTGTCGAAGAGAATTGCAGTGGCATCCAATCCGATCAAAACGTTCCCGCAACGTGTCATTGAGAGGTTGCACTTCGGATTTAAAAATTGATTCTGATCCACATCAACTTAAAAGATCATCAGTAAGTGAAGTTGCAAAAGCGGAAGAGACAACGACCGCCGACGTGTGCCAACAGCCCAATTCTTCTTCAAAACGAAATGGACAATACAAAATGCAGTGATCAAAGGCCCGGGCTCAGGAAAATGCAAATGAAGATGGGGGTTAAGTGAAAGGTCGCTGTATCGCGGTCGGCATCTCTGAAGGAAAAGTGCCGTTCGTCCGTCCATTCATTCATTCCTAAATGCCCTGCCCCCCCCCACTTCGCGTTTTTGTCCATAAGCTCATATTTTTTATTCCTATATTGCTTTTCTCACATGTTTAGTTCGCCCATTGGTCATTTATTTGGTAATCCATTCCTAATCCCTTAATCTGACCATATATATTTGTGTATATGTAGCAACAATTTGTTGAATTTATTCAAGAGATAAACATCGAGATTAACTTCTTATATCGTCGATTTTGTTTATTGAAATTTCTAATACCCTGATTCCCATTTTACATAAGCTCCGTACGACAAAAAAGAAAAGAAAAAGCAAATTACCCTTAATTCTTGGCGTAAAATGTATCGCCAATTCTTTTAACAATTCAAATAGGTAGACGACTTTCAATGATGCGGCAGACGCTGTAATGTGAGACACTATATCCCCCCACCATTCAATTTTGCAATTGTTTGTCTAAAAGCGAGAGGGAATCGAATTTGGGCAAATTATGATCGAATCGTTCTTATTACACGATTTTGATACCAAAATTGATTTTTGGACGAGTGAGTTTTCGACCAAATGTTCGAATTTAGGGTGTATGCACAACCAAATTATTTAGAAATTTGCTATTGGTCATTTGAATTCAGTAAAGGTTTGGTTTTCAGAGCAGCACACATTCCAATTGCATTAGGAATTACACAGATTGTTAGCGGCATTGCCACCGATGTTGTACAACATCGCTGTGAGTTTTGGCCTTCTTCGATTGCATCGAAATGTTTAATTTCTCATTTTTTAGTTTCTCAACCGACTGAGCCGTTCCCTTTGCGAGGGGGTGAACGAACAGGAAAGGCGCGAAGCCGAAGAGACTCTGTCTAAGCTGATAGACTCGGCCGATTGCTTGGGCAACTGTTTACTTCTGTTACAGGATGGAGAGGTCGGCGGGGGTGGATGGGTGGGAGCTTTCCTCTTCCTCAAATAAGCCATTTTGCTTTTCCCGATTGATCTTTCGTCATTTGTTCAGTTCCTTTGAGGAGAGGCTTTTTGATAACTTTCGGGGTTTAGCAACCGTTTGCACAAGTCGTGGCCACCGGAGCGCTGAAACGAATGCTCAACCGGAAGATCAGTCTCAGCATCCAGGATCGCCTCCAATTGAGTTTGTGATCACTGATCAGCAGAACATTGGACGATTTGTATAATATTATAATAATTTAGGAAATTATCTTCTTGACTATCTGATCGCAAGGCCAACATTGCAACCGTTCATCTTGAACCCGTTGTGCAAATTGTTTTCACTTTTGACGAAAGTCGGATGGTTGGAGAAGGACCCGCAAACAAATGCCCTCCCGTTCCAATTGCCCGTCAGAGAACTCTTCAAATTGGCGAGGGTATTGCTTCTCGTTTGCTGCCCGAATTGCCTTTACATTTAAATTTAGGGAAGTTCGGATGCGGGGCTTTTGGCATTGAAATTGCTCGGATCGTTGGTGGAGGAAGCAAATTCGGTAAGGCCTTTCGAGAGTCGACATCAGAAAAACAAGGAAATTTTAACAAATTTTATCTGATTAAAAAAGCAAAAATCGGAGATTTTTTTGTTTAAGACAATTACTTCTGCCATAATCCATTATTATTATTATTATTATTTTTGTTTATGTTTTTTTAGGACGAGGGGCTTGATTCAATTAGCAAACAACGGAAAATTTCCGGAGATTTTCGTGACAATTTTTTGATGGACATTTTCATCGTCTCATTGGATATTGTTGAGGGCGTTGTTGGAAAGCAACAGCAACTTGGCGAAGGAGTCCATGTCTGTTTTTGTTGGGACGAATTTTCTTTTTCATTTTTATTTTTTAAACATTTCAGTTGAATTGCGTCTCCCAAGCCGTCGATCTCACTTTGGCGAGTGTTTCCTTTGACTTTGTCGGCTCTATGTTCGGTGGGTTTTCACCGACTCATTCCAATTCTTGAAATTTCTCAATTTAAGACGAGACTCTCGACGAAAACGTCAACATTCAAATCCCCGCCAAATGGCGTCCAGGTTTTAAAATCTCATTTTTTCCACAACAAAATTGTCCATTCTCCTCAGTTCTCCTCGACCGGTCGGTCGTCAAGCTCATGTTCGATCTCTATTTTGTGCTTCCACGTCAGCATATAGCAAACGTGTTCCAAACATTGGTGCGTTTTGCTCATGAGGAGCTCTGTCGATTGATCCCATAATTTGATGAATTTAGAACCCCCCGGGGGAAACCTATTTATTTATGTCCGAACACATTAACAAATCTTTTTTTAATAAACTTAAGTTTTCGCATTTTCAGGTCCAACTCTCTTCCGTCCGACGAATGCTTTTTGACAGTAGCGACAGACAAAAGTATTTGGAGCAAATTGTGACTGGCCTAAAACGCGTTTTGGAGGCGCCTGAGAAACTAAACACGGCTGTCAGTGAATTTTTATATAATAATTAAAGTCCGTTCCCTTTCATTTTCAATTTTCAGGACAATTTCCACCAATATTGTCGAATTGTCAGTCGAATGAAGGCCAACTACCAAGTCGCTGAGTTGGCCAAATGCGAAAGTTTCTCGGGGCTGCTGAACAGTCTCACCAAATTCACTTTGGAATGCCTGTCGATGTCCCACTTCTTCACAACGAATAGCATTTATTATTTGATCTCATTTTGGAGTAAACTTGCCGGCTCGCTCAGCTACGCTCGGGTCGACGTGGAATTGGTGCCAATTTTTTAAATTAAATTTTTTGATGGTTTCTGTTGAAGATTTCCGCTTGCATTCCCAAAGTTTGCACGGCTTTCATACAGTCAAGGATAGCGCTTTGTGAAAGTGTTGTTAGGTCGGTTTTGCGCATTTTCCATGGACCTAATTATTTTATTTTTTTAATCAAAACGAACAAATCGCTTTGAAGAATTAGCATTTTTTTACGTTGACAATGAGTTTTAAGGGGTTATTTTTAATTCAGACAAGGCGTCGAAGACCCGCTGGATGACATGGGCTCGGTGAAGCAGCTGATGGAATTGTTCACCGTACTGTCGCGCAAGGACTACAAACAAACGGTGAAGGAGCTGTTGGAGAAGTTTGACGAAAGTCTGAGCATACTCTTCACGCAAGGAATTCCGGAACAGGTTTTGTGTCTGTCGTCTGTCTTCAGTCTTTTCTATAAACAATTTTTGGTGTTTCAGGATCAAATCATCGCCAGGAAAAGGCTGATCTGGCTGATCACAATGATGGGCGCCGGAGTGAATGGAAAGGCGTCGTCGAACAGCAGCGAATTGGACGACGACCTCTACGACGGGGAAGTGGCTGCGCGCGTTTGGAAGGTCCGCGCAGATTTTAAGTTTTTCACTCCGCACCGTTCCCCCCACCCCACCCTTTGGCAGACGATGCAATTGACGAACAGACGCTTGGAACGTCAACATCCCGGCGTCATGGACATCCAGTTGGAATTTGCGTACATTTACCTGATGGACGAGTTTCGGAAGGCGTACATTTCCGACCAAGTCATGCGGGATAGTCAAGTCTACGAAAAGCTGGGGGAACTCGGCGTAACGGACGACTCGGAAGTGCTGCGACTTTTTGCTCAAAAAATGTCAGCAATTACGAGAGTTTAATAACGGGGCTTTTGTTGAACATAGCGATTCTTTGCAGAATCGTCAACCTGACTTATTGGGGAAAGGACGAGAAGATTCTTTCGTCGACCCTTTCTCTGCTCAATGACCTCACCGTTGGCTATGCGAATGTGAGGCGTCTGTTGAAGACGAAGGAAATCCAAGAATTGCTCAGAAACCATGCGGTGTGTGTGTTGAATTTGTTCATGTTCACCTTCAATGAATTTTTGCCAATTTTGTGAACAGGCCTTTGACTTTGTCGTCTCAAATGAACACATTTCTATTATGAAGTCCCGGACAAATTTCTACGCTTCACTTATGCGTCTGCTGAACATTGAATTGGAGGACGACCCCAGCGTGTTCAACCAGTTTATGAGCCCAATCAGTGGTAAACAATGACACTTTTGGGGATATTTGTGTGTTTAATTGGTGGTTGTCGATGTTTTAGAGAAATTCAAAGGGATTCTCACTTTGTTCCAAAGCAATTCCATAACGTCCTCCAATGAGGGACAGTTAAAAATGGCCGTCGTTGGGTTTGTCCGCGACCTCCGCGGAATTGCGCTCGCCTGCACCAAAAAGTCCAATTACCAGCTCTTCCTTAACTGGGCGTAAACATTTTGCACTTTTTAATTTTAAAGTCTTTTCCAAAACTCCTTCAAATTGAGGATGCCGAACGTGTTCGCCGTGATGATTGAATCAGTGAAGCGATGGACTGACAATGCGGACGTTTGCACCCCAATTCTGAAGTTGGTGGCCGAAATGACCATGAACAGGTTGAACTCGTTGGGATAGTCAACAGATCTCCAAAGGCATTATTCCTTTCAGACAGTCGCGGCTTACCTACGACATGCACAGCTGCATCACTGTGGTGCTCTTCCGACACGTTTCCACTGTCCTTTCTGAATACGGAAATCGCTTTTTGCAACTTCCGGCGGTGTCCAAGGATCTGCACTACAGGCAACGCGTCAAAAACATTGGAGTGATTTGCCAAATTCTGCGACATGTTCTCTCCGGAAATTATGTGAGCATTAAATGCTTCATTTGATGACCGATTCTGTTGCTTTTAGCTGCCGCATGGTGTTTTTTGGCTTTACGGTGAGTAACGGATTTATCCGACAGCAACGTGACGAAGTGAACTGCTTAATAAACGCGTTCAGGCGACAATTGTCTCAACGATGCACTCGACATTGCCTTCAAATTGTTTTTTCGACTGCAAGAAGAGAACTTTCTGGTTGGTCCGTTAGCTTACAAATTAGCCAATTCGTCGGTGTCGGTCATTTTGCATTTTTGACTTTTAGGCCTACTCAAAAGTTGCTCAATGTGTTTACTACTGGATCGACATTGTCACTCAGGGCAGCATGGTAAAAACTGGACAAATGATATAATTTAATTGGCGATCATTATTCACTGCTCCGCCGTACGTTTAGGCGTACGTGTCCAAACTGGACGAGCAAATATTCATCGCAATCCTCCGAGCCGTGCACAAGGGCCTGTTGTCTGTGGGTGAGTTCCTTTTTTACGGTGCTTACCCTTCGGATTTAGGCCACTGGCGGTTCGGCAAGAGTGGCTGACCCACTGGTGTTTAATAATAGTGCACAATGTTTTGGAGGTAGTCAGTCCGTTGTTGTTGTTGTTTTTGTTGTTGTGACGGGTAAAATGATGGGGCAAAAATTCACAAAAAATTAATTAGCCCACTTCAGTCCCGTCCCAAATTTGTTTTGTTTTTTTTGTCCTTTTCCAGATACCACCATTTGCTCCACCGCCTGCACAATTCTTGACCAAATTTTGGACTATGTGTTTGATCGGATAAGCCGTCCGCTTGTGCAGGAGATTCTGCCCTCGTGCAAAGAGCCGGAGGGGGAGAAGTGGAGGGACGCCATCGATCGTCATCCGGAAATCCTTTACGATGTGAGACGCCCGCCTCGTTTTCCGTGTTTTGTTGTGCCAATTCAATGCTCAACATTTTTATTGCAGCTTCTCAACACCATTTTCGCGCAACTGCTCTTTGAGGAGGTGAAGTGCCAGTGGTCCATGTCCCGCCCCCTCTTGGGACTGATCATTCTCACGGCGAGCAGTGGACGGTACGAACAGTGCAAAAACGAGTTTATTTGCCAGCAACCCACTCAACTGCAGCAACCGCTCGAGCAGGTTTTGGCATAATTTTTGCATCGTTTTCGTTTTTTTCCATCATATTTGTTGCCAATAAGGCTTTTTCTCGTCTGATGGACGGGGTGAGGGAGGACAACGTGTCGCTGAAAAACAAGGACAACTTTACGCAAAACTTGAGCAGTTTCCGGAAGGAGGTTGAAGCCATTCTCAGGGGAAATCCCGTCAGCAGCTCGGCCAACAACGGATCATCCGAACAGGAATTTGATAATATGACTGACTGATCGATGGCGCTGTTGGTCCTTGTTGTTCACACACTTCCATTTGGGCCTCACGATACGATCATCTTTGATGTACACCATTTCATCATGTTCAACAGACCCACAACCATTTTTGCCACCTTTTTTGTTTTTCCTAATGACAAAGTAAGAAACATATATTTATTTGCTATGATGCATCATCGAAAATAAACAAGAATTAACAAGCAAAAGTACAGCCTGTTGTATGGTTCCCCATTTTTATCGGTCATTGGTTTTTCGGCAGTTTGTCCACAAAAGTTTGTTCACCAAGCTCCTCTCTTATCACGTCGAGGCCGCCAAGCAGTTCACCATCCAAATAGACTTGGGGATATGTGGGCCAATCGCTGTAGTCCTTCAGCCCCTGCCGGACCTGCTCGTCCTCGAGTATGTCGAAAGTCCAAAAGTCCACATTGCGGTCGCGCAGTCTATACAAGTCATATCACAAGGAAATAGCCAGGGATGCGGTAGGAAACCCTGGCATTTTCATGGCCATAAATTATGGATTTAAATTCTGACAAAGAAAAACTGTTTTGAGTCGGCATTGGTCCCGAAAAGGTGACAATCCGGGCCCCCGATCTGCGTATCGGCCGGGTTCAATTTAAAACACTCACAATTCAACGATCTGCCGGCTAAATCCTGAAATGTTTGAATGCAAAAGTTAAATCAGTCGCTTTAAACCAGAGCTCCCATCGAAAATTTCCAAATAAGGGACAATTTTTATAAAAACATTTCTTAAAATTAAGAACAGATGGGAGCCCCTGATTTAGACTAAACTCCCACCGCATCTGGGAGCAACGGGAGACCCTTTCATGAACAGCGTCAATCGGGCCGAGTTGATGAGTCTCTTCAGGCGCGAGTTGAGGTCCTTAAAAGGTACGAAAAAGCGTTTAAACCGGGGGGGGGGGACGGCTTGTCCAAGCACCTCACAAACGGCCTCAGACGAAGCATCGCTTTCCACGGGCGGCAAAGGGCCGCTTCCGTTTTTGGAAATTGCATCAAATGAACATTTGACGGCCCAATCCTTCAACTCGGCCGGATGAAAACCCTCCACACGGCCAGCGACGTTTCCATTCTGTGAAAAGCATAAAAAATTATTTGTTTAATCAACCGAACTTTTTGGAAACCTTAAAAATGATGACAGTCGGAACGGCGCTGACTTTTTGTTCCAACGAAAGTTCAGGCAACGACTCCGCGTCGACTTTGGCCACCTCAAAAGTGTTCTGTCCGTGTTCCTTTTGGAGTTCTAACAGCAAATCGTCCAACTGGGCACACGAAGCGGTCCATGGGGCACAAAAATGCACAAATTTAGCAATTTCACTAAATTTAAAAACAGAGATATTTTCAAAAATTCAGAAAGAACACCTAACCTTCCCCCTTCGATGGGTGAAATGAACGCCTCAAACTGTTGCTTGTTGTCAATCACTTTCAGCATTATAATGCAAAATTTAAAAATCTCAAAGCCTATGTATGTTTCAAAAAGCAGGCAAATAAATGTACATAAAAAGCAAAATTTTGAAAATAGAGCCCCCATCTAAAACCCTTTTGCTTCTTTCGTTGAAATTATTAACGAAATGCACTTAAATTTCCCTTTCGGAAAAAGATGAAACGCTGTGACCGCACCATTGAAAGTCGTCTACCTACCTATTTGAATTGTTAAAAAGGATTGGCGATACATTTTACGCCAAGAATTAGGTAATTTGATTTTTCTTTTTTTTTTGTCATTACGGAGCCTATTTAAAATGGGATTCATGTATTAGAAATACAATATATCAATAAGTAAAAAATAACGATAGAAGAATAATGTTTATTGCAACTGTTTTTTTTGATCCAGATTAACAACTAAAAACTGCGAAAAATTGGCGCCGTTGATCGTCCAACATCGTACATATTTGCTCCGTATCGGTCGCTGCCGCTTCACAACCAGGCTCGAATCCCCGAATTCATTGCCAAAATGACTAAAAAAAAGTGGGGATATTTAATTTTAAATTTCAGAGATTTCTTAAAACTTGCCGTGGGTAACACGTCCAATAGTCTCTGCCGACTGATGGCCAAAACAATGGTCCAGTAACTGCTCAACACGGGCCTTCAGAGCGGCCGCCTGTAATTATTTATAAATAATATAAAGACTTATTATTTCTCCAAAAATCAATTTAAAAAATCTTTAGAATTATTTTTTAAATTTTATTTTTCCTGAATGATTACATTTTCATGCGCGGCCCCAATATATTCCAAAGACGGCGATGACACAATATCCGCTATGACTAAAATTTGAAAAAAAGATGTAAGCATTTATCTATTTTAATTGAGCGTTTGGATTTAATTTAAATTTACAATAAAATAAATTATGTAAAATTAAAAATAATTAAGCATTTCAAAAAATAGTAAAAACATTTACGTTGGTACAATCGTTTGTAAGCATTCGCCATTTTTCTCGGTGGCAGTTCGTTGATGCTGCTATTGATTTCCGCAATCGCAGCACGGCATTCTTCAATCTGTAATTTATTATTATCACATTAATTTTTAAAGTGTTTTAAATAAAATTAAAAAAAAGAATGTTTTGGCATTTCTTACTATTTTTTTACGGTTCATTAGCCATTTTGCCATCCGCTTGAGCAGATCAAAGTCAAAGTTGTGGGACACGCGGATGCGTGCCCATTTTTGGTGAAATTTAACAAAACTAACAATTTCAATAACCAATTCAATTGGCACAAATTTTGGCATTTTTGGAGGAAAGGGAATATTTGCCGCGATAAAAGCGAACAAAAAAGGCCTT
>MEIZ01000033.1:287669-299711 GCA_001723225.1 Globodera ellingtonae | reverse complement strand
TTGTATGCGAACAAATTAAATGCTAGGGTGTGTACAGATTGTTTTGGACTTTTTCATCGACCATTGGAACGAAATTTACGAGGACTTCAAGGATCAGCAAACGTTGCTCCGCTCAATCATTTCCAGCTCTATCGTGGGTAAATCGAAACGGGTCATTGACCAGGTCAGTCGGGTGGAGACATCAAATATTTGTGATTGATAAATTCTGTGTGTCAATTTGTGCAGATGGAGCAATTTCTGCGGGACAACGAACGGACAACGAAAAATTTGGACGTGTTCAAACAGCGACTCGAAGTGCTGCAAACGAACAGGTCGAAATTGATGGGATGATCGCCGGAGGGGGGGGGGGAAATCGCGGGGAAAAGGCTCTATCGTTTAAATTAAACTCCGTTCCCCCCTAAGGCGATGGATGGACCGAAATTTTGCTCCGCTGGCTGAATGGTTCAGGTGAGTTAATGTTCGATGTACCCGCAAGCAAATACCTCCGGCAACTCTTTAACAAAATTCCCCTAGGCAACACGGTACTCCATTGGACAACGACGAATTGTTCCAACCCATCGGGGGACCCATTCCGTCGCCGATCGTTTAAGTGTGCCGACCCGATCCAGAACATTCCATCCATTCCGGCTCAATTGTGATATCTTGCTCCCGTTTCTTATTGTATTATATTTACGCTTATGTACATCATTTCCCAATTTACACGTTTTGAATTTCGAAAAACATTGTCTAAAATAAATCATCCAATTAATATGGACTCCTCTTTTGGCCCAACTTTTTTTTTTGCTGCTTCTCAGGGTGCTCAACTAAGCCCATATTTGCGTACCGGATAGAAAAATATTTGGAAATTATTAAAACAAAAGTCTGTAAAACTAGAACAATTCAGCCAAAACAATTGGGGGTCAACGGTGACCGAAAAGTGCTCAAATAAGGATGGATAAATAGATCAAGAACGCAATCTGAGGGAAAACAACCATCGGAAGGCAAAAAAGAGTCATTCCGATCGGACATCTCGTCCATCCATCACTACTGCTGCCCCTCCTTCTTCTTCGACTCCTCCTCCGAAGACTGCTCGGTGCTGTCACTGCTGCTGCTGCTGCTCTGTTGCTGCTGCTGGTTCTTCTCTGCCATCTAAAAGAAACAAATAAAACATCAGACAAAAGTTCGCTGACAATGAGAAGGTTTACTCCCCACCCCTCGCAGCTCGAGCCCCTCATACCTTGCGGTAGGCAACCTCGAACAGCTTCAGCGACTTCTGCTGCAGGTCGTTGACTGCCTCCTTCACTTCGGCCGCCTTCAAACCCTCGCGGTTAGCCAACTTTTTCTTCAAATCCTCAATCTTTTCCTTGACAACAGCGGCCTGAAAACCAAACAAAAGTTGATCAGAGGGCAATTATGTGAATTATTCCAAGAAAACCTCCTCAGCGTTGAGCTGCTCCGAGTATTCCGTTATCTTTGTTTCCGTGTCGTGCAACACCGACTCAGCGTGGTTAAGTGCCTCAATGGACTCCTTCTTCTCCGCGTCGGCAGCCGCGTGCCTTTCCGCCTCGCGGACCATGTTCTCAATTTGGTCCTTGGAAAGTCCTCCGGATGACTGGATAACAACTAAAGAACCCGAATTGTCCTTAATTTCTTTAACACGAATCACTTTGTTGCTCTTTGCCAGTGCCGCGATCGCGTGCCGACACATTCACAATTCCGTTCGCGTCAATGTCAAATGCCACCTCAACTTGGGGGACTCCGCGAGGTGCAGGCGGAATTCCGACGAGAGAGAATTGGCCCAGCATTTTGTTGTCCAACGCCATGTCGCGTTCTCCTTGGAAGACCTTGATCTCCACCTGAGTTTGTCCGTCAGCCGCCGTTGAGAAGACCTGCAATAGAAATACTGCTTGAATTTGGCGTTTGTGAAAGCCATGCCTGGCTCTTTTTCGTAGGAATGGTCGTATTGCGCGTAATCAATTTGGTGAAAACACCGCCGAGCGTTTCGATTCCGAGCGACAGAGGGGTGACGTCCAACAACAGCACGTCCGTCACATCCCCAGCAAGAACACCGCCTTGGATGGCCGCGCCAATGGCCACAGCCTCGTCAGGGTTGACCGCCTTGCTTGGCAGTTTTCCAAAAACGTCCTGCACGGTTTGTTGCACCTGAACTTAAATGTCAATGCAAGAAAACTGAGATATAGTTAGAACCGACCTTCGGCATTCGAGTCATTCCTCCGACCAACAAAATCTCCTTAATCTCCGACGGCTTAACTTCAGCATCATGCATCGCTTTTTTGCACGGTTGAATTGTCCGTTTGATAAGATCTGCGGTGAGCTGCTCGAATCTGGCCCGTGTCAATTTCACGTTCATGTGCTTAGGTCCAGAGGAGTCCACAGTGACATAGGGCAGATTGATGTCCGTCTGAGTAGTGCTGGACAATTCGCACTTCGCTTTCTCAGCCGCTTCTCGAACGCGTTGCATAGCCATCGGGTCTTTAGTCAGGTCAATTCCTTGTTCTCGCTTGAATTCAGCGACAAGATGGTGCACGAGCAAGTTGTCAAAGTCCTCTCCGCCAAGGAATGTGTCCCCGTTGGTAGATTTAACTTCGAAAACACCTTTTTGTATCTCCAGAATGGAAACATCGAAAGTTCCGCCTCCAAGATCGTAAACGGCGATCCTAAAAATGGAGATTAGGCTTTTAATGTAGGTAAGCTATTCAAACGTACACTTTGTCTTCAGCCTTATCAAGACCATAAGCCAAGGCAGCTGCAGTTGGTTCATTGATCACACGAAGCACATTCAGTCCAGAAATTTTTCCCGCATCTTTGGTAGCCTAAAATTATTTGATAACAAAAGCGAATAAAACACAAAAAACCTGTCTTTGAGAGTCATTGAAATATGCTGGCACGGTGATGACGGAGTTTTGGACGGAAGTGCCCAAAAAACTTTCAGCGGTTTCCTTCATCTTCATGAGGACAAATGCACCGACTTGCGAAGGCGAGTACAACTTCCCTTGAGCCTCAAGCCATGCATCGCCATTCGATGCTTTCACAATTTTGTACGGCACCACTTTTCTGCAAGTTTTGTGTGACTTTCATAAACCTCTTTGCCATTTACATGTCTTTTTGCACTTCCGGATCGTCAAACCGTCGACCAATGAGTCGTTTGGTTGCGTACAGTGTGTTCTCACTGTTCGTGACTGCTTGCCTTCGCGCAGGCGCCCCAACAAGTCGTTCATTGTCCTTAGTGAACGCGACAATTGATGGGGTGGTACGAGAACCCTCCGCGTTTTCGATGACCTAACCAAAACAAAAGTAAATTTTCAAGTTTGGGGGGTGGTCAATTCATACCTTTGCTTGCTTACCCTCCATAACAGCAACACACGAATTCGTAGTCCCCAAGTCAATTCCAATAACTGCTCCACGCACAGCATCGCTCCTTTTTGGATTTAGCTTAATTTTACACTAATTCATCCTTTCTTACTTGAGTCTGCGCGACAAGCCACTCGCTTGTATGGACGAAGATCTCAGAACAGATTTGCTACACGATGCAAACACTCGCCATCCGTGAAGCATTTTTGGAGTCTTATATTAAGCGTCAAACAGCAAATTAAAAATTCTGAATTTGTGAGTTTTACAACAACTCAATTTAACTTCCAATTCGCCGTTTTTTCAATATACCTACGTCTTATAATAGCTTAATCCCTAACAGTACGCAATGATCTGATGTAAATCAATTCCGATAGAAAGACTTATCGATGCGGTCGAAAAAGACAAACAGAAAAGATCAAATTGCTTTTTATGACCCGGTCTCTCCAAAAATTGAGAAATTTCTAAATACATAAAAAACTCGTGTCAATAAATTTTAGCAAATAATATTAGAATTTCACAACGCCTTTATAGCTGAAAATCGCAATTTTTTGTGACAACCTGGCGCGCCGAATTATAACTTCCTTAAATGAAGTCGAATCGGCTAGTTCTTTCTATTATAGCATCTACAGGCATAGTGCTATCGAACGGTACCAAGATTGTTTGATTTGGCATATTATGTTTCAAATTATTACCGAAACTTCTGACCATCCTTGAAAAGAATTAACCAGCCCGGATTTTCTTTTGTTTTATCGCTCTATTATAAATAACATTCAATGCAAATTTAGATTAAAATTCGATTATGAATGCTCATTACGTTGCTTCGGCAAATGAATTTCCCGTTCCTTTCAAGACAGCGTATGGAATTTCCAAAGTTCAGGTCAATTTTTTCCAGAATCCTTTCTCTGTTCTAAAAGTTTCTCCATTTTAAAGTTTTCGCCAGATGTGACCAGGCGACTGATAGCCGTCTCAACTTGGGATACGTTTGTTAAAATTTTCGATGTTACCAATCCTGGCGCACCAATGGATATGCGCACATATTACCACACAAAATCCGTGCTTTGTTGCACTTTTGTTGTAATAATTAGCATAACTAATTTAATATTTACGACATTTTCTATTTATTAGGACGCGATAAAAGTTGTAAGCGGAGGTCTAGATGAGGTGGTCAAAGTCTGTGACTTGGAAAGCGGGCGAGGTTTGTTTCTTTCTACACACCAGGGACGTAGATGGCGGTGTCCCAGCGAAAAAGAAAATTTCTAAGCCCCCCCCCCCCCTAACGAAATTTGAAAAAATTCTACAGGTGGGTCTTGTTGGGGCCCACTGGGTGCTTTTCCTCTTTTGGATGCGTCCCTGGCGCACAACACACGCACATTGTTTTGTGCTCTCTCTATACGACGCTGGTTTTATAGAAACTGTGATGGGACAGCACACAGATGGGGTGAGATGCATGGAGTTTTGCGCCACAATGCGTGTCGCGGTCTCGGGCGGATGGGACAATTTGATGAAGGTCCATTCATTTAGCCAATATTCTTACTTAAATGATCCGTGAGCTGTCTTTGTAGCTCTGGGATATCCGGGCTCTGATGCCAGTCGGAGCCATGGAATGCGGAGACAGAGTGTACGCACTCGACGTTGTGGACAACAGGGCCGTTGTTGGCACCAAAGATCGGCGGGTGATCGTGTGGGATGTTCGGAATATGAAAGCGCCCTTGCAAACACGAGAATCGCCGTTGAAGGTGATCATGCCCAATATCCACCGTTTAATTTAGTAGTTATTAAAATTCTTAGTTCCAAACTCGTTCCATCAAGTGTTTCCCTTCCGGGGAGGCGTTTGTTCTGTCCTCAATTGAGGGTCGCGTGGCGGTCGAGTACTTCGACCAGGACGTCGAAGTTCAAAAAGGAAAGGTATCAAATTTCATGCTCGAAGAGACTCCCTCTTTCTTTTCTAAATTCCAGTATGCGTTCAAATGCCACCGAGTGAAGGAAGAAACTGGAGAACTCATTTACCCCGTAAACGCTGTTGCCTTCCACCCGGTTCACCGGACTTTTGCAACGGGAGGGAGTGATAACATCGTCAACATGTGGGACCCGTTCAACCGAAAGCGATTGTGCCAATTTAGAAAGTAAGCCGAGTTCTTTCACCCATTAATCTAAGACACCAAAGGTTTCCAAGCTCCATCGTTAGCCTCTCCTTCTCCCCGGACGGCGGAATGCTTGCGATTGCTTCAACCTATATGTATGAGGAAGAGCGAGATCCAAATCCCGTTCCAGAAAGTTCACTAACGATCCGTCGGATGACGGAATTGGAAGTCCGACCAAAGTAAAAAATTCTTTAATGTTCTCATTTGTATTTATCTCATTCCTTGCAAATGCTCAGGTTTTGTTTTTATGAAATGATTGTTGTTTAGTAAATGTTCATATTCAAAGTGTCTTTTAATATCTTTGTCATAATTTCAATAGTGTAAACGAATGTTTTTTTTAAAAGTTGACAAACAAATAACGGCATTCTCCTTCGTTAACCCTCATCTTCCATTTTGGCCTTCTTCTTCAGCCTTTCCAGGTCGACTTCCTTTAAATGAGCTCGCGCCTTCGTCTTTTTTCTCTGTGGTTCGGGTGGCGGAATCAATAGATCATCTCTCTGTTTCTTCCGTTTCTGGCGCTTCTCCGCCTCCGTACTCTCGCGTTTCAATTTTTTCTGTTTATGCTTTTCCCTCTCGTTGAGGAAGTACTCGCCCGTCTCCAATTGCTCGTCCACCTTTCGCGGTTTTTGCGGTGGCGGGAACGGAGTGTACTCAGTCTTCGTCCTCCACTTGGCTTTCGCTTTTTTCTTCGATTCCCTAACGTCTTTTGCGCTTTGAACCTAAATTAAAACGGAGGCGTTGCTGCGATAATCAAACGCTAAATTTGGGCACCTTCTTTTTGAATTTGGGTAGAAATCGCTCCCAATTTTCATTCTTTAATTTGTCATCCTTCATCAACTCCTTCTTGATCATCAGTGTTTTTATGTTGTAAATTGGGTGAATGTTCCGCATGCAATCTTCCACAATTTTCCTAAAAAAAACGTTTTGAAGAAAATGAATCGGTTGGACTCGAGACCTGACTTGCTTCAAACCAAAATGTGTGCCGATGGCAGAAACAGTGCCGCCCTTAAAAACGAAGTTTTTTAGCCTAGCTGGATATAACGTGGTTTTCAGTCCCGGGTTTTCTCCCAAACAAAAATAAACTGGAAACTTTTAAGTTTGGAAATGAAAAATCCACCTGAATATGAACAAAACATTCCGTGAGCAGTTCAATCGCCTTCAATGTTGCTCCATTTTGTCCAACCAATCGTGCCCGCCTTTTCACAAAACGCTCGCGATTTGGTACCATCGACGAAATTTTAATGATGTCGCAGAAATTTTGGTTTTCAAGCACACGACAAGCCTTAAAAACATTTTGAATGTATTTCAATTTCTTGCATAAAAACAAAAAGGGGAAGAATAAACAGACCTTTTCCCACAATTCCGTGAAAAACAAAAATGAACACATTTCAGGGTTTTGTTCGGGTACAATTCCGTGAAAACCAAAAATCGACATTTCAGGGTTTTGTTCGGGGTTGGAGCAGGTTACCGCTCGAAACTCGACTCAAAAAATTTGGCCAAATTCGATTCGTATTTTTCTAAACTCAAGGGAACCCTGGTTTAAGGTTCGAATCAATCAGAAAAAAGTTGGGTTCGGATTCTGCGCCTTTCATCTTTGTATCGTTGGATTCTGATCGGGCTGACCTGTTCGAACGGCACACTTCGGGCCAGCAGCTTTATGAGGTCTCGCGCTTTGTAGAGAATGAATGGGTCCCACGTCTTACGCGTCGTCCGGACGATCATTGTGCCTGAATCAATCAAAATAAGCTCTTATTTTACTTCCGAGCTGGTACCACCTTCCAAAACGTCCAAGTCCGCCTTTATTTTGTGTTCTCCCAAAGCCTTCTGAACCAAAGGCCACGCTTCCCTTATATACTTCTCGCGATAGCGCGGCAAAAGTGTGGCGAAGGACGACTCGCAGACCATGCCCTGGAGGTTGTCATCAGGACCAAACGTACCAATATCTGAGCAACGGGACGAACTGCACACAGTCCGGAGGAGAGGAGCGCACTTACCCCACCATTTCTCGTCCTTCCCGGGAGGCAACTTTGACGCACTTAACTTATTCTGATCGTGAGGCCCTTCGACACTTGTTTTGTTCGCCATAACATTTACTGTCGTTTTTTTTTGAAAGCCTTACAACAAGTAAAATATTAAACAGGCAAGAGAATTTTGTGAGTAAGCAACAGCATTTGAACATAAAAAATAATAGGTCACCGACCACCGTTTATTCGAAATCGAATAATATCAACATTTTTGCATAGTTACCGTTATGTAAAGGCGCTTACGCTTCGCCAGAACAACAAAAAAAAGAAAGAAGCTTAAACGCTGGCGCAATATTATAGGATTTACAAAACAGCAAAATTCACTCAACAATTTTGACAATTTTTCCGATTGCAATTGTTTTTCCTTCGTCCCTAAGCATAAATCGACCCATCTGCGGGAAACTTTTGAACAAATCCATGCAGAACTGCTCACTGGATTCTAGCCTCAGAATGCATTTGTCGTCCTGCTTCACAAACTTTGTCCTCTTCTTATTGTTGGCGTCCTTCTTGTCTATTGTGCAAATCACCGCCTGGTGAAAGAACAACACAATTGTAATTAAAAAACTAAATAACCACAACAAAAATGGCACCTTCACAATGACTTCTTCAACTGCTTCGTGAATGTGAAGTACACAACCAAAACCCGAAGTTATTATGGATTTGTAGTCCAAAATAAGCACCTTAAACGTTAAACAAAAATAAAGAAATGGCGGAATGCTTACCTCTGCGTCAAACACCCGACCAATTGGACAAGAACTTTCGGTTGCGCAAAGCACAAAGCCGGGCATAATTTCCGTGTCCTCAACACCCTTTATCTTCAACTGGAAGCTATCACCAGCATAGAGTTGATCGGTCTCATTGTCATTCACCCAGCAATTTAAAATTTGCACAGGCACTCGATTGGGCATCAAAACCAATGTTTGCCCTTTTAAAATTAAGCCCGACTCGAGTTTGCCGAAAACGATTGTCCCCATGTCCTGGAAAAAAGAGCCATATACTGAAATTAAAAAAAGATAAAAAAATACAGAGAATTTGTTCGCTATTATGCCGCGGACCGGGCCGTCGAAGTCGCGGGCGATCGGTGGAAGAGAGTCAATATATTCCAAGAAGCACATTCCGGTGTACCACGGACAGATGTCTGAGGATGGTCGTTCCTTGAGGAACGCTCCGCACAGCCCCGAACATGGCATAAACATAATGTCGTTCTTCGGGTTGAAGCCGCATCTCTTCAGGTAAGGCGTCAGCTCTTCTTGAATTTGATTGTAGCGGCCAACGTCCCAATTCACTGTTGGGTCGTCCATTTTGTTGACAAGAATTATCAGATGCTTTACGCCAGTCGTTTTTGCCAACATGACGTGTTCCCGTGTTTGACCACCACGATCAAACCCCGTTTCGAACTCTCCCTTCCGAGCACTAATCACCTAAATTATGTGTTTCTAATTGGTGACCAAACCTGACCCCAATTAGTTCTATGATTCAAAAGCATACCAACACTGCAAAATCTGCTTGAGCAGCACCGGAGATCATGTTCGGAACAAATGATTTGTGTCCGGGGGCATCCAAAATGGTGAAATGTTTCAGCTCCGTCTCGAAAAACGCTCTACCAACTTCGACCGTCTTGCCCTTCTCCCGTTCCTCCTCATCTAAAAATCATAAACATCCCAAAAAAAAACTTTTCGGAAAGGTGTTACTCGTGTCCAACGCCCACGACAAGTACCAGCTCTCTCTTCCCTTCTCTTTTGCTTCTCTTTCATACTTTTCCAACGTTCTTTTGTCCACCATTCCAGTCAAATACATCAATTGGCCGCCAATAGTAGATTTTCCAGCATCGACATGGCCGATAAAAACCTAAAAATATAAAAACAGCGCGGTTCTAATGTAAGCACAAACAAAACACCTACAATATTGACACGCTCTTTCCGAGCCTCAGCAGACATTTTGCAAAGAACAACAACGGTAGGCAATATGTAAAATATAGGCAACGAATTGAACACGTTTTCAAAGAATTTAAAAGCTTAATTAAATTCCTTAAAATATGTAAATTAATAAGCCCGGCGGAATTTTTCTCAAGTCCCGGTTACGTTTATTCGGAAAAATCCAAATAAAGATCGGGACCGTACGCGAACAAAATGTTCCCCAATAAAAAGTTTATTTCGTCCCCTAACGGAATTGTTATTTCGTCCCATAACGGAAAATTAGTCAAAATGTCCACTTGTCCAAGAATTCCTTCAAATTACGATAAACATTCCAGGCTCTTATGCTGTTTGTCCCCCACAAATTTTTTTTTTTTTGCTAAAACACTGAAAAAATGTTTTTAGGGGTAATCAAGGGTGTAGAATCCGATTCTGACATTTATTCCGCTCAATGCCGAACTCCAGACCCAAATTCGAACAATTTTCGAAAAATTCAATTTTTTCAAAATTCGCATTTATTTCACAAAATCGATTCAAATGCACGAAATCGCCCTTAAACAGTTCGGCAATTATAATGTTGTGTTTCATAATTTTTGGTCTCAAGTGAGTGTTTTGTACCCATGTGAGCGTGCTCAATGAATACTTCCGTTGTCACTCATTTAATAATGATTTTCGTGCACTTGAATCGATTTTGTGAAATAAATGCGAATTTTGAAAAAATTGAATTTTTCGAAAATTGTTCGAATTTGGGTCTGGAGTTCGGCATTGAGCGGAATAAATGTCAGAATCGGATTCTACACCCTTGATTACCCCTAAAAAATTTTTTCAGTGTTTTAGCAAAAAAAAAATTTTGTGGGGGACAAACAGCATAAGAGCCACATTCCACTAATTATGTGGCCATGTTTGGCATCACAAATTCTCCTCTTTGCTCTCTAATTTGAGTCGAAGTTCTACCCGTGAACACTTTCATAATTTACATGACAAAATTCTAATTTTCTTTAGTAAAATGCCACTAAAAAGTGGAACGAATCGTAATTTTCTATCTTAAGTTCTTTTCGTTTTTTATATTTTCTACACAACGAATCTATGTCAAAAACGGCGAAGAAGAAATTTGTGACGAAGCAACTCGTTAAAGAAATCGTTGAGCCATCAGACAATGAATTTATTGCGAAAATTTTGGCTTCACGCGGAAATAATCTTCATGAAGTAGAAACAGCTGATGGGAAGAACTTTCTCGTGTATTAAATATTTTGTTTTTTTTCAAATGTTACAATACCTATTTTAGAAGCATGCCTACAAAGTTTCGAAAGACTCTCTGGGTTCGTCGAGGCAGTTATGTAATTTTACATCCAATCGAAGAAGGTGACAAGGTTCGAGCCGAAATTGTGCATGTTTTGGACGCAGAAAACATAACATTTCTGATGGAACGGCAAATTTGGCCGGAAAAATTCATTGTCGATGCTGAACTGTTAACGAAGCGTGGGCCACGATCAGATGAAAATGAAGATTCGGACTTATTTCCTGCTTCTTCAGAATCCGAAAATTCTGCAGAAGAAAGTTCATCTCTTGTTTCCGAGGACGAGATAAAGAAGGATACAACAAATGTTTAAAAAGGAAACAATGAGTTAGGGGGGAATATTTTTATTGCATTTCTTTCATTGTTTTTTAAAATACATTTTTTTATATATATGTAAAATCGCAACTGTTTTATTTGTTAAACAGTTAAAGCCTCAAATATTGACAACTTTGTTTACCTTTCTATTATAAATATTAAAAAGAAAAACGCATTTCCAGAAAATCGGTAAAAGGGAGAATCGATGGGAAACAGCACGACTTCCCTTATGCTCCAGGAGGAAGAAGTCGTCGAAATAGCGAAGGACACCGGATGTAAATGGCATCGGGCAGTGGGTGGTAACTCATAGATCGCTTCCATTCCATTCAGTTTCTCGCAACCAAATCGTCCGTTTGTACAGTCGCTTCCTTTCGTTGGACCGTCAGGGTTCGATTTTATGCATTTGTTAGTGCTCCATGTCGGTGTTTAAGGACGTGGGTATTTGGACCGTGATGATTTTCAACGAATCCCCGAATTGGCGATAAACCCGCTCGGTGGTCGTATTGTTGACGCTTTTTTCTCCGGATTGTATGTTCGCATTTGTTGGTTTTTTTAACTATAAAATTGGAACATTTAAGCGGAGAGTCGGGTGCCAAAAGCGAGCTGATAAATTTTCGGCAATTCGTCAAGGTCCTGGCGCACTTTCGTCCTCTTAGCAAGTCTAAACCGAATGTTGTAAACAGCAGAGAGGAAAAGTTGAAATGTACTTTTGTTTAATTAAGGCAAGAACACACTAACTTCTCTAGTTTTAGTTGCTTTTTCCATGTACGATCTGAACAAAAACGGCTACATAACTCGGGATGAGTTCAAAGTTATTCTGAACATGATGGTCGGGTCCAACATCACGGCGGATCAGGTTAGGACCAAACCCCCTCCGATGCTAGGGACGCTACTCGCATTTAGCTTGACAGCATTGCTGACCGTACAATCACTGAGGCCGACGCTGACAAAGATGGCAAAATTTCGTTCGATGAATTTTGCAAGGTTTGATTCTGGGAAGT